>OZ026518.1:110444135-111033135 GCA_964019695.1 Loripinus fragilis
TAGAATACAATCACAATTGCTTCTTTCTCTCCCTTGTCTCATAATACACTAATAAACATTCATTATAGCAGTTGAATTTTTGGAACCAGCCTAGCAATGGAAAAGTCATATATTAGGACGATGTCAAATTTCCCAATTTTAGTCAAAACGCCGCTAATTTTCCCAATTCCATGGACCCGGCCCCATTCCCTAAAAAGGGTGTGAGAGCCCTGAACGAGTTGTGTTATTAAGGGACTGCAATGTATTGATTATTTTGATGTACCTTCTTCTCCTTTGACTTCTCAAATGCTATTTCAGCCTTTGTTCTCTTGTCAACCTGTATTTTCTTCTTTGAGTCCTCTGATTCTGACGTACTGGCATGGGAGGCAATATTCTCGTACATCTTTGAAAGCTCACGATCTTTATCCTTCTTCTTCTTCTTCCTGATGAAACAGATAAACCAAAGAGAATTGAACACTTGCTATACTTAATCCATATAGTTAAAACTTGAAACTTTGAATGTGTATGCTACATGTAATTCAGGGATGGGTCTTCCTGATTTGAACCAGTACTAAGCAGAGGAGAAAGTGTCTTCGTCAAGGACACAGCACAGTGCCTCTGGTGAGGCTCAAACCCACAACCCCTTGATCTCGAATCAAGTACTCTACCACAGCGCCACCACCCTCCTCATAAGATATAGTGTTTTGATTAATGACGCAACACAGTGCCTCAGGTGTGTCTCGAACTTAGGTGACCTCTCAATCTCAAGTCCAACACCCTAACACTGATCTCCACATACACTGTAGGATACATTTATGAACCATTTCTTAAAAATAATTTCTTATCACAAGATATGTTTTGGGTACTTAAAAGAAATCTACCAATGAAGCATTTCTTTTAAGCACCCAGAACATATCTTCTTGACTTGTAAGGACAAAAACTTTAGAACTTTTTTTCAATAGACGTTTTTTCTTGTCACTTACTTTTAGCCTTGACGATCAAAACAACATTTCAGCCATTTGTGCGCCTTGGCATGTCCATGAATATATAAAAGAATTGGAAAAAAGGATGAAAATATTGTTCTTATCATCTTGTCTGATACAATACTTGAAACCTGTTGTTAATTCTTCTTATAGGTTTAAAAAATTAATAACTCTTGACACTCCGTGTCGTTTCTTGTCAATTTGCTATAAAACATACATAAATCACATTTGATTTTAGAGGTTTAAAAATAACTCTTGACACTCTGTGTTGTTTCTTGTCAATTTGCTATAAAACGTACATAAATCACATTTGATTTTAGAGATTTAAAAATAACTCTTGACACTCTGTGTCGTTTTTGTCACTTAATGGGGAGACCAGACTGCGCTTGAGTGAGTGTAACTGATTTTATGGCAAGAGTTGTGGCAAGATGGGTATTGGTAAACATCTTTCCCATAGTTCATGTAGTTATGGCACTAAGCGAAAACAGTAGCACTTGCATGTTTGTACGTTCAGTGTTAAACTGTTAGATCATATATTAATAAATAATAATGTACAGATTAATTATGAAATCCCAGCCCTCACAGACTCACACAGTAAAATCTGAGCATACCTGTAGGCTGTACATGTCTCACGGAAGATTGACTGGGGTCTGGACTGTATTATGTTTTTCCTTTGTATTGCACTCGGAATTTATTTGGTTTATTGCATTTTGTCATCTGAGTGAGGTATTATATAATGTATTTTAATAGCATTGGTATGCATGACAAGTTGAGTGAAATATAACAAATTTTGGAGGCAGGGTGTATATTATTGTGGTCCAGCCATCTTAGGTTTATGATGGGAACTGCCCGCTTTGTGATGGGGGATGAACGTCCCTTATCATAAATTGTCAGTTTCTTTAAATTTTACCCACTGGGCAAGTAATATTTTGATTAATTGAGTACATAGATAATTAATGGCTCTTACGACGGGCATGGATATACATAATTATGGTGTTTTCAAATTCCTTGTTGTTGGACTGGATGTTAGAAGGATGAATGAAGTATGTAACTTTATTGAATTATATCTATATTTTTATTTTTATTATAATCACATAAATTTTGCAAAATGTGATGATATTTCTGTGATATTAAAGAGTTTATATGTGATTATCTGTGAAAAAAACAAAATAACTGCATAGACTTCGTCTGTACTGTAGAATATAAAATTGTAGTTAATATGAGTTGACAAAGATTGATTGAAAAGAATTTCTGCAAATATGGACATTTGGATAGTGAGATGTCAGAAGTGTGAAATTTAGCTGGATGAAGAAATCAACTTCAGGAGGCTACTCTGGTTTTGAGAAAAACATTTATGTTCGGTTACTCTTTTTAGGATTCTTAGCGCACCACCTAAACTTGATTACCTGTGTGTTAATTCTACTAAGAGAATTTGTTTTGCTTTGTTTGATTCTTTACGTCCCATCAACAATCTTTCAGTTATATAGGGACGGGTCTTCCTGGGTTGAACCAGTACTAAGCTAGGATAAATGTGTCTTGCTCAAGGACCACAACACAGTGACGCCGGTGAGGCTCGAACCCGTGGCCCTTCGGTCTCGAGTCAAGCACTCTACCACTGAGCCACTGCGCTCCCTACTAAGAGAAGACACAGCAAGAACCAATACTGAGAGATTACTACAGCCAATTGGGGCTTAGCTTCATTTTAACCCCAGGAACAAAAAAGGGCACGGTAACTTTATATAAAATGACACTTTAAGCGTGTGCTGAGCGAACAAAAAGAGCACATTTACTTTGTGATAAGCATCTGATTTACAAAAAAACTACTGACTTTAATGCACAGTAGGAAGTACCACAAACATTTTATAATACAGAAGAATTAAAGTACATTGTGTATCGGTCCGTAGAATTACCTAAAACCACACATTTACCGAAAACCACATAAAAAATCATATTTATAGGGGAATTATACCCTCCTAGTATTTGTTTTTAAGTAGTTTATGTTTATATATAAGTATATTTAGTAGGATGGATAGAAAAAATAAATAATGAAGCCATCTTATACCGATTTTGATTGTTTAAAATGTATCGCGTCTACCGAAAACCAAGAGCAATCGCCGAAAACTAATCCGAATAGCTGATATAATAAGTTACTATGTTCTTGAAGTATTTGTTTTTGATATTACAGATGTTTATAGCAGTATGTTGAATGAGAAGGATAAAATAAATCAAATTTGAAACCATATAATACCTAATTAAATGCTTTAAAACGTACAGCGGCAGGCCGAAAATCAAAAACCAACTACCGAAAACCAATCAAAATATCCCAACAAAATATCATAAATCATATATATCCTAGTGTAAGCAATAATCACGCATATATCGCTTGTCGGCATATTTGATATAGTCAGTCACATCAAACAAAAAATACTGGTATATTCTCGCCTTTATTCATGTAAATCCTCGCCACATAACCTATGATAAGTTTTGAAAAGCTCTTTTCCTGTGCTCCAACCGGCCTCGAAAATCCCAGACAAAAATGGCAACTTGCTGTCTACGTCATCAATAATCACGCACCTCTCAAAAACCCAGTTTTATGGGAAGCCAGACATGCAATACTTTTAAAAGTTTGATCAAAATAACAAGTATCTTATAAATTTTACAGGTAATGAATAGTTATAAATACTGCAGAACTAATAATTGATTTGACTCAGCACAACTCAAGGGTGGGACTGTTGTTGTTTATTCATTGTTTATTTTTGGTCCCATTGGCTTTGGGCCTTATGTTGAGTTCTTGGTTTAATGTGTGGTTCTAGGTATCCTTTCTGGTTTAGCAATCGTCTTGCTGAATGCTAGCTGTAATGTTGATATGATTTGATCTATTCCCAAATAATTAATTATTTAAATAACGGGGATTCAACTGAGTCAAAGTATTATGTAAAAATACACATTTTCTCTCATTTTTAAACAAGAACTAAGGCAGGCATGACGGTTTTATTATTACGGCATTATACTTTTTTTACCGCCAAAACTAACCACGTGATAGTCATGTGAATTCGAAGTAGGGATGATAGCAAACGCAGCAGACAAAGTGTCAACGAATTGGGATATATGAAAAATTGTTTATTTTCCACCTGATTTCTACAAACTTTTGGATACAAGAAAAATATGACTAAATAACACTATGTGAATAAATTGCGCAATTATTTTATCGGCAGAATCACCATTTTCAATATGATGAAGCAAGCGAAAATAGAGTGGTAAGAGTCCCCAAAAACTTCAGAGTGACGTCACAAGTTTAAGTGTAAACAGCGTGAGAGACAGAAAAACAACACTGCGTGATTATTGTGTAGCGTGAAAAAGCATACTCGGAGGATATATAAACTTAAACTACTAAAAAACAAATACTAGGAGGGCATAATTCCCCTATAAACTATCTCGGACCACTGCTAGAGTAACAAAGGAAAATGGACTTTTCACATCAAGAAAAGAGACTATTTTTATATAGAAAAAAGGCTACAATCGGTCAGAAAAAAGGCATGACACACAGGAAAAGGGCATTGCGCTCCACGAAAAGGCATGGCCATCATACAAGGGCCTAGGAGAAACACTATAGCTTCAACCAACCAAATGGGGCTTAGCCACAACCAACCAACCATGTTATCGCTATCAAGACAGCTTGCACAAGCCTTTGTTGTTGTTGTTGTTGTTGTTGTTGTTAACAGCCCTTTGGCCGTATTATCTCGCAAGTAGTCAACTCTTCTCTGGTAAATTTTCTACAGGTAAAGACTCGCAGGTACATTACAATATTTTTGAGCTCTTGTGTCTGGTTCGGTTGTTGAAATATTTGTTGTTTTACTTAATTTTTTTCAAATCTTTTTGTTTCCCTTATGTAGTCCTCTAATACCGACATAATATTGATTCTTTCTTGCTCATATGGGTCCTCTTTCAGTACTTCCAAGAAGACACTTGCTTTGAATTCAAATATACCACCACTCTGGAACAGTCTTACTCTTAACTTTTCTCTAACACTTTCATATAACTCAAAATCTTCTATGTAATGTCTTACACTTTCTGTCTCACCACATATACAATCCGGGGAATCTTTCAGTCCTGTCTTGTGTTTGTATTCATTTAATGTGCAGTAGCCTGTTCTCAATTGAGTGATTATCTTTTGAATTTTAATATCTGTAGATCTCGTTGATCTTGCTCTGACTGACTCCCTGAATTCAAACAGATGTCTTCCTGTTGAACTGGCTTCCCACCTCTGCTGCCATTTTTCAAATCCAGATTCTCTGATTGCTGCTTTCACATCTAGTATGGTTACGGCTTCTGTCACCTCTGGCATCTCTTCTGCTTCATCTGCTCCCTGTTTGGCTAGCCTATCAGCGATCTCATTTCCTTCTATTTCTGCATGTCCTGGGGTCCAATTAATCTCAATTTTTATTCCTTTGTCTTCCAAGTTTTTGATTGTCTGTTGTACCTCAGCAACAACTCTTGTGTGCGATTTGTTCTGCCATCGTTGTTGTTGTTGTTGTTGTTGTCATAAATTCTCCCAATATTGGGACACCTCGAATCGAGTGGAACAAAGTTAAATGTTAGAACTAAAGTGTTAATGTAAAACTAAACACTGTACAATATACAGCCACCAAGCTCCCAGCACCCAAACTGTACAATATATCCAATGTCTATTCACAAAACTATAACCAATACACTGTACAACACAGCCACCAAGGTCCTAACACCAAAACGTATTCACAAATTATATACAGGTCTTTATGGTAGAGATTTTAAGCATTTGATTTCATCTTTGCCACAACCGAACAGGCAAATCTGTGAAAGTCCCAATCTTTCTTCTGGCACTGGACGCTGCAGTAGCGAGTTATATGACAGCGTGAGCAACGTTTAAGTTCACCTCCTTCCTTGGGTGGATGCTTACAGTTAGAACAAACACAGTCTACCTCGTTGTCCTCACTATCGTCACTATCAGTGTTTGTTTTGGCCAGAAAATCAAAAAGAACTGCCCGTTCCTGTAACAAGTCAGACTCAACAGCTGGGGCTGGTGTTGGATTATCCGAAGACTCCAGGTCCCGGTCACTACCACAAACAAGACTGGTATTTTCCAGTTCCTTTACACACACGGAATCCTGCTGATCTTCTGGCGAAGGAGAATCTGGTTTTCCAGCTAACTTCTTCTCCAGGAAACGTGCGTGCCTCCTCCTAGAACGAGCTAACGCAGAGGGAGAGTTTCTCTTCTTCCGACGACGTCTCACTGGTTTCACAGTAGCGTGTTCGGCAACCTCGCTGTCGTCCTTGGCTTTGTTTGGAGTTTTGGCGGGAAGTTTGCAGCTGACGGTTAACGACAATGAATCCTGATTCCGTGTGAGTTTCCACGAGTATCGGTTATCCTCATCATTCTCCAGTCTGTTCAGAACTTCAATTACTGATTTTGGGATAATATTGGGTAGAGCATCCATCATTATTTTCCAAAAATCACGGTGGCAAGAATTCTCCGTCCACTCGATCCGCCATTACATCATTCCTAGAGTCAGAATGCCTACAGCTGATTGGGAATCTGAAAGTACTGAAAGCTGCTTTATTTCTCTTTTGTTCACTTCTGTCTTTACATATTCAAGAGCCATCTTAATCGCCACCAGTTCACCAAGCAATATTGATGCCCTTTTCGCCACTGGCTGATGTAATTCTATTTTTTCCTGATTAGGGAAAAATAAACATGCCCCCGCTCCACATGGGCCTGGGTTTCCTTTACATGAACCATCAGTGAAAACAAAAACTGTCTCTGACTCTGCTTCTGTAACAATTCCCTCTATAACCTTTCTTGCTTCTTCCTCCTGTATCACACTTCTTGACTCTGACGATCCAAGATTATTCCAATACTCTGGTCTCTTTGAGAACAAATGTTTGATACGAAAACTGATGACAAAGCATAAACCAATGGTTTTGTGAAAAAAGCCGTTTTTTAAAAGACATTCTAAGTATCTCGATTAAGTATCTATTTTGGCCCTCTTGTTTTTCTCTTACTTTTTTATCTTGTGGTCCGAAACCCCTTTTAATTTCAAACTTCCTCTGGCAACATTATCATACTCCGACATTTTTTCTTTGTTTATATTTTTAAGCGTGCTTGATTACGGCATTAAAGCTACTGTTGGGAAAATGCAAAATCCGGGACCAATTCTCAGAACCGGGGACCGGGACCAATTTCCAGATACGGGGACCAGAATCCCGGACCAAATTTTAATTGCATCAGAACGGTAGTTGACATACAAATATCGCATCTTTAATTTATAAGGTCTTCTTAAATATGCATATAAAGGGGCCGTATTTTTGGACCTATTTTTTGTCTGTTTCTAGTGGTGTTGTTTCTGCCGGAGTTTGTGATGGACATGGCACTTTTGGTTTTGGGGCTGTCGGTTTTCAATTTTTGGATGGTGGTGTTCCTCGCTCTGAATCCTGTGGGTCTATATCTCTCAACTCATTCGTTTTGCTGGAGCATCTGGCCATATGTTACTGACTTCAACACTTGCAATAAATTGTTGACTCGGGGCTTCTTGGGCAAGGCTATCAGTGTCATAAACTTTGCAAGACTTTTTCTAAATTTTGTCGCCAGTGCTGTTGTTTGGTGTCTGGATTCCAGGTTGGGCTTAGATCTCTCTTGCGCCAGGGGACTTTCGGAGCCTGGGTTCTATGGCGACCTTGTGTATAGGTTGAAGAAGATTGTTGGCTCTAATGGGCTTTCTGGGTCAGGTGTGGTACTTGATTGTATCGATTCCTGATCTTTGCAACCTTATTACTTTTCAGCGAGGTTTGTTGAAGTGGTTTTCCATTATAAAAGGATCGGCTGTGGCAATAATGTATTACAGCCGACTGCGTGCTTGGTGGTCTGCTCAACCGTGGTTGGTGACTCTACTTTCCCCTTTTGGTGCACGCTGATTGGTCAGGCTTTGGGCTCTGTGGCGATTCTGACTTAAAGACTTATCTATTGATGAGATGGTAGGGGCCTGATGCTTTGGCTGTTGTCAGACCCACTGTTGGATTTCTTTTGCTCCGATATTCAGTTTTATGTACATGTACTGTTGAGTCATAATCTTTTCTTTATCTCCTATTTATATCTTGATTTATATGTTCTAGGAGATGATGCATGGATTAGTTAGTGGTCTTTTGTGCAGACCAAAGTTCTATGTGTCTTCATCCACATCTGAACTAAGGATGAGGTTGGCGCCGTGAAACTGTTTTAAGCCCTTCAGTGAAATATTTTTACTGACCTTTCCAAGGCGGTGTTTCTTATGTGGATAGTTTTTGATACTTATGCATCATGTTGGTGTGTGTTGTGATGTCCTGTCTGCTCCTTGTAGCCTTGTGGTCACCTGCGGGGAAGAGGCTGACCTCTTGGCTGTGTGTTTGTTGTGTTTTGTCACTTTCCCAAATATGTCCTGGTCCACATCAGAATAAAGGGCGAGGTTTGCGCAGTGAGACTGGTTTATGCCCTCCAGTAAAATATTTATTGACCGTTCCAAGGCGGTACTTTTTTGTGGATCATTTGTGTTATTTATGTCTTGTGTTTGTCATGGTTTCGTGTCTGTTCATTGCTGCCTTGTGGTCACCTGCTGGGAAAGGGCTGACCTCTTGGCTCTTGTTTGTGATGTTTAAAATGTGCTTTTGTCACTGTCCCATGTGGTATCCTGGGTCAGGTACGTTGGTTGATTGTATCGATTCCTGATCTTCCATTATCACCAAAAAGACTTGCCCAACGCCTTTTGGTTTGGTAGTAGACTGGCAATCGTCCAAACAGTAGAATTTTTTCTAAATCAACTCATCAAACTAAGAAGAAATTATCCTTTCTAATAGCACTTGAACTCTTTCAAACTTCAATTCTCTTCAGATTCTTAGGTATTCAATTTGAGAGTTACTTGTTTCCATGAAAATATAAAATCTAATTGAATGGACTGCACAAGTCTAGTTTGGTAGCTACCAAGATAATATATTTCAACTGCTACCAAAAGGGCAATAACAAAGGTTATGTGCACGCCCCTACCTAAAATCTTTGTAAGACATATGAAATGCCCAGAACAGACTAATGGAAATGTGCCAATGCAAATATGGTTAGCATACGGCAAAGCATAGATCCTAGTAGTGTAGCTGTCTGCAATGGGGATACATCTTCAACCAGGACTCGAGAATAAGAAAATTTACTATTTTCTCACATAGAAAAGCTTGGACTGCAGAAGATGAGAAGTCAAATTATCTCTACAGACCATTCCATTCACTGACCATTCCATTCACGGACCAAATCCAAACTATCTCTATGGACCATTCCATTCACGGACCATTTACAGACCAAAGTCACGGACCTATAACCCACAGATTAGCGTCACATACTGCTAACATGTCTGCTAACGGTTGGCGCCGTTAAACCGGTTAAAGCCCTCCAGTAAAATATTTTACTGACCGTTCCAAGGCGGTACTTCTTTTGTGGATCTTTTATGTTTTTGTTCTGTCTTGTGTTTGCTATGTTTTGTGCGCGTCTGTTTATATGTGCTTTGTGGTCACCTGCTGGGAAAGGGCTGACCTCTTGGCTCTCGTTTGTGGTGTCTTCTGTGAGTTTGTCACTTTCCCATTGGTATCCTGGGTCAAGTGTGGTACTTGATTGTATCGATTCCTGATCTTTGCAACCTTATTACTTTCTTTCTTTCTTTAGATTCTCCAACACCCCCTCGCTAGGATTACGTGCATGATTATACATGTCCACCAAATACTAACAATCACGGACTAATTCTGATTTGGGGTTCAATACGGAATATTAGGGCTACTGACCGTTCCAAGGCGGTACTTCTTTTGTGGATCTTTTATGTTTTTGTTCTGTCTTGTGTTTGCTATGTCTTTGTGCGCGTCTGTTTATATGTGCTTTGTGGTCACCTGCTAGGAAAGGGCTGACCTCATGGCTCTCGTTTGTGGAGTCTAACTGTGAGTTTGTCACTTTCCCATTGGTATCCTGGGTCAGGTGTGGTACTTGATTGTATCGATTCCTGATCTTTGCACCCTTACTTACTTTAATAAAACGATTAACAAATCTAAAAAATATATTTTTTCCAATTTTCTATTGGTCAGTGAGTCCGTGTTTTGACAATGGGCTCACGAATTAAAAAACAAACGCAAAAACTCACACACATATGATGTTCTCATCAGGAAACAATCGTAATTGTTAAATTTAATTGCAGTCCTGATGGCTTATGACTGTAAGTGTTATGCGTCTCTTCCTCTTGGTGCCTTTGGTTGGTCTGCAGAGTGTGATTGGTGTAGTTTGTGCTCATGCTCACTATTTTTTTAAAGCAAGAAAGGACACTAGAAACCGCATCAAGATACAAGATACAAGAAGCTTTATTTTACGTCGGTTACATATTACAAAAAACATCAGCTACAAGAACTATTTTCAGACAAACATGATATACAAGTTAGTGTAAACGAGTGTAAAAAGGCTGTAAAAATACATATCATATGGTTAAGACATAGTAATCTAGTAGAACGAAGACAAGTTAAACATGCTAAACAACAGTAAGAATTCTAATCTAAAACAGAACAAACAAAAAATGTTATTAATATAAAGCGATAAACCTATGAAGTAAAAATAATATATATATATATATATGAATAGTATGTCATAAGTGTTTAATTACATGTTGATAAAATAGTAGCATAGTAATAAAAAATATAGTGATAGATCATCTATGCAATAAAATAATATAAATATATATGAATAATTCATCATATAGTATTTGTTCACATATTTTCATCACAGATAATGGTAGATATATTTACAAATATATACATGTATTACATTGTAAAATCATTTTGCTTAACTGCAATATTTGAGCATCACAAATCGATCGACCGGCCGTTCGACCACACTTCACAAAAACAATCTTGAAAGCACACCTTCAAAGGGATCGGCATTACAAAACAAATATCAAACACAAAAATCCTCACACGATGTTATCAAAAAGAAACAATTGTAATCGTTATCACCATCGGCACTTGGCGTTACAAGTGTCTTTTATGGTTATTTAGTTCATAATGACAAGGACGTCCCTGATAATATCCAGCTCCAGTATTTGGCTTTATGGACTGTTTTTTTTTCTATTGCCCAAATCCACCAGCCATTCAACCAGGAAGGAATAAAAGCCGAGACCAATGCCAGGGACCCGGGACCAATTCTCAGGACCAAAGTTTGCAAGCTTCAAAATTATATTTAACATAAAAATATCTGCATGAAAATTGGTACATATGTTCATTATAGGGTCTTCTTAAAAATGGATAAATTTTACTTTATAACTCTTGGTTATTTTTATTAAAAAACCAGCCAAACTACCGGACCCTGTCAATCATTTTAGACTTCGGGACAAGTTTTTGCGGTAATGACGATGTCAAGTATATTTAAAAAAAATCACCAGAGAAACCTTTTTGATTCCATCTTTTTTCTTTTTGTTATCTATAAAGAACCTAAGAGTATAGAAATGAATAAAAATACTTGAATTGATTGAATATTCTGAGAGATAATCAGCCCGGGACCAACCCGGGATCAAAATCGTCATTAATATTTCTATTGCTGTATTGATGATGTCAAGTACAGTATATTCAAAATTTTCACTTGCCAAACCTTTTTGATTCCAACTCTTTTCATTTTGTTATCTACAAAGATCTCAAAGAGTATAAAATTTAAAATATATATTTGAATTGTTCGAATATTCTTAGAGATAATCAGCCTGGGACCAACCCGGGACCAAAAACGTCATTAGTTTTTCTATTGAGGTATTGACGATGTCAAGTATGAAAAGCTCACGTGGTGAGATGCTGGAGTATCAGGGTTTTTATACCCAGCATTTTTTTGTTTTTAATATATACCATGAAGGCAACATTTCTAAAATGCCGGATTTTGGTGTTTTTTCTGTTTTGGAATGTAAAAAACGTAAAAGTAGATCTCATGGTAAACGTAAAAATGGCAACATTAAGCGCAAAATTTGTACTGAAAAACGCTTAAATACTTCTCTAAAGGATCTTTCTTTGGCTTTAACTAATCATGGTCGACATGGCTTATTTTCATTTTTAAGTTCCTTGCCTATCTCAGTTTTACGCAATTTAGAGTTAGAGGCTAATAAACTTTATGATAGAACAAATAAATTATATAAAGCAGCACTCCTTACTAGGTGTTATGTTCAACATTTCCTTAGTCCTTATATCGATTCTGAGGTCAACCATAAACGACATTTTATCAAAATTCCATTCATTAACAAAGGTATTGAGTTTATTGATTTACATAGTATCTTCAAGGATAATTCAGTGATTTCATCTATTCCAAATTACTTAAATAATTCTGAAACTCCTATCATTTGTTATAAATATAACAAACCAATAAGGTCTACGATATTTAACTTTAATAAAATTGTAAATGATTTAGATATAGATTCCAATACTCCTGCCTCCTGAGATTGTAAAAATTCAAACTATTTATATCCCTCTGCAGGGCATGTTATTACAGGTAATCTAAATGTCATTCCTGACGCTAGAGTTCGCAATATCATTTCTAAAGGTCCTAAATATAGATTTCCCTCTAATATTGATTTTTCTAAATGTCGTAGAGAGATCGCTGCTTCTTTAAATGACTTCAGTAATCGATGGTGCAAACGGGAAAATGTTGAACCTGATGCTTTGAAGGAATGGAAGATTAACATTTTTAAAATTATTGATACTCGTATTTCATTTTACTCTCGTAATACACATCTTTTGCCCCCTAAACCTAAATCTTCTTTTCGTCATCTTAAACGAGGTATCCAGGATTTTCATATGAACTATGTTTTGGTTCCAGCAGATAAAGCTGCTAACAATGTTGTAGTTGTATGACGATTGTATTATATTAATACTCTTAAGTGTGGGCTTGTTGACACTAATGCCTATAAACTGCAGCCTTCTTTAAGTGAAAGGGTAATTGTTGATGGGCATGGTTGTCATACAGCCCTACATTTTGGTGTCAAAGCTAAAGAAAATCAAGACAAAGTTCCTACGTTGTACTGGTTACCTAAACTCCATAAAAAAAACCTATAAAGCAAGAGTTATTGCAAATTCTAGTTCTTGTACGACAACAGAACTTTCTAAATTGTTAACCTCGTGTCTTACAGCTGTTAAAAAACATGTTATCAAATATTGTGAAAAAGTATATGAGAGATCCGGTAAAAACCTATTTTGGTCGATTAAAAATTCAGGTGAAATTTTAGATAAACTTAAAGCTAGAGATTTCAATGCGACCAGTTTGTCTACTTATGATTTTTCTACTCTTTACACTACTTTACCTCATAATTTAATTAAAGATAAACTTATTGATCTTATTGAAAGAACCTTCCAGAGAGAAGGCTCTCCTTACCTTGCATGTAGTGACAGAAATGCATTTTTTACTTCAGAAAAACCTAAAAATTATCATGCATGGTCGTGTCAAAATGTATGTGATGCGCTGACCTTTTTGTTGGACAACATTTTTATTCGATTTGGCACCAAGCTCTATAGACAAGTAGTTGGGATTCCTATGGGCACTAATTGTGCTCCCCTGGTTGCAGATTTATTCCTGTTTTGTTATGAAAGGGACTTTATGATGTCTCTTTCTGATGATAAGCAGGCTGATGTTATTGATGCGTTTAACACTACTTCCAGATATTTGGACGATATTTTAAATATTAATAATGTTTATTTTGAAAATATGGTTAGTCAAATATACCCTTCAGAGCTCCAACTTAATAAAGCCAATGCCTCTGATACCGAAGCCGCATTTTTAGACTTGCATTTGTCAATTTCTAATGGTATTGTTTCTACCAAAATTTATGATAAACGTGACGACTTTGATTTTGAAATTGTCAATTTCCCATTTTTAGATGGTGATGTTCCTCGTTCTACATCCTATGGAGTCTATATCTCTCAACTCATTCGTTTTGCTAGAGCATCTAGCTTTGTTACTGACTTCAACACTCGCAATATATTGTTAACTCAGAAACTTCTTAAACAGGGCTATCGGTATCATAAACTTCGCAAAACATTTTCAAAATTTTATAGACGATACTTTGATTTGATTTCTAAATTCCAAGTTGGACTTAAATCTCTCTTGCACCAAGGACTTTCGGAACCTGATTTCTATGGTGACTTGGTGTATAAGTTGAAGAAGATTGTTGGCTCTAATAATTTTTCAGCGCAGTTCATTAAAATAATTTCCCATTATCAAAAGATTGGCTATAACATTAATGTATTGCAACAGACTGCATGCTTGGTAGTCAACCCAATCACAGTTGGCAACTTTGCTTTCCTCTTTAATTGCACGCCGGTGGGTCGGACTTCAGACTCTATGATGGTTCCGACTTAAAGACTTATCTATTGATGAGATGGTAGGGGCCTGATGCTTTGGCTGTTTGTCGGGCCCACCGGGGTTTACCTGTTGGATTTCTTTTGCTCCGGTATTCAGTTTAATTTACTGTTGAGTCCTTATCCTTGCTTTATCTCCTTGTTATATCTTGATTTATATGTTTTAGGAGATGTTGCATTGATAAGTTAGGGGTCTTTCATGCAAACCAAATATTTATGTGTCTTGATCCACAACTGAATTAAGGGTGAGGTTGGCGCTGTGAAACAGGTTAAAGCCCTCCAGTAAAATATTTTACTGACCGTTCCAAGGCGGTACTTCTTTTGTGGATCTTTTATGTTTTTGTTCTGTCTTGTGTTTGCTATGTTTTGTGCGCGTCTGTTTATATGTGCTTTGTGGTCACCTGCTGGGAAAGGGCTGACCTCTTGGCTCTCGTTTGTTGTGTCTTCTTTGAGTTTGTCACTTTCCCATTGGTATCCTGGGTCAGGTGTGGTACTTGATTGTATCGATTCCTGATCTTTGCAACCTTATTACTTTTCTTGCCTCACTGCGATTAAAAACCATGTCATTAAATATTGCACAACAGTTTATGAAAGAAATGGTAAAAATTTAGGGGCCTGATCCTTTGGCTGTTTGTCGGGCCCACCGGGGTTTACCTGTTGGATTTCTTTTGCTCCGGTATTCAGTTTAATTTACTGTTGAGTCCTTATCCTTGCTTTATCTCCTTGTTATATCTTGATTTATATGTTTTAGGAGATGTTGCATTGATAAGTTAGGGGTCTTTCATGCAAACCAAATATCTATGTGTCTTGATCCACATCTGAATTAAGGGTGAGGTTGGCGCCGTTAAACCGGTTTAAGTCCTCCAGTAAAATATTTTACTGACCGTTCCAAGGCGGTACTTCTTTTGTGGATCTTTTATGTTTTTGTTCTGTCTTGTGTTTGCTATGTTTTGTGCGTGTCTGTTTATATGTGCTTCGTGGTCACCTGCTGGGAAAGGGCTGACCTCTTGGCTCTCGTTTGTGGTGTCTTCTGTGAGTTTGTCACTTTCCCATTGGTATCCTGGGTCAGGTGTGGTGCTTGATTGTATCGATTCCTGATCTTTGCAACCTTACTTACTTTGTTTATTGGAATAAGTGAAATATGCCAACGTGAACTGTTCGCATATTATTTTGCATGTTATTTTGGCCACCAAAGATAACTTGATTGTCCATTGTTTCTATAATGCTTCATAATAATGTGAGCTCATATCATAATTAAATCTCATTAGCTAATTATTTAATCAAATTTTTTATACCCGTTGGGATATTTTTAAACAATAATATGAAAAAATTGGGATTTAAAAGGTTTCTTCAGTCAAATTTGGGAATATACTCTACACCTACAATATCGCAAAAACTGGTACCGCAAAGATCAGGAATCGATACAATCAAGTACCACACCTGACCTAGAAAACCAATGGGAAAGTGATAAACTTACAGTTAGACACGACAAACGAGAGCCAAGAGGTCAGCCCTTTCCCAGCAGGTGACCACAAAGCACATATATACAGACGCGTACAAAGACATAGCAAACACAAGACAGAACAAAAACATAAAAGACCCACAAAAGAAGTACCGCCTTGGAACGGTCAGTAAAATATTTTACTGGAGGGCTTAACCCATTTAAGGGCGCCAACCTCACCCTTAATTCAGATGTGGATCAAAACACATAGATATTTGGTTTGCATGAAAGACCACTAACTTATCAATGCATCATCTCCTAAAACATATAAATCAAGATACAACAAGGAGATAATGCAAAGATAAGGACTCAACAGTAAATAAAACTGAATACCGGAGCAAAAGAAATCCAACAGGTAAACCCCGTCATATAAAATCTTTATATGCATTTTAAGAAGACCCTTTTAATGAACATGTGATCCAATTTTCAGGTCGACATTTGCATTTTAAATACCACTTTGATGCTTGCAAACGTTGGTCCCGGAATTTGGTCCCGAGTACCGGGTGTTGGATCCGGCTTTTATTCCTTTCCGTTCGACCGTACTTCACAAAAACAAACAAGCGCACCTTCGTAAGGGATCAGTCATTATTTTATTTTACTTCTAAGATGTTTTTGTGATTTATTAATTAAATTTATCATTGTTTAGTAAGCATTCTTTTTTTATAAATGTTTTAATGGTTTTAAAATACTAAATAAAAATTACTAAGTGAATTATTATGAATTGATATCTAGACATTTTATTTGATATTTCCGCTTCTCCCCAATAATTAGCATCATTTTGATTGGCTGAACATTTTTTCGCGTCCTTGGAGCCGTGCAACGGAAGCGATTCACTGCCATAAACTCTGAAGTGATACATTTAAATGAAGTTTAATTAAATTCTTGTTATATATAGAACATTATGCCAAGAAGAGCATTAAGATGTGTTGTGGATCTTGAAATCCAAAGGGTAAGACATTATTCTGCGGCTGGAGAACTGAAAGTTATTCAACATCTGCTTACAAAATTTTCAACCACTGTCAACAACAGGTCGAGTCTTGTTTTCATGGCTACCGCTGATTAGATGTTTTCATGCGACGTATTTGGGTTGTTTTTTCCCTCCCAGTTAATAAATAGTCCATTTACAAACAGACGACATCTGCTTGCATTTGATTGCCTTTTCTGAAGTTCACAGTGTAGTTTTTGCAGCTTTGTTTCTGTCAGACACACTGGGAGCAGTGATCAGAGATCAATATCTCAGTTAAATAAGTGGTTTATTATTTAATTTTTTGAAATACGCATTAAAACTACTTAAAGGTCATATTCCGAGATCATTTCCAGTAGTTTATGATTGACACTGCAATCTAACCATATGACACTGCAATCTAACCCTATATTTGGATGCATAATGATAACGTATCTGGAACCATGCTTGAGATTATGATTTATTGATTGTACAGTAGTAGATCTGGTACAGGGCCAGTTAAGCAAAATATTTAGCGTAAAATTGTGATTATTTTCTTATCCATCAGTTTAAACATGTGTTTTGGGTGCGCAAAAGAGCCGTCTTATCCAGACGGTTCTTTTGAGTACCCACAACATATGTTTTGGTTGAGAAATAAAAAAAAAATTCAGCTACACACTCTTATCTGGGGGACTGAGTAGTACACTATTACAGGTAGAATAAATACCTATTCAATGTTTAATCACTTGCTCTTTGCTCTGTGTTTACAAACCATAAAATTCTTTCTATTTGGTGTAATAAAGATCTTTTTAAGTGTGCGTATTTAAAATTGCTATCTATCAATGATAGAGGTTCTACTGATCCCAATTCCCATGACAGTAACAGAACATGTTTAAGTATAAATGAATCAATTAACTTCCACAGTGATGAATATTGGTAAATCATGATATTTTAGGATTGCATTATCTAAAGGCATGGTTAATCTCATGCTGATGAAAAGTATAGCATGCTCAGCATTATTTGATAAAATTTAATTAGCCAGTGTCCCTGGATGCTCTTTTTCTTATTTCATATAAAATGACACATGTTTTGAATTTATCAATCCTAGTTCTGCTGAATTGAAAATATTACATGTCCAAATATGCAAAATTTATCTCTCTCCACAGGTCTCTGCACCAGGGGTATGGTTACCAAGTCGAGAAGATGTCTACCTCAGTATTTGTTTGTTTGGACAGTACAGAACAACTCGTCTTGTTACTTCAGTATTTCCATTACCTTTGCATGAGCATTTTGTTTTTGAAAAGGTAATTATAATTTAGCTCATATCCATTTGTTCAGCAGGTTCTGTAAATACATGCGCGGATCCAGGAATTTTCGTTAGGGGGGTCCAGGTCAGTCTGACAAAAAAAAGCCCTGACAATTTTTTTTCCTTTTTTTTTTAGTCCTCACAGAGCTCTCGGAAACGCAGAATTACGCGTATTGGTACGCACATTTTTTCCCTGGGACGCATGATTTTCGCTAGGCAGGAGTTCCGCGTACGCATGTTTTTTTAGTCGGCACGCGCTAAAAAACCAGTAGCTGAGATAAATACACACCGGGAGATCAAAAACCCTTTGATATTATCGATCGTGGCACGCTTTTTTCGAGCAGCGGGAGACGTGATTATTGTCCTGTCTCTGTTGACCAATCGTACGACTCGGACTGCAGTGTAGCAATTCTGACAGGTGATTGACAGGATTACCGATGCGGGACAGTGTGATTATTACGAGGTGATTATTAAAGTAATTAAGCAAGGATTATCGGATAATTGTTTGAAACAGATGCGCTACCGATTTACCGTTAATTAAAGGGAGAAAAACTAATTGGGTATTGTAAACAACATCGGACTACCAACTTCCGAATTCGACTGATTAGGGATGAAAGAGAAAACACATTTAATTGCACTCGCTTGCGATTTGAGCAACATAAACATGGAGAAAAAAACAATAAGTTTACTTCATTCGTTCATTGCTACGGCAAAACAAAAGAGACTGAGAATTGTTGAAAAAAAAACGGTACAGCGGTAAGCCGTATACGGTAACGTCCGACTGACAAAAGTTCCAAATGAAGCTACATGTACACTACAAGCCGTGCGATCAAGTATATCATCGGTCTAGATGAATAAACACAAACAAATCACTTTCAGCAAGTAATAAATCGTTCATTCTAAATACTGGAAGCCATGTAAATGGCTAAGTAATGTCAGTCTATTCATTGCAATCGCCGTAGACACTAGCGAGATGCGTTTTTTAGAAGAAAAAACTTCCATCTGCGTAAGATTATACAAAACAGAGGGCTGTTGCCTATCTGTGCCTGCCTGCCTGCCTGCCTGCCTGCCTGTCTGTCTGTCTGTCTGTCTTGTTAATGAATAAAACATGTACCAACAGTTTAATCTTTTTTTTTGATAAGGCCAAACAAAAAAATGTGTGTTCAGGTTACACAAAATTAAAAAATATACCAAAATATTTTTTTTTGTTAAGTACGAACAATACATTAATGCTTAAAGGGTTAAAATCAGTCAATCTAAAAATTATTCAAATGTATCACTTCCGGCTAAAATGGAAAAGATATACGGTATGCACAAATTGGTGGGACTCTAACTTTTTGGAATTGGGACTCCCACTTTTTCCAGTGGGACTCCTACTTTTTGCCAGATGGGAGTCCTGAACTCCTGTTTTCAAAATCCTAGTGAGAGCTCTGGTCCTCAGCTTATATTACAGAAGTCAATCTATCATTTTTCAAGGTTCCAGAGAGGCCCAACATTTTCCAGGGGTGGGGGGGGGGTCCAACTTTTTCCAGCAGGGGTCCAATTGCTTATTTCCTATAGAAACCCATATAACTTGTGATTTTCCAGGGGGGGTCCAGACCCCCTGTCACCCCCCCTCTGGATCCGCACTTAAAATACTTTTTTAACACTCTTTTCCCCAAGGAGCCGCTGTAGTGTTGTGGTCCATCATAATCCACTTGTATTTCTGTATTAAGGCCATAAGGCCACATAATGATTAGGCTACTGTGCGCACAATTTGACTTCCACAATCTAGGCCTATGACTTCCAAATCTCAAAGAGTGGAAGTCATGACTTCCTGTTTCAAAAAGTTAGTGCAAGCACTGAGTCATAATCCCTCGGGTATATATTCTTCTTTATCACTGGTAATGTACACAATTGTACTGACTCGCCGTATTTGGTGATGAATGCTCAGGCTATTGGTTTTAAGTTTGTGTGGTGAAACCCTTGGTCTCAACCACAAAGTCCTTGTGCTCGGATAATAAGAAGCCTCTCCATCCTTGTCCTTCTTTGCACCCAGCAACATGTGCAGGTCAAAATGTGTGATGCCATGTAAGTTGTAAGCCAGATGAGGTTTCCAGAGTTTGATCCCCGGCTTCTCCAGTCTGTCAGATGAGACTTTAAGCAGTGGCCCAATCTCCATATGACCTAAACTGTTGACTATTGAGGGGGGCATTAAATACCAACACATCATCATAGGATGTACTTTTGTAGCCTACTTTGTAAACAGTATGGACTCAGATCAGACTGAAAAAGGAGCATTTTGATCAAAGTTCCATAGTAAAATTAGTAAATTTGAATAAAGGCAGCAGACATATAATAAGTGGACAACATTTTCATCCCCTCCCCCCCCACACACACACACTCACTCTGACCATGGGGGTGAGGACAAAAGGTCATAATTGAACTTTTTCAGAACATGATTATTGGCCATGTTGCATATCAAATTAAAAGGAATGGAGCATAGAGCAACATGCAAGCATATATTCTCTACTTACACACACCCTCAACCTGTGGGTTGGATTAAAAGGTAAAAAAAATCTGAGTGTGGTCATGTTGTATAAATATCATAATTAGCATATAGCATAATTATCAAAGCAAGGGGAAAGAAGTATACATCATATAGACTAATACAGAAGCAAACACTTTGACCTTACACACCCCTGAACTCTGGGTCACGTTGAAGTCAGATGTGAAGCTTTTATGTGTCAGTGCAATCCTTGGAGCAAACCAGGCCCAGAGGTTATATATAAATACAACTTTTTTCATACTCAACTCAACTGAGCATGAAATTTCAACTGCTCATAGAAACTAAAATACCGACAACTAAAAAAAGTGTCATGCTTTAAGTCTCTCAGATGTTATATTTATCATGCTAATAAATGTTAAAATGCCAACAATTGTTGGCATTTTAATATTTATGAGCAGGATAAATTTCATGCTCAGCTAAGTTGAGCATGAAAAAGGTTTTATAACCTCAGGCCAGGCATTTTCAGCAGGTGGCATTTTAAGGCTTAATCTTTTTCCCTTGGGAGCAATTAAAATTGTGTGGAAATTAGCTGTCAACAGACAATTCACATGAAGTAACAAGCCTAATTGCATAAACTTATTAAGACAACAATGACATAAAGGCGTTGTCTGTTGCAGTTGTGGTTGATGCTTTAACTGTTTGTAGTATGCAGGGTTTGCAACTTTGCACAGGCTTGAAAAGTACTTGAATTTAGAGGGCTTTCTTGAAAAGTCCTTGAAAATTAAATATGCCTTGAAAATTACTGGAAAATCTCTCAAAAGCCTTGAAAAGCCCTTGAATTCTACTATTTTCTGTTAGACTTAGCACTGTTGATAGATACCGAAATCAGTATAAAATTGGTGTGCCTTTATTTGGGGCAGCATATGCTGCACCAAATATAGGCACAACAATTTTATACTAATTTTCTAATACTAATGTATCCATTAGCTCAGTCTAGCACTTCTGAAGTCAAATTTTAAAGATCAGTATTTTTCATTCACTTTAAGTCCTTGAAAACTGTTGGAGATGCTTTGAGAAGTCCTTGAAAAGTCCTTGAATTTTACTCATACTTGCCTGTATGAACCCTGGTATGGAAGTAGATGATCAAAGACTCAGTCCCGAAATTAGACATCTGCTAAATACTGGATATCTGTGCATGTATTTTTAAAAATGAATTTATGCAAATACAAAACATGCCTTTGTTTAATTTTGTTCTTATCTTTTTTTTTTCAGACATTTTATACAGCAGTAGATCCTTCAGAGGTTTCCATTTTCCTGGAAGGTAATTCTTTTTTTCTCAAGCCGTTGGGTTAGGATTAGCTGTTATTCCTTGTAAATACTGGCCTGCTGAATGATATAAAGTCACCATACCTGATAAAAATGAACATTGTTCATTTGACACAATTAAATAATCAAATTAAGATATTTTATCTTATTATACCTCGCGTGAATTTCCCATACAAAACTTCCATAGACGAACGACTGATATTTTATAATATCCCCCGCTGCTATAGCGACGGCGAATACTGTCATTCGTTTGCCATAGCAGCGGGTGATATTATAAAATATCAGTCGTTCGTCTGATGCCCAACGCCGATGCGCGTACGGTTCGTTCACGTCAGGAGACGTTCAACAGCAATGGCGGACATGAGGCATGCTTTGGCCACTTTCAACTCCCATTAACTTCGTTGTTCATGGTCAGAAACATAAAGTGTGGGTATTCGTTTTCTTAGTTAGAACGAGCCGAACATGTTGAGACCAAATTTGAGCGGATTTGGCAAAATTTTCTAGTTTGCATCAAAATCGCATACTGTCGAGTTTCTCCATATAAATGATGCTGCTTGGTATAAAGTTTGACGTCATCAGTTTTTAATGACGTAATTTATTTAACCGAACGTCAGTGATCAGTTCGAGCATTCAAATAGTTAAAAACAGAACCAGTTTTGTGAAAAATATATCTTTCATTCATGCATTCCCTTTGGAACTCCCCTCATCATGGTAGGTCTAAGAGAAAACAAACGGTAAAAAGAAAGAATCTAATGTTGTGTTCGGTATAATAAAATAAATATTACATTCCCTAAGAGGGTGATAGTCGCAAATATCATCCCTCGAAATATGATTATCAACCTCGGCTGCGCCTCAGTTGATAATCACATTCCTCGGGATGATATTTTCGACTATCACCCTCTCAGGGAATGTAATATTTATATAATATGGCGTCGCATCTAGGAGTGATATAACGTCATGCCCTTGATTTACGCCAAAATTTTGTTTCCGCTCAATAGACGAGAACAAATTTACAGAATTTCACCAAATTTATATATGCATTCATATTGTCAAGATCTAATATAAACAAAACAAAACATATGTTGTGGGTACTCAAAAGAACAGCCTCAATGAGACCTTATACATGTTAAAAGTGATGAGTAAGAAAAATTTTACGATTTAACACTAAAATGTTGCTTATCTGGACCTATGCCCTTATCTAGGGTGTATTACTTTGTAGAGAAAAAAATAAACCAAGTTTTAATATTTAATGAGTTTATTCCCTGAAGACTTTGTATTACAATCTAACTCCAATAAACCGTATGCTGGATATTGTTGTGCACTACACTCCGTCCAAATTTCTATCAATTTCGCTGATAAGGTGGAAAGCATTGTGGATTTTGATCAGCTGGCTTACGAGAAGCTAGGTGATTTGGATCTACACTGTTTTCAAAACAGGTTAGATGCATTTCGTATATTTGGGTTACAGTTTTAAGTTTAAATCATAAACTGAAGTATGCATTACAAGTGTTTCGTTTAGATGATACCGAAAAGTTTATACAAAATATACTTTAGTTTTCTGTCTACCATATAGACCAGTGCATGAGATTTCGATACTTATTGCATCAGTGAACAATGAAGGCTCAGGCAAGTCCGAGCATACAGCACATAATGACATACACAGTCGTTATGCACAGACTCACCAGAGCTTTTACTGCTCATATACACAAATAATAGTGTTGTTCGATTATTCATAATCGATCATTGAAAATAATCGGTCAGGAGGTTTCGATTGATGATCGATTATAATCGAAAATTATCAATTGAAAGGAAAACACAGGTTCCATCCCATAGAACGTCTATCCTTGTACTGCTTGAAACATATCTTTATAAAATTGTAAGCGTCAGTGTCATACTATTTTATGTACAGTATCAAAAACCACAACTGGTCCTGACACCAGACTCAAATTAACAGCCATTGGCATTTTAAACCCTTTATACACTTATGGATTTTTCCTTCTGGTATGAAACAATAAACTTGAGGTCCATTGTATACATCAAGGGGTCACAGATTATCATTCCCAAATAAAATATTTCTTTCTCTGAAGATATTTTATGTCCTTGATAGCAAACAGTGTATACCCTGATGAAATGCTGCATTTTGTTGAATTCATCAGAGTTTTCACTCTTTGTTAAAGTATGCTGTAAGGAGTCATTAGCTTACAATGGGTTAAGATTGCACTAAAGACTTCTTATTTGTGATTTTAAAGGGGATAGAAATAGAAGCACCAGGCTACAGCTTATTACTTTATCCCTCACATTCTATAAACCTTTGAATTTATGGGTTATATTTTCTTGTAGCAAAGTTGCAAATTTAAAATAGTAGCCTACAAGAGGGTCAGGTGTGAATCTTTTCGATTATAATTGATTATTACCAAACACAATCGATTAGTAGAATCGAAAGAAATTTTCGATTGATGATCGATTATAATCGATCATCAATACAACACTAACAAATAATACACAAAATTTAGACCTCTAGCTTTGCTGAAGACATAGTATTGAGCATTTATTATATTAGAGGCATTGGGGTATATGGGATAAGAACCAAGCTCCTGTATGCTGGCCGATTAATGTATTTGTTGGTTTCATTTGATTCTTTACGTCCCATCAACAATCTTTCAGTTAAATAGGGACACGTCTTCCTGGGTTGAACCAGTATTAAGCTAGGATAAATGTGTCTTGCTTAAGGACCACAACGCAGTGACGCCGGTGAGGCTCAAACCCCCGACCCTTGGTTTGAGTCAAGCACTCTACCACTGTCCACTGAGCCACTGCACTCCCTCCCCATATATGTATATCCATAGATCCAGATAAGGAAATTTTATGAGTGTAAAACTGTGATTATTTCCTTACCTTTGTTTTGGGTGCTCTAAAGAACTATCTCATCGAGACGGTTCTTTGAGTACCCACAACATATGTTTTGTATGAGAAATAGAGAAAATAGTTTTCCAATATGCACTCTAATCTGGTGGCCTGTATGCCTAATATTGACTCCCAGCTAGCTCACACATGGTCAGAAGGGTGCATACAGATTTGCCCAAGTTGATATGTCATGGCTTTATCCAGCAATATTGGGAAAAGGTCCCTGGCTAAAATTGGGGAAAAGTTATCGGCTTAATGTCAAAATTAGGAAAAGTTATCTACATAAAACATAATAATGAGAGCAAAATTTATCCTTAAAATCAAGTTATTTTAGATTGTTTTATGCCAAGCACAAGTGTTTAATTTATAACATTCTGATATGGGTCTTTGATTCTCATAAGCTGTAGTTGTCTTTAAAAAAATCTTAAATGGAAAAAAATATAGACATGCAATTGGAAAATTTGCCTCTTATTTTTTTTTCTTCGTTGGTTTCCATTTTGATTTGTAATAGGATTCATAATGGTACAACTCAATTAAAAATGCTTAATTATTTTGCATTTAAGCTTGAATAGTCTTGTTTCTGTCAGCTGCCAGCTTCACTTGGTATTAAAAGGGTTTGTTTTACTTTTGCTTAACTTTTTTAAAAAGAGGAAACACTACAATTTTGTCATTTCTAATCCCAATTTTCATTAAAAACCATGACATGTAAATGGTTTTTGGTATTCATTGCTTTTTCATGATATGGGCATAAAAATTGCTATTGCATCACAATTTCATAATATTGCACAGGAAACTGGTTTCAAGACCATATGGGCCGCAACGCGAGAAAACCTGTCTTCGGAGGTTTGCGAAAATCACTGGCGCAGACCAGCCTGCGCATCCGCACAGTCTGATCAGCGCCTTTGTTATTCGTGTTTTGGAAAGTAACATATGTAAACTTGCTACAGGTGAAATTTTAATATTCTAGCTAGTCTCTGTAGATGAGGAGACTGGTTTGAAACTTGCTTTGCCAGAAACCCCGAAGAGACAGGTTTTCTCGCGACGGGGCCCATATGAGAGTCAAATGCTATGTATTCTATTTACAGATGAGTTGTGTATTGTGGAGCTCCTACAGATGTCAGACTTTGGCACCGGTGCTATACGATTAGCCTCCTTTAAAGTTAATGCCAGGGATTTTCTGTACCCCTACCCCTCCCTCTGTCCATCTTACGTCTCTGGAAGCAGAGAAATGCTCTTTACAAGAACCATAGCATTCCCTGTAAGTATAGCAGAATATGTGTCACAAGCAATTGCAAGCACCTGATTTCCTAGCTCAATATAAAACAAAAATTTTCAGGGTAAAATTGTGAATATTTTATAACATATGTTTTGGATGCTCAAAAGAACCGTCTCATTGAGACGGTTCTCTTGAGTACCCACAACCTATGTTTTGTTAGAGAAGTAAGAAAATTCATTTTTGATTACACACTCTTATCTAGGGGCCTGTCAGATTTACAACAAATGCAAAATCTTGGGATATATGGAATAAACCAAAAAAAGGTGTACAGCTGAGAAATGAACATAATATTTAACCCATATAAGCCTAGCGTCATTTTTGTGGGACATAGGCAAACAGGCTGTCAGTGCAGACCCAGATCAGACGCAGCATAATGCGGCATCCACAGCATCTGATCAGGGTCTTCACTGTTTGCTTACAGAATGTTCTATTAAAATTTGAATTAAAAGGAAAAATACCACCCAACAATCCTTAAAATGGAAATGGACTGGTCCAATTGATAACAATGGGAAATTCCACTTGGCATAAATGGGTTAAACCTGTGCATTTTTGCAACAGGTTTCATATTATGTCATATCCTGGGGTTTAAACAGCAAAATAGAACAGCATATATGGGCCTTGCCGCAAGAAACCCGGTCTTCGGGGTTTCCTACAAATCAAGTTTCAAACCAGTCTCCTAAGCTACAGAGACTAGCTAGAAACTTGAAATTTTACCTGTGGCATGTTGACATATGATACTTTCCAAAAAGCGAATAACTAAGGCCTTGATCAGACTGCGTGGATGCGCAGGCTGGTCTGCGTCTGTGTTGTTCGCAAACCCCTGAAGACAGGTTTTCTCACGTCGAGGCCCATATATTCAATATTGTACATTATTTTCCATAGAAATACTGTTGTATCATTCTTCAATGTATTGATAAAGTGCATCTGACCGGTATTCCAGTGTTCTTTAATATAGAAGGTTTAACTTTCACACATTACAGGTACCAGGGGTAAGGCAATTTTGAATGTTGTATTTATGTTGCAGAAAATTTGTAATGTTGGCGGAAAAAACAGCACACAGTCGCAGTGCTAGAAATCTTGGATGTGGGACATTGTTAGGTTGGCAAGCTGGGAAAGCAATTGTTTTCCTCCGAGCCGCGTAGCGCAGTCGGTAACATGTCTGGCAACAGATATGAGTCTGACTGCAGGTCCAGGGGTCCCGAGTTTGATCCCGGCCCGGTCCCATACTTTCGTGAAGATTGATCATGAAATAATTTCTACTGTCATTCTCCTCCCTTCGGCTGAATCATTCAAGAAGGGTTGTTGTCAGTTAAAAGTGAAAGTATGTACATGAATTACTGGTTAATGGCTTGTTCAAGCCTGCCCAGGAAAAAAGTGTGGTTAGGTGAACTGACCGTCCCGCCATGACCATAGCTGATGACTTGGGACATAAAGCAACAAACCAAACAAACAATTGTTTTCTAGATTTGCAATGAAGTCTTTAGGGTAATGAGAAAATTTAGGGTAGGTCAGTAAACAAGAAAGAAACACCCATCTTGTTGTTTTGGTCTAAGTTCTTGTTAAATTTATATATTGTGTGACATTAAAAGTACTATCTCTGTGAGACAGTTCTTTTATGTACCCCCCAACATATATTTATGTAGGAGTTAATGAAAAGTATCCGTTTTATGTTAAATTGTATTTCACAAACCAAATTCTTTTAGCTCAAACAACTGATAAGTTATAGTGAAAACTCTGGCTCGAGGTTATAAAACCTTTTTCATACTCAACTGAGCATGAAATTTATCCTGCTCATAAATGTTAAAATGTCAACATATGTTGGAATTTTAACATAATTAGCAGGAATTTATACATCATCTTACTTCGTGTTAAAAAGCAAGAAAATGTTTTATTTTTCAGTATTTTAGTTTTATGAGCAGTTGAAATTCCATGATCAGTTGAATTGAGCATGAAAAAAGTTTTATAACCTTGGGGCCTCAGGTCCCAGGAACTTTGAATTCTTGAGTCTTACTGTGTATTGTATTTATAGGTACGAGGAGATAGAAATATTTTATTTTTTGCCTTACAATGCTATTTTGCAATTTTAGGGAATATCACCCAAGCTGGAGTTTAGGACGACATCTGTCATTAAAGAATCTCGCTCAATCGAACAAGATGCACTAGAAGATGCCTTATTAGAAGAAAGGGTAATTTATTAAATGAGCCTCCTTGACACAACCATAGGGCCAGTTGAGCAAAAAAATAGACTAAAATTGCGATTATTTTCTAATCCATCAGTTTAAACACATGTTTATGGTGCTCAAAAGAACCATCTCATCGAGACGGTTCTTTTGAGTACCCACAACATATGTTTTGATTGAGAAATAAGAAAAAAATATTTTCAGTTACGCACCCTTATCTGGGGGCCAGACAACCAACAAAATAGCAGTTCAGATCAGCTGAGAATTCAATCCAGTCTGTTCATTATCTCCGCTGTGCTACAAGTGAACACATTAATCTTCCTTAAATCTTTGTTTGCATACTTTTTTTATCATCTGATTTTTTCAAAAATAACTAAACTATTTTTTTTCAAAAAAAATTAAATACTATCAGAGTGTCAAACAGTTTGGGACCCAGATCATGTCCGACAATTTCTCGGGTCTAATCTGGGTCCAAACTGTTTGCAATGGTTATAGTTTCAGCAGACAACAGAAGTTGTCATCACTTGCAATGCTAGATTCTATTTATCATAGGAAATTCCTCATATTTAAAAATCACATTTTTGGCGTGAATAGTCAATATTTTGCCATCTTTTACACAACATTATAATGGACATCATTACATAACGTTACTAAATCTTTAAAACCAAATCATTGTGAAATTTATATTTTCAGACTCTCTTTTGGTATTAAAACCTTTAGATCATACATCTTCAAAAATCCCCAAATTCAAAAACTACCTGAAAAAACATTATGATTTAGCCGAATGTAATGAAATAGTTTACTGTTGAATCCCTAGCCACATAGGCATTGCTGGCAATGAAAATGTGGACCAAAAAGCAAAAGATTCACTTAATTTACACCCAACAAACTTTCCATTACATAAATCAAATTTTAAACCTTTTACCAATAGATTCATTGTAATAAAGTGGCAAATATTATGGAATAACAGTGTTGGTAATATACTCTTTAGGGTAAACTGGAGATTGGACAATCTCAACCAGTAATACGAAATGTCAGACAAGAAAAAGTTGCGCTTGCTTGTCTGCTTATTGGTCACACAAGGATCACACACTCATACCTATTAAAACGAGAACAGCCATATTGCTTTGGGTGTAAAGCACCTTTTACAGTACGCCATATTCTACTTGAATGTGGTGATTTTCTCACATAAGAAACAAATATTTTCCTGTAGATACAATCAAACAATTGTTTAATGATGTACCTATTGATAATGTATTCTTACTCTTAAAAGAAATCAATCTTAACAAATTGTAACAACATTCCAATGAACTATTTATTTTTTAACTTGCTTTTTAGCATACCATTTTCACCTTTCCAGGAGAGAACATGTATGGTCATCTGATTGGCAGTTGTAATTGTCAGATATTGTACATGATTTTTCCTGTGACTAATCTGTAAGTAAATGTTTATCATAACTGTTCTTTTTAATTAATTTTGTTAAAGTTTTAGATTACATGTCTTGGTATATCTTAACCTTGATGACGCATATGACCCTAAAGGGTTAATGCGTCTTTAAACTTTAAGTCATCATCATCATCATCATCATCATCATCATCATCATCATCATCATCATCATCATCATCATCATCATCATCATCATTATCATCATAATCATCATCATCATCATCATCATTAAACCACTAGTGGTTTATCAATTTAATTGCATGGAGTTATATCATATCCAGACGGGATGTCATGTGATAAATGAGCAGTGACATGAGATTTCCAACAGTGTGGCATTTTGACAAGTGTAGACTCATACGAGCCTGTGCAGCCTCCTTTTAAGTTTAGAAACTCCAAATGATGTTCAGTCAGTAGCTTAAAACTCCTAGAATATTAAAGCCACTAGCAAAGGCTCTGATCAGACTGCGCATATGTGCAGACTGGTCTGAGCCTTTGCCGGTCGCACATACCACATTGATGGAAATTGATGTCATGGCTCAAATGTAATTTCATTACTGATTTTAATATGAGTTCATCAAATGAAAGCAAAAGTGTGCATCTTGATTAGCTGGCTTCTTGATCTACAGTGACACTGTTTTCAAAACGGTATATTTTGTAAAAACTTTGCATCCAATGTGTTTTCCGGTCTAATATTGTATTCACACAAAATAACAAGTATGAAAAATGTAGAAAATAAAATTTAAAAATATTCAATGATGATCATTGCATTATGAAACGTGGTACTGAAAATAAGCCAATCAAGATATGTGCTTTGTTCATTACAGATTACTAGAAGATCTAGGTCAAGGTCACGCTCACGCTCCAGAGCAAGGAGTCGCTCATTGTCAAGAAATCGCTCTCTCTCCAGAACTAGAACTCCGAGGTATTTTAAATGGTTTTGTATTTCTAGAGCCACAATGGCCATCACAAATGACCATTTTTGTGATTTTTTTGCCACAAATACTCAAATAAACATTTGACAAATAGAGGATCTTACATGTATTATTGAATTTATTAAACAGGTTGAGGAAAAGTGATAAAATGTAAGGCTTAGCGATTTTGGTCTGTAGATGTCTGCACATGAGATTTTGGTACTGTCGGTACAGTAAAACCTGTGTAAAACAGACACTCAAAAATAGACAAACCAAAATTCTAAATGACAAATGGTAGCTTAATATAGGCCAAAAGTATTGCAGAATGCTCCCCTTGGAGCAATCTGCAATACTTACGACCTGCATTAAGAGAATATTTGGTCTTGAAAAACAGTTTTCGGTCTTTTTGAGAGTGGCTTTTTACACAGATTTTACTGCATAAAATAAACCTTATATGTAAAAAAGCCTTCAATAAATGACCATACTGATGTATTCAGTGGGACTAGAGGTCTTGTTTTTGGTCAGAGTCTTTATCTACATACATATTTTGTGTAAGGGAGCAAAGAAGGGTCTGGTGAGACTGTGCATTTTGACAGAATGGCCAAGACCTTCGAAGCTTGAAAATGTGATAAGTACCAAAATCTCATGTGCTGGCTCATATGGTCTGAAGCTGGTTTCTAATTTTTTATACCATCAATAAAAGACAATAATATCATATACTAATTATCAGTAATTAAGGGTTATGGTTTGGATATCAAGTTCTTATTTAAGCACTTGTGGCGAAAAATCTTGGTGATTTGGGACAACCATAGTTGTTTTAATGCTTACTGCAGTGGCTTGTCTGGCCAGTGGGTGACTGAATAAATTTTGTAACTGTTGGTTGGGCGTTGACTTGAGAAAACCTGTCTTCAGTGTATCCAACACAGTGTGACTCAGACCAGTCTCCTCAGCTGCGGAGACCAGCTAAAATACCCAAGTTTTGTGTGTAGCAAGTGGAGTACAGGTTTAGATAAACAAACATTTTCAGCATAAAAATGTAAATATTTTCTTACCCATCAATTTAAACATGTGTTTTGGGTACACAAAAGAACCATCTCATTGATACAGTTCTTTTGAGTACCCACAACATATGTTTTGGTTGAGAAATAAGAAAATTAAATTTTGTTACACACTCTTAACTAAAGTCCTGAGTGGAGTCACATTACTTACCAGAATGCGAATATCAAAGGTGCTGATCAGACTGTGCTGCTGCGCAGGCTGGTCTACACCTTTGTTGTTCGCAACAACAAGGTTTTCTCGCATCTAGGCCCAGTTGTTGTAGCTTTACCTGCCACCTGTCAAGACCTGCTCTCGCTGGTCGAGAATAGAGCCCTTTGTTAACTTGTAAATCTTAATTAAATAGAGCTAACAATTAAGGAATGAAATTCATGTCTTGGGTGTGCCTGAAAGTATAAGGACCATAGGTTCATTTCAAAGTATGGGACATCATTTTGTGTCCTGTTAACTTTTAAGTAGCACATGGTCTTCATAAACTTTTGAATCGCGGGAAAACAAATTTCATCTCTTATACTTACCCTTGATTTTGCATGGTCAATTGGGTTCATTCATTTACATAATTTGAAGAAAAACTTTTACAATAAGTAGTGGAGAAATCATGTTAGCAGATACATTTTTGGATAATATTGAACAACAGCCTCTATAGTATGAGGTAAATGGCAGTGATTCATTTACATGTTTGGGCTTATGGGTCCTGGGACTCTCTGTTTCCCATATCAATGGGTCCAACTGCAAACTTATGAGTCCAGAACACTATTTTTCATGACAAGTCTGCAATACCATTGCATCCTGGGACTCACTGAAATAAAACCTTTGCATCCCAGAGAAAAAATGAGTAAAAGATGCAGGATGCACAGGTAAAAAAATCACTGAAATGGAACATTAATCCTTTTCATTCTGGATACCAGTAACCAGGTACTTTGGCAAACAGTGAAGACCCAGATGAAATGCCGCATAATGCAGTATATCATCAGGGTCTGCACTATTTGCTAAGATAAAAACAATCTTCAGGGACAGAAAAATAATAAAATTTAGAAATTTCGACCTGTGACAATGGACAAATCCTTGCTTATTATATCAATATGAATGTGAAAATCCATCAGAGTAGAGCAGGGTTAAGTAGGCCATATTTATGTTACTGTAGTCACCACATCTAAAGACCGTCCATTCATGTTATAAAGAATGCATCTTTTGAAATAAAGTTCATATAAGGACAAACATAGAAAATTTGATAAAGTATTCATGATATAAAAAAAAAATACCCTGTAACATTGCATTTTGGAAGTTAAGAATTTTTGTCTAAAAAAATGGAAAAATTACCTTTTAAAATTTGTAAAAAGGCCTTATTCAGTTCCTGATTTGGCCAAGGAAACTCCTAAGATTCCTTTCTGCAAGTTTTAGAACAACTTTAACCCATTTAAGCCTAGCATCCTTTTTATGGGACATCAGTAAACAGTGCAGAACCAGATCAGACTCAGCAAAACACGGCATCTGATCAGGCTCTCCACTATTTGCTTTCAGAAGGCTCTATTAAAATTTGAAACAAAATGGAAAAATACCACTCAGCGACCCTTAAAATGGAAATGGACAGGTCCAATTGATAAGGGTGGGAAATCCCATTAGGCATAAATGGGTTAATAGTGAGGGATAAAATATACCATGATCTCTTGAGTTGACTCATCCATTAGTCTAATTATTACTGACAAAAATTAAGGGCCCTGACAGGCTTATTGCAGTTGTACAAACTGATTTAGACCTTCATTATGCATATGTTTGAGATGCTTTATTCTCCTCTTAATCCTCACCTTTTAGCAAAGATGGCATTCACATCACTGTTTCGAGGTACTTATTATTGAATCCTAGACTGGCTCCAGTCTTTAAAACACTTTTTATAGAGATTTTGGTACTTATCACAATGTCAAGCAATGAAGGCACAGATAAGCCTGCGCAAATGTGCAAACTTGTCAGAGTCTTGGCTGCTCGTTTACTCAAAGTATGGATGTAGATGATGGCCCAGACCAAGATTAATACCTCTAATCTGCTGGATACAGCAACATGGGTGTGAGTCATTCTCCTCCCTTTCGCTGAATCAAGAAGGGTTGTTGTCAGTTACAAGCGAAAGTATGTGCACGAAGTACTGGTAAACTGCTTGGTCAAGCTTGCCCAGGAAAAAGTGTGGTAAGGTGAACAGACCATCCCAACATGACCATAGCTGTTGACTGGGATGTAAAGCAACAAACCAAACCAAAAACCAACATGGGTTTTTAAAGTAGACTTTTGCCCATGTGTGCTAAGTACCAAAATCTCATGCTGGCTCACTGTATGATATGAGACTGGAGCAAAAAGTTAAAAAAAAGTCATAGATATTAATAACTCTTAGATAGTATTTCATATAAAACAGCCGTCTATTTTGCCTCGTTCTAGTCAAGTACCATATTCTCTTTGATAAATATCAAGAGCCATTAAACTTGCATTTTCACCACAACAAGTCTGCTTTAAAGATCACACATATTATGTACTGCAGACTATTGCACTCAGAATTATCAAAACACTAAGAGTTTTTCATTCAGACACCACATAAAAGTAAGCTGTGGTGACAATCTACTACCACTGCATCTTATTTCTCCTTCGATTTATTGGCAATAGTATGTGTAATTGCTAATTTGCTTTTAAATTGACAGAAAATGCCGTAATTTTGGGCTATTACTTCTAGCTATCTGACTGTCACAATGAGTGTCACTTCTCCCTAATTTTTCTGGAGAGAGAAGTCACTTCTCCCTACTGTCAGGGCCCAGCTTGAACCCTGGTAGTAGGGGTGCACTTAATAGGGCCAGTGTGGTTATAAGAGTGAATATGGTAGTAGTGTGCTTTTATGTTTGCTGTATTTTTGTCAGTTGTAATGCTAATACAAGTATATCTGCCTGCTTTTCTTTCTCATAAAATAATGATTTTGGTGTTTAAGTAACAAAATGTTTTTTCTGTTATTAACCCTTATCATTCAGGATACCTTTAAACGGGTATTTTGGCTAACAGCAAAGATCCAGATGAAATGCCGCATAATGCGGCATTTCATCAGGGTCTGCACTGTTTGCTATTGCTAAGATAAAAATAATCTTCGGGGATAGAAATACATCATTTTATAGAAATTTTGATCATTTGAACAATTCCATTACTATTGTATCAATGTGTAATGTATAATTCATCAGAATGAAAGTTTAAGAGTTTTAAAAAGAAAATTCTAAAATAATTATTACCAGTAAAGACACTGTAGCTCAGTCCAGAATTATTTTATTAGTTGATTTACGGGAATTTTTTTTCAGATTTAGGGTCGTGGAACGAAAAAAAAGCAATAAAAAAGCTCTGAAAATGACCAGTTGATTTTTTTTTTTTTGAATTATCTCCAGAACAAACAGTAAAATTAGTAAAGTAAACCAACAGTCTGTATTAACTCTTTAAATATTTCATAATTTTCAGAAAAATCTGCATAGGACAATCTCTTAACAGTGTCGCTCTCAAATGTACACAGATAGAACCTCAAAAATATATTGTTTTTTTTCAACAAAACAAATTACATTTAGAGTCGGCAGATAAAGTAAAAAAATAATTTTAGAAATTATTTTTTTCTTTCTTTCTACTTTCCGGAAAATTACAGTAGGAGAGATTGTAAAGCAACTAATAAAAAAATTCTGGTCTTATTTATATGCCATGTAAGGGTAATTCAAGATGAAGTTTAGATAGTTCTATTACCTTCATGAAATAAATATGTTGTATGTAATATGTGGGTTAAAGCATTTAGAATGAGAGAACAAGTATGAACAATATTTTGTAAAACATATCTTAAGTTTTTTTTTTTTAATTTTTCAGTTTGAAACAGAAAGAAATTATTTCAGATTCAGGGGAACCAGAGAAAAGGTACCCCACTCTACCCAAACCATTGAAGAACTCACAACTTCCCTGATACCAAATTGCATGAACATATTGTGTTATAAAGATCAGATTTTAGTTGCTATGGTTATTCAATATCAGCTAGGCAAAGTTCTTTGTCTATGAATCCTTGGCCACCAGCCATTTCAGATGATGATCAAAGGTGTATAAGTAAATGCTAACCCTATTGCACTCAAAAAATGAGCAAGCACAAAGATTTTTGTACTTATTTCATCATCACGCAACAAAGTCTCAGGCGATATGCACAGACTCCCAAAAGCCTTTGCTGCTTTTCATACACAAAATATGGATGTAGATGAAGACTCAGCCCAAATATTGGACCTCTAGCCCGGCTGTTTATGTCAGCAAGGGCAATTATTATAGGCATTCTGGCATATGCAATATAGAGAATCTTACATGAGTGCTCAAGTTTTATTGAATTTATTAAACAAGTTTGGGAAAAGTGATAAAATGTGAGGCTTGCTGAGCATTTCATCACTTTTTTTCAGCAAGTTTAATAAATTCAATAATACAGGAGCATGAATTTTAGATTCTATTTGTAAAATGACATAACAATTAATTTGAAATCTCATTTCTTGCGTAAAAAAGTGTTTATTTTGTCAATATGTACGCAACACTGTTATGGATGTCATAATATTTTCCGAAAATCTGTAAACCACTAGTGGTTTATCAATTTTAATACATGGCGTTATTTCACTCACAGACACAACGTCATATGATAAAAGAAATTATATGTTCTGGTCCATATACAGTGTAGTTTGAGCCATACTGAGTACAGATGGAAATTGACTGTCATTAACCTTTTACTGTCAGAATGGCCAAATCTTTTTGACAGTTTCTGTCCTGTTGAGTGCAAAATGAATATGAGCTTTATTCCCATGAACTGTGACAATGAATGGTCCAGTCTGAGCTTATTCTGTTCTTGCTGATAGGCACTTCTTCTCTGATATTCTTTCTCTAACATGTGCTTCACTATAACCATTTTCAGTTAATTTCTTTTTCCTTGCATACTCTATTACTCCCTGAAATTTAAACTTCATATCATTGAAGCCGCTAGAGGGGAGGGCAGTGGCTCAGTGGTATAGTGCTTGACTCGAGACCAAGGGGCCGCGGGTTCGAGCCTCACCAGCCTCACTGCGTTGTGGTCCTTGAGCAAGACACATTTATCCTGGCTTAGTACTGGTTCAACCCAGGAAGACCCGTTCCTATTTAACTGAAAGATTGTTGATGGGACGTAGAGAATCAAACGAAACAAAACAAATCAAGTCACTTGATAAGAATGTGTAATTTTTCTTTCTTATTTTTCAACAAAAAACATATGTTGTGGGTACTCAAAAGAACTGTCACAAGGACCCAAAACAAATGTTTTAGCTGATTGATAAGAAATTATTTACAATTTTACGCTAAAAAATTCTGCTTATCTTGACCTATGTTATTGATAATTATTCTCAAGTTGCAGCCATAGTTCAAAAGATATATTACTTTACCCTAGTTTGACAAGTTTGATCCTCAGCTCCATTGATACTTTTACAGTCAGGGTCCAAAAGTTATTCCACAATATCAGGAATTTCATAGACTTAAATGTACTTTTGTGTTTATAAGAAAGTTTACTTTGGTTCTTATGGTCAATCTTGTGCTTTTTGTATCATTTGAAAGTAGCATGAATAATGATAAAAATTCTCAGTAAATTTGATCCATGCATTTTATAGCTACAGAGCTTTCAACATTTTGCAAGATTTTCTGGACAGTTTTTGGGCAATGTTGCCATATATGTCGATTGAAAAGTGATATTTTAAAGTTTTGGTAATAGTTTAATCTATTGTATATAGAAATTTGCAAGGTCAAAACTACATCAAAGGTGCATACTTTATGCACTTATTATTCAACTTTACAACAAATGCAAAAGAATGGTAATTAAATCTTGATGTGACGGTAAATTATAAAATGATTTATTTGATGTTGTTTAGTCACAAACTCTAACAATAAAAGTCAATGAATTGCATCCACTCTTTATCAAATTTTCGGCCAAAGGCCTTCTTCAGGATATTTGAAAAAGCTTTTTCAACTAAGTAGCATCCATGATGACCATATGACTTATGTTGAATGCCTGTTGGCCGAAAATTTTGATAAAGAGTGGATGTAATTCATTGACTTTATAGTTTATTATAGGGAGCGCAGTGGCTCAGTGGTAGAGTGCTTGACTCGGGACGCAGGTTTGAGCCTCACCGGCGCCACTGCGTTGTGGTCCTTGAGCAAGACACATTTATCCTAGCTTAGTACTGTTTCAACCCAGGAAGACCGTCCCTGTTTAACGGAAAGATTGTTGATGGGATGTAAAGAATCAAATCAAACAAAATAGTATATTATTCCCTTTGAAATTATTATTTGGAATTATTCTAACAATTAAGTTGAAACTATAATTATCTCACATGATTTGATTAGCAAACACATAGAGAATTTTTTAATTTTCTTGGAATCTATTGCTTCCAGAATGGCTTGAATCTTATAGATCATGCATTGGTTATTATGCTTCCTTGCTAAATAAATTAATATGAGCCTCAACATTAGATTTCCAACAATGTTGCATTTGGACAAGTGTAGAATCAGATGAGCTTGTGCAGCCTCCTTTTAAGCTTAGAAACTCCAAATGATGTTCGGTCAGTAGGTTTATATTAATAGAATATTAAAGCTACTAGCAAAGGCTCTGATCAGATGGCATGTATGTGCAGGCTGATCTGAGCGTTTGCTGGTCGCACATACCACATTGTTGGAAATCTCATGTTGCTGCTCAGTTATGTTTTCCAGCCAGTTCAGTTATGTGGTTTCAGTTAAAACAGTGGATTTTGAGGCTTCATAGAAAACAGTGCAGATCCTGATCAGATGGCTTAATCAGAAGCCAGCTGATCTGGATCTACACTGTTTTCTAAGGAGGATATATCCAGGTTCATCAGGATTTATCATTGAATTTCTTTTCTTACAAATGTAGATACATTGAATTTGAACATTTCATGTTCTGCTAAAATCAGATGTATGAGCTACCATAGTGCATGATAAACCTAAGAAAATGAACATGCCTTGAGGTTATAAAACTTTTTCACGCTCAACTTATCTGAGTATGACATTCCATCTGCTCATATTAAGTAAAAAAGTGTAAAATAAAGTTTTTTTCCTGCTCTAAAACATTCAGATGTATTTTTGGCAATTTAACATTTTATAAGCAGGATAAATGATTCATTATTATTAACTCTTGCATGGGTGAAAGTTTCGGGATTATTCCTGAATTCAGGATTTTGAGGCTAGCTTTCCATTGAAAGTCGGTCTCAAAATGTTGAATTAAGCAGATTAGTACAGCACCCTAGATAAGCAGCGTATTTGCGTAAATACGCAATTAAAATCATCAAAAAAGCAATTAAAATTAAATGTGTGCGTACCGAAAAGCAATTCTAACGATCGGTATGCAATTACATGCGATGTCATTGCATATCATTTGGTCCATTTCGCTTCCATTCGGCTAATAAACAAATGCCAGTCGGGTATTGATTTTATTTTTACTAGCGAGCGCGCAATATACTCCAGTTTTATGAAAATATCGGTGCCCAGTCCAGTATTTCGCGGAAAAACACTAGATGAAAGTGAAGTTTACACGCTCGAATGTCAACAAGGGGATGAGATTTGCTTCAGGTATAATAAAATCCGTGAGTTTGATACTTTAGAAAGGCAGACGATGGGAGTGAATAAATATGCAAGCACATTCCCGATGGCTTCATAAAATAAGAAAAGGTGTATTCACAGAAAAAAAAACGTGGCGTAAAAAAATATGAAAATACGCAATTGTATTTGCAAGTACGCAATTGAGGATAACCAGGTTGCGTAAATACCCAATTGACCCAAAAGCTTGTCTAGGGCGCTGTTAGTATAGGCTATCCGATTTATATTCAGTTGACCATTTAAGCTTCAAATTATGAATATTTTGTGGGCATTAAAATTATATAATGCAAGTTTTAAGATCAAAGTTTTGAAGGTTCAGGATTTCGAAAATTTTGAACTTTCACCCATGCTTTTGCCATACGGGTATTTATGAACTACACTCCTCAACTTTTATCCAGTTAACTAACTGGATTCTAGTTTTTAGCATACATCAGGACTTTAGTTAAGAGTGTGTAACAAAAAAAAACTTTCTTATTTCTCAACAAAATCATATGTTGCAGGTACTCAAAAGAATCGTCTCAATGAGACGGTTCTTTTGAGCACCCTAAACATATGCTAAAACTTGAGGGTAAGACAATATTTACAATTTTATGCTGAAAATTTTTGTTTATCTAAACCTGTGATACACGTATTACAAGCAGAGTGGAAACTAGTGAAGATTTCGATCTGGGCTGGATCAGCACTGTTTTCAAAACATGATATATCAGGTGCCTCTGGTTGGTCTGCAGTATGTGATTGTGGAATTTCCTGATCATACTCACTTACTTTTTGAACATGGTAGGGCTTAACAATAAATTCTACCATACTTATTCAAAAAAGTCAGATATCTCATTTCATCAGCAAAGTTATTCTAATTTACAGCCTTATGATACGAGTGAAAGGTAGCAATGGAATGGCAAACAGTGTGGACCCTGATCAGACTGGTCCTACAGGAGCACTCTGATTTGCATTGACACTGTTTATTCAGGCTTATCTTTCTGAATATAGGTTAAATGGTGTATGATCCTAAAGATGCCAGTTGTAATGAAAGGACTTTTTAAATTGTTTAACATGTTAGATTATTATGCTGTAACCCTTTATACACTAATGGATTCTTCCTACTTGTCTGATACAACAAAACTGGGATGGTCCATTGTATATATTTAGGTGTCACAGGTTTAAAATTCCTGTAAAAATTGTATTTCTTTCTCTGATTTGATTGTTTTTATATTGGCAAATAGTGTAGACTCTGATGGAATGCTGCATTATGCAGCAATTCATCTGGGTCTTCACTATTTGCCAAGTACGCATTTAGGGGTCACTAGTATATAAAGGGTGTTACATCATATATACTCACTATTATATTAAGCTTCGTTTGGACCTTTTGGTTCAATTTTTGTGTATTTGTCTTAACCCATTTATGCCAAATGTATTTTCTTATCCTTATTAATTGAATGAGTATATTTCCAATTTAATGGTTGTTGTGTAGTATTTTTCATTTTTATTCAATTTTTAAATGAAACTTCTATATGCAAACAGTGGAGAACCTGATCAGACGCCACGTTTTGTGTCGTCTGGTCTGGTTTTGAACTGTTTACTGATATCCCACAAAAAGGATGCTAGGCTTATATGGGTTAATCTATGAATTCATTTTGGCACCACAAGGTTCATTAAACAACTGAACAACTTTGAATTTTTTGGTTATTGTTTTGTTTGTTAAGTTGTCTTACTCAATAACTTTGTTTCAACCTTTTGTTTTATTTTGGTACATAAGGTTTATTGTTTTACTCTATAACTTTGGGCCTTTTGTTCATTTTTATACCTTAAGGTTCATTTTTGTAACTGTTGCTTTATTTTCTATTCTTCCTTTGCTACAGATCTTATGACTCCTACTCCGAGGACGATAGTGACTTTGCGCCATCCTATATGAAGCCAACCATAGCATCTATTTTACATTCCAGGTCTAAGTCTGCGGTACGTAGCTTTGACGATGACAGTTATTCTTCAGATCCTGACACGATTGGGAAACCACCATTTGTTGTGCGGCATGTATGTGTATACATCTTGTAGAGTGGTCTCCCTTTAATACCTTGACCCCCATATTTCTTTTGCGGCTTTTTCTTTTAATGTCATGGCTGAAATTCAACTGGTCTGTCTTCTTGTGGATTTTCTAAATCCTTTCAAAGTAAGTAAGGGTGCAGAGATCAGGAGTACCACACCTGACCCAAGATACCAATGGGAAAGAGACAAACTCACTCATAAGTAAAAAAAAAACTTATTCTTTTAATGTTTTGGCCTCAATAACCCTATTTCACTCAGACTGATCAAAACTCAAAAAGAGTTTAATTTGTTTTGACAACCTGAGTTCAATACGGTTAAAGGGGAATCTAATTTTTTTTTTTTAATATGGGTATTAATTGATAGAAAGTAAGAAAGAGGGCAAAGATCAGGAATCGATACGATCAAGCACCACACCTGACCCATGATACCAATGGGAAAGTGACAACGTCACAACTAGACATCACAAACGAGAGCCAAGAGGTCAGCCCTTTCCCAGCAGGTGACCGTAAGGCATCAACAAAAAGACGTGCATAAAAGCATAACAAAACAAGACAGAAATAAAATAAAGATCCACAAAGAAGCGCCGCCGTGGAACGGTCAGTAAAATATTTTACTGGAGGGCTTAAACCAATATAACATTGCACCAACCTCACCCATAGCAGATGTAGATCAAGACACATAGATGTTTGGTAAAGGCAAATTTTTCTCTTGGGTAATGTTATAAAATTTGGACATTTTTTTAACTGTCCTCAACTATAATTTCGGTTGTCAAAATAAGCAAACGGTGGATTTCTTTGAAAAAAAGGCATTTTAAAAGCGTTTGGTACAAACATTAATTTAACCTTAAGCTTGTTTTGACTACAGTAAAACCTGTCTAATAAAGCAGCCTCTCAAAAATAGACAAAACAAAGGACTTAAAGACAGATGGTAGCTTAAAAAAGGTCGAAAGTATTGCAGAATGCTCCCCTTGATGCTCCCCTTGGAGCATTAAGCAAAAGTCGGTCTTGAAAAACCATTTTTGGTCTTTTTGGAGAGGCCACTTTAGACAGATTTTACTGTATACTGGAATTTCTTGCTTTTTTTTTTTACACAATTTCCCTCACTGTTTGCTTTTGTTGTTTATTTCTTGCTTGTTTTGAAAACATGCAAGGAAGCAGCCAGTTGAACAGCCACTTAGAAATTATTTTAAAGTAGTTGCATTAACTTGTGGTGGTATTTCTGATAATTTTACTTTGGTTTGAGACAGTTCACGAGGAAAATGAGGGGGGAAATGTTTTATATATTTAGACTATCACTCTAACATTTAAATTTGATTGGGAATGCATCATTATTTAATAACAGTTGTAATATACTTAATCCATCTTGAACCGTTCCATAAAAGGGTCATGGGGTAGAACTTCGGATTACATTCTACTTCCAAGAGCTTTTTCAGTCAGTAAAAACATGGACTAAAATTTTGATCTAACAATCTAAACCTTCAGTATGCTATCTTATTTTACAACTGTATATTATTGAAACATTGTATACTTTACAGAAAGTGAATAACAAAGAGGCTGATCAGACTGCTTGGATGTGCAGTCTGGTCTGGGCCTTTGTTGTTTGCATGCAACAAAGTCAGGTTTTCTCATGTCAAGGTTCAAATGTTGATTTGGTTATTTGTGTTTGATGAAAAATGCATTGCCTTAATTTTAACTGTCTGTTTTAGAAAACAAATAGTCAGCATTTAATTCCAGCATACTAAAGGTTGCATAATTCCTTGTTATAGATTAATCTAAGTAGTATAGCTTTATCTTATTAACAATTCTGTTTTTCATTGAATCGAGCAACTAAACATCTCAGCAACATTAGCCTTGACAATTTGGGAAATGACTCTCCTAAAATGTAATGTCTTGTATTGCTGTGTTCTCAACTCCTTTTGAGCTTGTAGCTGTTTTATACATGTGATTATTTTGTAGTGACTGTCAAAATGAATAAATGAGCCAGCACATGGCATTTTGGTACTTTTTGCATCATAGAGCCAGTTAAGCAAAAATTTTGAGTGTAAAATTGTGATTATTTCTTATCCATCAGTTTTCACATGTGTTTTGGGTGCTCAAAAGAACCGTCTCATTCAGACAGTTCTTTTGAGCACCCACAACATATGTTTTGGTTGAGAAATAAGAAAACAAAATTTCAGTTATGCACTCTTATCTGCCTGTAGAGCAGCAACGGTTCAGATGATCCTGTACATCTGTGCAGTCTTGTCAGAGTCTTCACTGTTTGTACAAAGTAGGGACATAAATGAAGGCTCAGGCCAAAATGTATTCCTCTAGCCCAGCTAGATAGCTGTGCATGTTTGTTTAAAGGGTGACTATAATTGTGCAATAATTACCAAGATCTCATGTGCTGGCCCAAATATTGACATCCAATGTAATCAAACACGACTTTTTGCATGCACCTTCCAGAAGATATGAATTTATTGATACATGTAATTTGATCATGTTCACATTTCCTATATAGGTTTCACAATGGCATCTTATTCAAATTAAAGATTAATATTATTCACTCAGTTTTCACCTTAAACAAAAACTGAAACTCTATTCATTACTCTAAATACAAACTGGCCATTCAATGTGTTACACAAACATTCTCTTTTTTTAGATTTTATATTTCTCGATCATATATATCATTTATGTTCTAAAATTTTGAACATTTATTTTCTAGAAAGCTGGCTTAGAAAAAAAAAACATTGCTTTCTCAAATCAGACTCTTTGAAGCATTATGTTCATGGTCTATTGTGTTTGACTTTAGTAAAGTGTTTACAAAACAAGACTCAAATAACGTATTCGACCTTACAGTACACACTATATATGTGCATAACTGTTCAGAATTCTATACCCTCTTTATAATCGGCCAGGCCTTTAGTTAAGAGTGTGTACCGAAAAAAATAATTTTCTTATTTCTCAACCAAAACATATGTTGTGGGTACTCAAAAGGACCGTCTCAATGAGATGGTTCTTTTGAGCACCCAAAGCATATGTAAAAACTGATTGGTAAGGAAATTTTTAGGATTTTATGCTCAAAAGTTTTGTTTATCTAAACCTGTGTATCCACATTATTGTCATCCTCCGGATGAGATGTGTCAAAGATGGAATTGCAAATAGTGTGAAAACTGAATATTCTGCTGCTGGAAGAGTGCTCTTATTCGAGTTGACACATTTTGCTAGTGGTACCTGTCCAATTATTAAGCGTAACAGATGCTGCTCTGTGGGCTGCTCTGCCTTTCTATTTTTTTTTTTGCAGTCCTACTTTTTCTCAAAAATGCTCCTACTGTACTCGCCCCGCATGATATTCATTTTCAGACTCATTTTTAAGTTGCATGACAAAAAACGTTTGGCCTGTTCTGGATCCAATCTCTGTGTTATACTGTTATACTGTTTGCACAAGTTCACACACTCAACATGCATAAGGATTTAAACTGAAGCCAATTAAAGTGAAGCCTGTCTGCATGCAGTTTTATCTAATGTGAGAGTTGAAATTTTAATCTATCAAAGTGAGGCATTGCTACAATTGGAGTAAATTTTCAACCAATCAAAAAAGAAACATATTTTTTTGCTCTGTATTTTAATTTTAGGCAATCAAAAATCAATCTATTGATATTTTCATACATTTTGACTTTGATTTTAGCCAATTAAAATGAAGCATACAGTTAGAGCTTAGATTTTAGCCAATCAAGATGTAGCATTCCATATTTTTGTTTACAGTTGGAGAAGAGTCTGATTGGTCGGACACCAGGAGAGGCTCCACTCAAGGCTCAGAAACTGAAAAAGAAAAAGAAGTCCTTATCAAGACCATCAAGTGCTCTTAGTGGTAAGTTGAAACTTGTTTTATCAACCAGTGATTTTATTGTTTTTTGGGATACAGCCTGTGCCTTTAGAATTTGGGAACATATCCCAATAAAATCCTTAGGTTAGGGAAACAATCTCCATAATACAGGCTTTTTTGGATTGGGAAGCAGCCTGTATTCGGCTGTAAAATATGCAAAATAATATCACTGTTAACAAACACCATAGAGCGAGATAAACAAAGATTGTGGGTGTAAAATTGTGAATATTTTCATATCTATGAGTTTTAACATTTGTTAATACCAATGTCAGAAATAATGTTATCTAGTGATAGCATGTCACCCAAATTGTGAATATTTTCTTATCTATGGGTTTTAACATTTCTTTTGAGTACCCACAACATATGTTTTGGTTGAGAAATAAGAAAATAAAATTTTAATTAGGCATGACCTAACCTAATGCACATTTTGAAATCAACTCACAGCACACAGCTCATGATAAAATAATGACACTTTGTTGGTTCCAAATAAACTCATTTTTATCACAAGTTACCACTGTATCCATTAAACCGCATTTCCATCCAACAAAAATAAACATTTAATATGTATTTTTTACAACAACAAAAATTGGCTTCAGTAGCTTGCTTTTTACAGGAAAATGGCCCTTTTGATGAAGAACTCGGGGGGAGGGGGGGGGGGGGGGGTCAAAGATGGCAGCTGATCATGGCATCAGTTTGTTGTGTTTCCTGGAAGCAGAGGTTATTTTGGAAGTCTAAAATGGCTCGTATATGGATGAAAATTGATATTAATTGGAATCAGAAATGGTAAATGAGGAAATGACTGTCATTCTCACATTTTTGAACCATTGATTTCCAACCATTCCAAAACAATGATGTTGAAAATGAAAGTAGACGTTCATGTATTTTCAGTTGTTGAAAAAAAAATTTGACATGCTATCACTAGATAACATTATTTCTGACATTGAACCAAATGTCTCAAACAAGCAGGAAAAACTTTGATGTAAATCCCTACATGGTTATGATTTTGTATGAAATTAGATGTAACACCATAATAACATCAAAATAGCCCGCATATAGCATGCACTTTTATTTTATCACAAGCAGTGAATTCAATGCATATCAAATGTGACTAAAATTGGTATCTTTCTACAGTGAAAAAATATCGTATTTTTTCACTTGTGACTGATACGATTTATATTTTCACTGTAGAATAGAATAGAACTGTAGCAAAACAAGGCTTTCTTGGCAATTTTGTGACTGAGATTTTTTAACATAAGGCTTTAAGTGAAGTATATTTGTCAAAAATAACGCTACGCATGTTGTGACGTCAACATCAAACATAATGACGTGACTGTTTGACCTGGCGTAGCGCCAGTTTGCAAGTGACGCCTACCCTAAGGCACACTCAAAGACTTTCTTTAAATGCTGATTTCTTGCGTTTCATTCGTTAAAATATGATTCTAAGCCATTTTCTAGGTGCAAACTATGTTTACACCCAATGTTATACCCAATAATCACACTGCAAAAGTCAAATCGAACGAGAAACGACCAAGTTAAAAGTAAGGTTGTGATTTCTGTATTTCCGTTGAGTATAAAATAAAAAGAAAATTTACTTTTTTTGGCAAATACCAAATATATTTCATCTCGTGTGGTGAAAATATCAGCATTTTCACTCGTGCTACGCACTCGTGAAAAATACTGATTTTTTTCACCGCACTCAATGAAATATATTTGGTATTCACCTCAAAAAAGTAAATATCCTCTATATATACGGCAGTGAAGGGGTTAATGAATTTCTAAAAAAAAATGATAATTATTTTTTTATTTAGGATTGATCATTTAAATGTCCAAATGTTAATTCAATTATTTGTGTCAAGTAAAAATACTCATTAATCAATGACTGAATTATACTTTTATTCAGATTTTTTACATTGAAATTCAAGTTTTTTTGTGATTAATAAATTGTGTCATTATGGATTTTGTTATATGACTGGAGAGAATCCTGTTTCCTGATTGGCCCAATTTGTCTTTATAAATCTCTATATCTACCTCAAAACTGGTCTAAACTGGCTCAGAAGGTGATATAGGATAAAATCCAGCTCAAACTAGTTTCCAGAAGTTAATATTTTTGACACTTCTGCAATATCACCCTCTAGAGTGCTAAAAATAGCATGATGAGTATAAAACTAGCATGTGCTGCATGAAATTGACATGATTTGCTGTTTCACATCCCAACAGGTAAACTAAAGACTTTCATGAATTTTATTAACTGTTTTGTTATGTTTTGTTTGTTCATTTATCTTTGTTTGAATGAGCAAAATGTAAAAAAAAGTTTTATGATTAAATTTTACATTCCACATTTAGAGAATTAATATACATTTCAAATTGCAAAATACTACATTAAAATATTTTAATAACAGTTGTAAGAAAGTCCTTAGGTTGAAGGTTGACTTCAGCAACAAAAGTGAAAGTAGAACAGTTTCATTCTAAGTTGAAAAGTCACATAACAAAACAGTTATTGACTTCAATTTCGGTAGACATGAGGATTTATCTACCCTTAAAAGTGATATTCACCTCGGCCTAGCGGCCTCGGTGAATTATCACTTTTCGGGTAGATAAATCCTTATGTCTACCTCATTGAAGTCAATAAATGTATATTATTGTTTAATATATGTATGATATGGTATGGTTTTGCTTTTTGACAGGTTATGAAAATATACTGTTTTAAGCTCAGAATGTTTGCTTAGCTTTGGGTGTATGTTATGTGGTTGATGTAGTTTGTGAGATTTTGGTACTTATCCCATATATAAGCAGCCTAGACTCAAATGAGCTTACTCATCTGTGCAGGCTCACCAAGGCCTTGGCAAAGAATGGATGTAGGGGAAGGCCAGTACCCAAAATTAGATCTCTAGTCCCATTGTAAAGCTGGGCATGCATAAATGAAAATGCATCTTCACTATCTTATTTGCACTTTCCAAGATGGCCTCCAAAATGAAAAATTTAGTGTAACATGTTTAGGAGCTTGAAGTTTGATCCTTAAATCACCTCTATAGCCTCAAAACCAAAATCTCACAATGTCACTATGTAATTACATTATGAGATTTTCCGTTTTAGGGTTTAGAAGTGATAAAAGGATCCAACTTCAAGCTCCTGTGCTTTATCTGCCATGTTTTCTATTGATAATCTTTGCAAACAGTCTGTACCAAGATCAGGCCCGACAAAATGTTGGACCTGATCTGGTTCCAAAATGCTTAACACTCTGATAGTATTCCTGAAACAATTTTTCGAAAAATAGTGACTTTATGCATAATGTGATAAGTACCAAAATCCATAGATCCAGATAAGGAATTTATTAGTGAAAAATTGTAATAACTTTCTTACCCATCTGTTTAAACATAGGTTTTGGGTGCTTAAAAGAACCCTCTCATTGAGAAGGCTCTTTTGAGTACCCACAACATATGTTTTGGATGAGAAATTAAGGAAATAATTTTCCAATACACTCTTATCTGTAGGCCTGAAAATCTCATGAAATGGCTTAACGATTATCTCTAGGTACTCTTTCTACTGCAAGATGTCCAGAATGTTTAGTATGGCATGAAGTCTATGCATCGGAGCAAGATTGTCTTGTTTGTAGGGCCTATAAAAGGCACATGGGCAAACTTTACTGGGGTCATGGGCGCAACTTTCACCCAACTGGACGACCTTGCTGCCCAGAGGTTCGGTATTATGTAATGTTGATTAGTTATGCATGTACACTATACAATTTATTTGGAAGCTAGCAGTGTGTGCAAGGGCTGGAATAGATAGCCCTGCAAACAGACTTGATTAAGTTTGTAACATACAAAAGGGGAAAATATCATTTGAGGCTTTGCTTTGAAAATAATCTATAAAATGTCATTAATGTGAGATACAGAAAAGGATATTTTTCTTGAGGGCCACTGATAGCTTTGTGTTGCCGACTGGTCTCAATGGAAGGAATATTACTATCCACATCAAAGCAGTGATGATAGTTCCTATGTCCAGATGTCTTACATCTTGCTTTTGAATTTACATACATATTTGATTTCAATTGTTATCTCATATCTTCAATTATATGATGCAAGCCATCTTGATATTAACTGATTGACACTCTAATGGTATTCAGGAAAGATTTTTTTGGAAAAAGTTAAATTAAAAAAAAAGTCAAAAAGCTGTCCTTGATTTTAGATGTAAGACTTACTATGAACTGTAAACATGTAATGTGGAGTCTAATTATATATAAGTTTCCCAAAAATCAAGATAGATATAACACAGTTATATTTTGTAGTTTGCTGCAGTTGTGATTCACACTTTAAAGGTTAATTTATAACATACTTTATACATAATTGAATGAAGTCAAGTCAATTTCCTCACTGCTAGTTTCCTGTTAGTTCTTGCGCATTTGCTTGAGCAACTAATATTTTACACAGAGCTTAAAATAGAATACATTCATCCTCTCAGCCTTACTGATCATTTAAGGTGGGATGTGGAAATACCATACCTGGCTTGTCTTAGACCTGGTCCCATTTCTTTCAAGACAAGTGAGAAATATCTATTCACTTGTCCTTGGACAAGTATATCTGAAAGATTTAAAGATCATTCTGTTCTATCAAAACTGCCTTACATAGAAAGGCAGTACAGTAAAACCTGTCTAAAACAACCATTCTCAAAAAGACCAAGAAAGACCAAAAATTGATTTTCAAGACCAACTATCGCTTAATGCAGGTCAAAATTAATGCATTCTGCAATACTTCCGACCTTCATTAAGCTACCATTTGTCCTTAAGATATTTGTTTTGTCTATTTTTGAGTGACCGTTTTACACAGGTTTTACTGTAATTACATTTATATGATTCATTAACCAGATCAAACTTATAATTGCTATATGCTTAAATCCAAGTAATTCAGTTCCATGAGATTTGATTAATTATTATAGTTACAAGTTGTATGGAAAACAGAGTGGATCCTGATCAACTGGCCTCTTCAGAAACAAGCTGATTTGGATCTACATGGCTTCAATAGTTTTATACCTGGTTATAATGTAAAAGAAACAGCAATTTTATATGATTTCGGTACAGTAGGATTAACCTATTTAAATTCTTTGTACATCACCTGTTTTTTTGGGAGACCATTAAAATTTTTCTTTGAACAAGTACATTATGGCCATATACTTGTACCTGGGCAGGTATCATATTTTGCTATTTCCACACTCCAAATGACCATTTTTCTTCCGCCACAAAAATAACATAAACATTTAATCTGTAATTGGAATGATTGATTATAGCAAACAAACATAAATCAGGCATTTATTAAATGCCGAAAGAAGTATATATTTATTTTTTATTATTTACTTTTTTTGTTGTTAAAATTTTGGCAAAATTTTAACAAAGCAAAATCAAGAAAAAAATCTCTTGTATCCAATACTTAACTAAATCTGAGAATTTGAATTTTTTGGCTTGGTTTATGTACTATTTGCTGATTATATTAACATTATTAAATGTTAGGGGAAAATAACAAAATCTAACAATTATAGTTTTGACTTCATGGCAGTGAGAGTGTACAAGGTATTGTATCTATTTTAGCCTCTGTGAATTTTGTTTATGTTATACACAATTAATTTGAGAAGTTTAATTCACGTTTCAGAATGTTGTCGATTTCAGTTAGAGTTACCTACCTTGGCATTAAAATCACTTTCACAGATGTTACACACAAAGATGAGTTTTGTCAGATGAGCAAATTATTGTCACAGTCAATATTTTATGTTAGAATTCTGTTGATGATGCCATAGATTTAATCAAGTTGCACTATAGTTTATGAAGTACATTTGGCTATGAAAGCATCTAGCTAGTGATGTTTTTATGATTCACCTTATTTTAGATCACTGGCAAAGCAGTTTATACATGGGAATCTGCATTTGCTTTCAGAGGTGTTAAAATACTGTTGTCTGAACAAATAGAACTGCTTCTGCCTGATCAAGGCCTCCTGTGTTTGCTTCTCTGACAAGTGTCAATAAATCTTTTTCAAGGAAAGTATTTCAACTTGTAGGAGAAGAACTCATTTACCCAGAGATGAAATTACAATCAAAATAGAAGCAAATGCAGATTATATATACATTACACTTGTTTATTTATCGTAGCTGATCTAGCTTGGCGCAGAGGATTATATGATGATGACGATAGTAGCGATATTGATGACTATTATGATGATTTGGTAAACTCTCACTTGTCATCTTGTAGCATGAGCCACTTCATTGAAAATCTGTTCACTTAATATTCAAGTTTGTCAGGTCCATTTAAAAAACAATTTAAGGGGTTTTAAAATCATACTTTTTCTGTCCCTGAATGTAATCACTGAACAGGACCTTTATCTGTCTTATATCCTTTAACTTCGCCATTGTTCACATCCAACAAAAACAGGTTTATTTTGAGGTGGCACATGTATTAGTATATAGTAAAATGCTCTGATTGAGCTTGCTCAGAAGTTGCATTGTTTACATACACAGAAATGACAATGTAGCTGCAATTGAGGGTGAGCCTACACCTGGTTTGAACATGCAAAGCAAGCCTCTTGTCTGCTTTTTAGGCTGTCTGAGTTCAGGAAGGCTGTTTTGCTGAATGCCTGTTGAAAGTGATTTAACTGTATACAGCCACTGCACTCAGTATGGATAAAATATCTGCAATATTTGGAATGCAATTTTGATCAGAGTATTTTGACTGCCCAAGTTCTTTATGTTATTCAGGGATTTTCCTACCTTTTTCATTTTGTGGCCACAGACTCATAAATTTATGGAAATTTTCTTCAGACAGACTTGTCCTGTTTCCATCAAAAATGTTAAAATGAGATCTGTATGAAGCAAGCACCTGTCTTTAAGGCAAGTGGAGTTTGCTTCTCTGTGCATCCACTTTAAACATTAGTGAGTTTTTACTTTTCATAGAAAAGGCAAAATCTACTTGTTTATAGACGGATGGCTGAGAATGGGTTTGCTCCCCCCCCCCTAGGGAATTTTGCAGACATATCCTATCTTGTAGAGAATTGAAAGCCGAGTCTTTTAAGAGATGTTTGCACTCTGTGCTCCAGGGCGTTAGTCTGTAAGAGCCTGTAACATACGTTACTTAATGAAACTAAGAAAAAGTAAATTGAAAGTTTGGGCTACAAATTAAAGACATTAAAATATTTATTTTTAAAAATCATTCATATAGTCTGCATACTGGATATCTTAACTACGTATGACAGCCATTTTAACAAAATTGCGGCTTCCTAAGGTGTCATATGCGTTACATAAATCAGATAACCCATTAAAATTTGCAAGTGTGGCTAACATCATTTACATTCACAATCTCTCTGTGTGCTTTGCAAAATGTTTTTAACCATTTCTGACTAGCTTATGCAATTGGCTAACAGAAAAATTAAAGTTTGTTTCCCTAGCTTAAATATTTTTTCTGAAACGAGCAATTAAACAACCCTACCCCTACCCAGTTTTTAGGTGAAATGTTTGGTATTAAAACTAAAGTAAAAATAGTTAAAAAATATTTGCAGTTGATGAATGTGTTTCATTGTTTGGGATTTATTTGCTTACATAAAAAGACTCATAAATCTGCAAGTTTGTTGCAAAATTTTTAATATCAGAGGCTGTAACATATGTTACCTGATGTAATAAATGGGCAAGCTCATTGTCTTTATGTAAGATATGCCTAAAAATGTTTTAATCTCCAGGAGGGAATTTCGCAGACATATTCGTTCTTATAGTACAACTCAAGCTGCATCGAATAAGCGATGTTTGCACTCTCTATGTTGGGGCATTAGTCTGAAACAGCGTGTTACATGCGTTACTATATAAAATAAAGGAAATGTTGTTTGAAAGTTTGAGCTAAAATTGTGAAAAAACTTGCAGCTGTTGGACATCTTACATTGTTTAGGGATTTTAAACTGGCTCCTATGATAAAGACTTATAGATCTGCTAGTTGTCATCAAGTTTTAAAGATCAGAGAGCGTTACATATGTTAGCGTGATAAGTAAAATCATCAAACAGTATTTTGACATCAAGCTGAGTAAGGGCCTGCTCCATCCTAATCCCCTTTGGAATTCTGCAGACAAATTACATCTTATGTAACCATTCAAGGTGCATTTAATAGGAAATGTTTGCACTCTGTAAGTCGGGGCGTTAGCCTGTAACAGCTTATTACATATGTTACTATATCAATTTGAGAATAAGAAATTTGAATGTTTGAGCTACCAAAAGAAGACATTAAAATTATCTAATAAATTGACATTCTTATAGTCTTTATACTGGATGTCTTTACTACATATATATGGAAGCTGTTTAACATTAATACGGCTTACTGTGGTGTTATGTGCATTACATGCAGAACCTAATTATAATTTAAAAGGTATACTTGTGGCTATCGTCATGTAGTTAAACAACTACTATGACTTGGTTTCAAACTGTTTTATTAGATTTTATAAACATATATACTCAATTGATGAATAGGAAAAACCAAGTTTGCTTTTCTAACTTAAATATATTAAAGATCAGGACACTTAATGTGTACTTATAAGTCTTTGGTGCCAAAACACTAGAAATTATATTCATTTCTGATTATCAAGCCCATGGACTGGTGTTACAGATGTTATCAATGACCTTTTGGACACATTTCCTAATACTGTGCATATAATGCTAAATATAGAGCCACAAATAGAAAAGATAGTTTTAACATTTTTACAAGAAAATACAATAAATGAAATGGTCCAAACTATTTCTCATCGATTTAACACTCATGTTAAACGTTTGTCGTTGTCTGCTTCTGTGGTAATCATTATTATCACAAGCCTCCTTGCAACTAGTAGAATCATTACACAATATTTCAATCATTTACTGTTATTCAATTTTACCACCAGTCCACTAAAAATTGATGAGCCATTATCAACTTTCCAATTTTGCCATTTATGGCTTGGAAAATTCGGAAACTGATATGAATTCCTAATAGTTGGCTCTTTGAGTATGTGTTTCAAGTGATACTCTGCAAGTAGGAGAAAGACTAAAGCTTTACAAGGTGGAAAACTATGCCATTAAGAGCAATGAGAACCTGGACTGATGTACCTTGATATTTCTGTGATAAAGAATCATACCTTAGCTGGTTAACTTTTATAAATGTAGCCTTTCCATACATGCAACCCACATATTTTCATCTAATAATGTCTCTGCACTTATCATCTTTCCCCAAGCATTCAAAAACTTATTTGAAGTCTTAGTACTTCTGAAGTGCTGAAACCGAGGTAACTCTTTCCCATCAGATAAACAAACTAGATGTATCACAGCAGGTAAAGCAATGAAATGCAGGATGAACAGAGCGCAAATTAGACCCTTTTAATTCAATGATTCACTAAGTTTCTAAAATAAGAGCGCTTATTAAAGGATGTAACATATATAACTCGTCATAATAATTGAGCAAGGGCATTGTCTTGACATCCTTTTTGATTACACAGTCAGAGGCAAGTGTTTTCAATTTCAGTGTTTTCAATGGATCATGAGATGAGGCACCTTATCAACTTGATTACTCTGTATAAATCTTCCATAGAGCATAATATAGAACTACTGGTTATCCCATTCTACCTATAGTCCACTTTCCTTCTTTTGAATGTAACAGCTAATGATATGGCTGCAAAAACTGAGAAATCATAGGTTTTACATTATTTTAAGACATGCTTCAATGTACTGACATCAAAAAACAACCAACTGCAAACATAATTGATGGCAATGTCCAACTTCATATTCTTTCTCTTATACCAGATAACTTTCAAGGTGTAACAGAAATTGTTTCAGAAGGTCTGCCAAAACCATCAAGAGCCAACATTGTAACTAAAGAAAACTTATTAAGTTCATTGGGCGCAGCAAAATACTATTGATCTAAGACCCGAGGACTTGAGCACCAAACGACTGGATAGGTTCCATGGCAAATGATGCAAAAAAGCAGCCTATCAAATTTCTGTTCGACCAATGTCGGAAATCTTAAAGTATTCTTAGAGGTACACGGTAGAGACATAGATTTTGCAAAATCAGAGCAAAGTTACCATTTGACTAGCAAAGATGCAGAGGCAGCTGCAGTTAGATTGCTCTTGCCACTTCACAGGAAGAGATATATACCAGAGTCATACTCCATTGTATGCATATATGTGAAATGGCATTAAACCCATAATTTAATCAGGTGTTTGATCCCATGACACTGACATGCTGTTTCTGCTTTTGAAGAATGCTAAAAGGATTCAAGTTTTGCTGAGTCAAGTTGTTTGACGCTGGCACTGGCCACACATACAAAGAAAATTAAGTCTTTTGGTGGCTAAAGAGGAGGATCACATGAAATGCTTATAAGTGATGTTTGTCACAATTACCAATTTTAAAAAGTAATCTTAATTACTGTAACACATATAACACCATAGGAAGCTGTATATTTGTTAAAAAATCTTTTCTTATGTATCAAAGGTATTAAGCATGCAAACTACATGAAGAATTCAAATAAATAGATAGTTTTATGTCTTCTTTCTGTTTCTCAGACTTTCAATTCATTTATTCTTAAATTGATATGGTAACATATGTATCATACCATTACAGGCTAACCCCCTAGTTAATAGAGTGCAAACATCTCTGATCTGATGCAGCTTGAATTGTTCTTTAAGGTAGGATATGTCTGCACAATTCCCAAAGGGATGGAGAGGAACAGGGTTGTACTCAGTTTGCAGTCCTAATACAATGCCATGATTCTACTGGTTGTGATGAAATGGGTGATTATTTTGCAATAGAAGCAGACACAATGATTGACATTGTGAGGGTGACTTGAATAAAGATTGTTTTTGAATAATTTTATTAATATGAATATTTATTAAATTGTGTCATTTAAATGAGAACTATTATTTTCTATCTATATGTCTATATAATTTAATATTATAAGCATTAGGAAATATGTGATTAAAAAGGTTATATATAACATAGGTAACACAATTCCAAGGGCTTGTTATCAGCAATGACTGTAATTATTAAGACTAAGGCACCAGAGGCTAGAGATTAATAGGAAAACATGTGAAAAACAGTATTTTTCTGAAATACCATCTCTTACTTCCAAGAAAATTTCCTAGCTCATTCATTATGACATGTAACATACATTACATACTTTAATATGTGCTCTGATCCTGATGTCAAACTTGCAAATGTATGATTCTTTATTGCATTAGCAAGACAGTGCCAAAAATGTAAGATATCCACGAGAGTAAAATATTTTCATATATTTTTCTTCAATAATAGATACCAAAATTGGATACTTAACTTTGGGGGTAGGGTTGTTTAATAGCTCATATAAAACAATGTATTTGAGATAGAAAAGCAAACTTTGTTTTTTCTATTAGTCAAATGAGTACTTTAGTAAACTAAGATTAAAAACACTTGTAAAAATGCACAAATCGTCTGTAAAATGAATGATGTTAGTCATGATTTCAACTTTCAAAGGGAAATTTAATCTATGTAACGCATATAACACCATTGAAGGCTGTAATTTTGTTTAAAATGCTTTTATGTAGCTTAGGCATCCAGCTTGCAAACTACATAAGAAATTTGAATAATTAGATGGTTTAATGTCTTCTTTCTGTAGCTCAAACTTTCATTTTGATTTTTTCCTTAGTTTGTTACAGTAACATATGTAACAGGCTGTCAGAGACTAACGCCCCGGAGCACTGAGTGCAAACATCTCTTAAAAGATGCGGCTTGAAATTTTCTTTAAGATAGGATATGTCTGCAAAATTCCCTAGGGGGGGGGAGCAGGACCTTTTTTAGCTCGAAGTCTATTAAAACAGTGTATTTAACTCTTTGCATATTGGGTAATTTTTCATGCTTTTAAGAACATATTTGACTTCACTACAGCTGGTGACTGGGACTGTGTGGCGGCAGTAGAAAGTCTCCCTGGAGTCCCTGCCCATCACTATAGTGTAGATTTTCTTGTCCTTTGGGATCATGGGTTTCATTGTGGAACTTTGAAACTATTAGAGGGTCACTGATGAGGCCTAAATGGCAGAAACTAGCTAGTCTGGCACACTCTAGTTTCAGTTCTTTGGTGCATTCTTTGCTTCCAAAGGTTACCCTATAAAGAACATATTTTATCAAAATTAATTTTTTTCAAAAAAACAGTAGCAGGAACACTGTCAGAGTGTCAAACGGTTTGGATCCAAATCAGGACTGACATTGTGATCTGGATCCAAACGACATGTATTTGCAAAGGTTTTCAGCAGGTCAAAAAAGTGGCTGCTAGCTAGTAAAGAGTTAAGATTGTAAACTTTTGCATTGACTGGCAAACATCCAATATTACTCCTTATGTCTTGGCCCCCAAATTTGGGTGAGGAAAATCTCTGATTTTAATATTGTTTTACATACTATTATTCGCTGTTGCTTTTATAGCAGCTTGGAACAGAATATGTTATCCTATATACTTCTAAATATATACCCTATACCTTACCTATAATATATGCTTAAAAATTATACACCTATAACTTAGTGCTCGCTTTTTTATTTATTTGCATGCTGTAGGTAGTAGCTACATCGACTTTGACGATGCTATCCCCTGCTATAAGCCTAAATATCATTTGACAGAGGTAATGTAAGAAGTAAAGCATAAAATTAGCCAGCCCATGAGAAATAGGGTACTTAAAGTTATCCAGATAGGAGGGGTTAATTAAATATTAATTGAGCTGTGACCTGTGATTTCCAACAATGTGGCATTTTGACATGTGTAGATTCAAACGAGCCTGTGCAGCCTTCTTTTAAGCTTAGAAACTCCAAATGATGTTTGGTTAGTAGCTTAGTAATCAAAGTATATTCAAGCGACTAGCGAATGCTCTGATCAGGCTGCACATATGCGCAGGCTGGTCTGAGGCTTTGCTGGTCGCACATACCACATTGTTGGAAATCTCATGTTGCGGGTCAATTTTCTTATTTATCAACCGAAACATATGTTTTGGGTACTTAAAAGAACTGTCTCAATGAGACGGTTCTTTCGATCACCCAAAACATTTGTTCTAACTGATGGCTAAGAATATAATCCTAATTTAAAGATTTGCAACCACCACACTGGTAAATGTATACGTCGCTTTGCCGGTATTAACCCATATTGCCGGTACTTCATAGAGCGGATGTGGTAGGTATTTTCATTTTTGTGGGTGTTAATACTATATGGAAAAACATGCCATATGCCAAAGGGACTATAGATTTCAATCATTTTTAAGTATTCAGTATGTGCATGGCGATTTATGTAAGCATTTAGGAATAGATCGGAGTACCGATCGAATACCCATCATCCGGATTGGTACTTTAATCTATTCCTAAATGCTTACATAAATCGCCATGTGCATGCCAAATACTTCAAAATGATCTAATTCTATAGTCCCTTTGGCATACTGCATGTTTTTCTATATAGTATTAACAGCATTATCTACCACTTCCGGTCTATGAAGTAACGGCAATACGCGTAAATACCAGCAAATCAACGTATACATTTACCAGTGTGAACCACACTTAAAATGTTCATGCAGTGTTATCCAATGGGGATAGACGTCTATTTTCTGGCCTGAACCTTCATCTTCTAACATACTTAGATGTGTTAGCAGGGACTGCAGTACAGATGGATAGGCTCATCAGAACCTTCACTGCTAACCTAAGTGATCAATATCAAAATCTCATGAGCTGGCTCAAATATTGATCATGAGTTTGGATCTATAAAATAAATCATCAGACCCCTTCATTTAGAAAATAAATCTCATGAGCATGTTGACTTAGTCAAATCTTTAGCTTCAGCATGACAATTTAACTCTTAAAGCACCAAGAAAAAATGCATCTGAAAAATGACGTCTGCTGAAGTCGTCTGCTGCAAGTAATTGCCTAGCATTATTGACAAATTTAAGTATAGAAGCAAACAGGGTGAACCCAGATCAGACTGCTCCTATAGCGATTTGCGTTTTAAGGGTTAAAACATTATGTTTTTTTGTTACTCATGGACTGAGAAGAGGCCCAAACTCCAGAGAACGATAAGGCGGCATCTTTAAAGCCTGAGTTATCTCTCCTACCACATTGGAAGGAGACATTATTTTTATGCAGATCCCAGTGATATTACACAGCATCTCAAGCGCCTGTTGGCAGCTTTTCACCAAATTTGCCATGATATAAAACTGGGCAATGATGAAGAATTGATTGGGTTGTGGTGACCTTAAAACTTTTCTAGATCACTGTTGACATAAACTGGTACATTTATGCCAGAGCTTCCTTTTGTCCTCAATATCTTCTTTAGATTAAAATTTCAATACTAATATTTACATTTCATATAATATTGAGCATTAACATGAGACTTCCAACAATGTGGTATGTGCGATCAGCAGGCTCAGATCAGCCTGCGCATATGCGCAGTCTGATCAGAGCATTTGCCAGTGGCTTGAATATTCTATGAGTGTTAAGCTACTGACTGAACATCATTTGGAGTTTCTAAGCTTAAAAGGAGGCTGCATAGGCTGGTCTGAGTCTACACTTGTCAAAATGCCTCATAATGCTGAAAATCACATGTAGTGTCTTGTTATTATGATATCAACCAAATATTCTACATAATCTGTTCAGCTATGTTATTTCAATTAAAACAGTGGGTTCTAAAAGTAAAGATGACCAGGAAATACCGCAATCTTACTCTGCTGAACAACCCATGGCACTGTGAGGAAGAGACACAGAGCACTAGCACTCACGAGATATCAGGAAGACAACCAAAGCAAAGCAACTGGCCCAAGGCTTCATGGAAAACAGTGCAGATCCTGATCAGATGACTTTGAGGATATAATTATGTTCAGCAGGACAAGGGTTAAGAGCTGCTGTTTGATCAGCATTTGTTCTAAAAAAGCACAAAACCAAAACATTTCCAGTGCGTTTTGAACTGTTTTGTGTCCAGGAAGACCAAATTTACAGTAAAACCTGTCTTAAGCGGCCACTTAAAAAGAACACCAAAAATTAGTTTTCAAGACTGATTATCGCTTAATGGAGGTCAAAAGTATTGCAGAATGCTCTCTTGGAGCATTCTGCAATACTTTTGACCTTCATTAAGCTACCATTTGTCTTTAAGACATTTGTTTTGTCTATTTTTGAGTGGCCACTTCAGACAGGTTTTACTGTATTTTTAATCACAGTGCAATTAAGGCTTAGTACAGATTATGAAGGCATGGAATCATGTTAAACCCTGCAGTACTCTGCACTGTTTGCAAAAATTAAAATAACAATCTTGAGAGAATACAAGGCTAGAGTTTATGCCTTTCTGAATGAAAAAGATTAAGTATACTGGTATGATACGGGCCTCGACGTGAGAAAACCTGCCTTCGGGGGTTTACGAACAACATAGACACAGACCAGCCTGCCCATCCGGGCAGTCTGATCAGCACCTTTGTTATTCACTTATTGGAAAGTATCATATCTAAAATTGCTACAAGCAAAATTTCAATTTTCTAGCTAGTCTCTGTAGCTGAGGAGACTGGTTTGAGTCTCACTTTGTAAGAAACCCTGAAGACAGGTTTTGTCGCGTCGAGGCCCATACTAGAGTCCAGGCCATTCTGAACACAAAAGTGAATATTTAATATTTATAACATGGATTGTCCGCTTGTATGTGGAGATAGTCCACAAGCTTTAGCTAGTGGATTATCTTACTTACGTGTGGACAAACATGGTATAACTTATACCAACTGCATCAGTGTAGAGCTTGCACATCACAAGACATTTCATGGTAAAGGTGGTATAATAGACTTTTAGCCATTTTGAATACATGTACAATGGCATATGTCACTCTGCATACTTTTTATGGGGTATACTAGAGTTTATTATTTTGTATTGGTGATGTAAATTACTAATTTGATAAAGACTGTAATTTGTTCTTTTTTAGGTTTTAAGAGATTCCTATGGCTCTGTGCCAGTCTACACAACAAAATACGCTCTATCTGATGAAGGTATGTGCTTTAACTGTAGTGACCATTTTTAGACTAATGGAATTTTCCTATTAGCTCTATACTGTAAAGTTAAAGGGATAAATTACACTTTTTTCAAATGCGTTTATTATAGAGTTTACAGTATGGCAGGAATAATTCTTCATTAAATGTTAGTGAATGCCCCTCTATTAGCCTATAATTAATCACTTTTGCTTCTTAATGGGAGTCTGGTCATTCTCAGGTCAATGATCTCTACACACCAAAACTGGAATCACTTCCACCTGCTTACACACTACCAAAGCAGAATTATAAATCAGTCAAAAGCCAAAAAATAACAATGTATCAGAGTAATGCTTTTAGCAGTGTGTGCATTGATGAGTATATTTTGATACTTGGCCCATTTTAAAATTTAAGTCTTAAAGCACTAATTATTACTATAGCAGACGACATATTTTGTAACAATTTTCTTCATTTTCTAACAAAAAAGACAGAATGAAATCAAATATACTTATTGAAAAACAAAATACTTTTCCTTTGACATTTGTTACATTTTGATTTGCATTGATTTGGCCATTGATTGTAATTAAAACGGAATACCCATTATCCAATATTGAAATAAAGAAATTGACTGAAAGGTGCCTGCTTCAATCATTTGGCAGACCAGCATATTGAGGTTAACTCAGGTTAATGTGTGCCAATAGCTGTAAGATGGCTGCTCCCAGAAGATTAGATAAACGGCTATAAAAGCTTCTGTAATTAACTAACCAGATGGATAAATGATCTGTGAAAATAAAATTAGTCAATAGCGAAATATTTATTTGTGAATAAAGTAAAATGTTAAAAAGCATGAACATGCAATTTAAGATGGTCCATAATAATTAATCATGAAAAATGGGCCTTGACGCGAGAAAATGTTACCTGACTGTTGCATGCAAACAACATAGGAGCCGATCAGCCGACACAATCCGTGCAGTCTGATCAGCACCTTTGTCATTCGCTCTCTGGAAAGTACAACAGCAACACTCGCTACAGTCATAATTTCAAAGATTCCCGCTAGTCTCTGTAGCTGAGCAGTGTGGTTTGAACCTTACCTGGTCAAAATCCCTGAAGACAGGTTTTCTCACTTTGAGGCCCGTATTATATGGACCAAACAGCGTGAGAAAAGCTGTATTTATACACGCTTTTTTCTTTAGAAAAAAAAAGGGTATGTTAATTTCGTACCAAAGTTGGTCAATCGTTTGTCGTGCATACGTAGGTGCGTGCGGCTTTCCGTCACGTTTCTTGTAAATGCATCTCCTCCTAAACCATTTAACATAGCAGCTTCAAACTGTGCAGGTACATAGGTCACATAATGTAGAGAGAACTGAGCAACATTTTGTATGACCTTGGCCCCAAGGTCAAGGTTAAAGGTCAAAAATGTTTTTCTTGTAGATGCAGCTCCTCCTCAACCATTGGATGTAGCAACTTCAAACTTTGCAGGTGCATAGGTTACATGATGTAGAAAGTACTGGGCAACATTTTGTGTGACCTTGACCCAACGGTCATAGGTCAAATAATGTATTTTTTGTATTCAATTCAATTCAATTCAATGATATATTTACGTGTCACCTTATGTACAAACATAAAATACAGACATATAAACATAATACAAAAGTATATAAGCTACTCTCAAAGAGTTATGAGACACGATAAAACCTCATTAAAATTCATATAAGATAAAAACATTTTCATTATTTATATAAAAAGCGTCTGCGCCTTTCAAGAATATCTTTGCAGGTTTTGGCAACAGCCTTTACCATTTCTTTGGAAGAAAATAAAAAAGTTATTTTTTCTTCATCTGACAAAACATAAAAACCAGGATTTACATTAAAAGCATGGCGAAAATTTCGAGTTGCAGGTCTTCATACAGTGGACATTTAAGGAGAACATGATGCTCTGATTCAACCATATTAAGACAATTGAAACACGTTCGATGATTAACAGCTAAATTTTCGTATCTACCTGTTTCAAGTCTAAGGGGCGCAACTCCAGCTCTGAACTTGGCGAATGCACTACGCCATGCAAAAGGCATCAAGACTTTCACATAAGCCTCTGTTTCGAAGTTCGTTTTAAATGTCCTATAAGTGCGAAGTTTATTTTGACCATGTCCTCGTTTAGCATTTTCTCTATTGACTTCGTTTTTCCATTTATCAATATAAATATCCAGGTACTGCTTCTCACAGGTTGTTATAATATGTTTAGTGCCATAGTCATTTTCTAGAAAATGTGAACAGTTAATAGTCCGTAAATGTTTTTGAAAACGATAATACCAGTTTTTCGTTTGCGTTTTCATGGCTTCTGCCCACTTATACACTTTGTAGTTAAGTTGGTTTATGTCCATAGTTTTTAAACGGCACCAGAGTCTCAAAACACAGTTCCACTGTCGGACTTCCGCAGGGATCCAACCCATATCCCCTTCCACTGCTGCATTAGGGGTAAACTTGCCTACCCCAAGGAAAAATCTACAAGCCCTATGCTGTACCGAGTTGATGCACGAATATTCCCGAGTGCCCCAAATCGAAGCGCCGTAGCTAATCACAGAATTCACCGTAGAATCATACAGTCTGGTAAAAGTTCCAAAAGGAAAACCTCCAAAAGCTTTAGCTTTTGCAATAAGTAAACCTAACGCTCTACTTGCAGACTGGGCCACTGCTTTCGCAGTGATGCTGTAGTCCAAATGTTCATGAAGTATTAATCCAAGATATTTGTATTGTTGTATCAAGTCCAAGCGCATTTCACCATACGAAAAATTGAATACTGATCGCTGTACGGATAACCGTCTAAAATGAACAATTTTGGATTTATCTTTGTTTATTTTCAAACCATTTCTTGCACTCCACTCGTTAAGACAGTTCAAAAGAGATTGTAAATCCTCCTCAGTGTCTGCGATAAGAATGACGTCATCAGCATACAGAAGTATGCATATTTTCTCACCTTCTATTTCTATTCCAATGTTTAACAGTTTCATGTCACGAATAAGATCGTCAATATATAAATTAAATATAAATTAAACAATAAAGGGGAGAGCAAACATCCCTGTTTTAGGCCACATTTGACTTCAAAAAAGTCTGTTGATACACCGTTTATGTAAATGCACCTCTTCTTTAACCGTGGGACATAGCACCTTCAAACTTTGTAGGTGTATAGGTAACATGATGTAGAGAGTACTGGGCAACATGTCATATGACCTTGACCCCAAGATCAAAGGTCAAATTATGTACTTTATTGTAAATGCATCTCTCCCTTAATTGTTGGACATAGCATCTTCACTTTGCAGTTGCATAGGTCTCATTATGCAGTGGGTACTCTGGCAACATTTTATGAGAGAGTATTGCGATGGTGTTCCATCGACTGCAGTCTAGTTGTTAAATGTGAATGATGGTTCAGACCAGCCTAGCTAACTGGGCAATCCAATCACTCCTTGTTATAAGCTGTCTGGAAAGTAGAAAACAGTAAAACCTGTGTAAAACAGCCACTCAAATATAGACAAAACAAAGATCTTTATGACAAATGGTAGCTTAATGAAGGTCGAAAGTATTGCAGAATGCCCTTGGAGCATTCTGCAATACTTTTGACCTGCATTAAGCTATAATTAGTCAAGAAAATCAATTTTTGGTCTTTTGGAGAGTTGCAAGGATAATCCTAGCCCAAAATGATGATGGGCCCTTAAAATGGGCCAATGGTCCATATCCCATTCAAATACATGCAAATCTCAAAATTTTAATGGGCCATTTGAAATTTTTATGGCCCTTTGCAAAATTTGATGGGCCCAAGAATCCTTAATATCCACATTAGAGCATAACTGACATGAGATTTGAATAGCTTGTATATGGGGCCCAGCCAGAAATAAAGTCCATTTTAGCAAAACATTAATAGTTTTCTCACAAAATGGATCAGCCCATTGTCGTTTTTCACATGTTTTACTGTAGCTATAAATGCTACATCAAAAATTTCACAATTCTAACTATGATCTAACTACACTCAGGTGCCAAATTTAAGTCCACAAAGTGAATCTAAAGGCGAAAAATAATGCTTATTTTCAACATTTTCAATATCATAAACTTAAAACACTAACAGTGATAACATTGTAATCCCCATCCTTAAGAAGGGGCAGAAAATTTTATCTTGTAATCATAGATGGCTGCCTAGCAACAAGAGAAAAGTGGCCAAATTTGCCCAACATAGTTCAATAATATAATCATTATGGCAACCAGACATACCATACTTACTTAATTTTCTTTTATAACCTGAAGACTTATTGATGTCTCCTGACAATGATGATATATGGATTTATTGAAATTTCTTCCAATTCCAAAGTGAAAAATTCATCGGTTTTATATAAAACTTTTCAAAACAAGAGATGAGTTAAGTAATTTTTTAGAAAGTCTGCATCTTTGTTGCTATGACAACATTTGGATGCACAATATTAACTTTTCACAGAAATTTGACTTAAATATTATATAAGCCTGGAAGTCTATAGTATAATTTTAAGTACATATACCACTTATTCACATCTAAAAAGTCATACCATATTAATTGGATAAGCTGTGAAGCATCAGCATGAAATTAGCCCGACACAAGGAAATCTGCCTGCTTGCTCCAGAGACTAGCTGCAATATTGAAACTTTACATGTCAAATGCTAAGCTATTATACTTTTTAAAGAGCAAATAACAAAGGCACTGATTAGACTGCATGGATGCTCAGGCTTATCTGTACCTTTGTTGTTTGCATGCAATAAAAGCAGGTTTGCATCGTAACCCTAATTGTTTGACTTTATTTGATGCAGAATATACCGCACTATATCATGTCACAATAACTTTATTTTCTCCATTATCTAGCATTTAAATAGTTGAATTGCGACATGTAAATCAGTATTTTTGATAATCATATTGTATTTGAAAACTGCAACAGAGTCTTAAATGTCCTTGAACAGTGCTGTAAAATTGCTCTTAAGCAAAAAAGTACCTGAACTTTACTATTTTCTGTGAATTTAATCCTTTTAATGGAGACCCAAATCTGACAGCATAAAATTGATTTCGCTTTATTTTGTGCAGTATATGCTACACCAAATAATGGCAAGACAATTTTAAGTTATAAGCATTTTCTCAGTTCAAGCATTTTCAAAGTTAAAGTAAAAAGTGTAATTTAGTGCAGGGATCTGAAGTCAGGACCGGGGACCTGTTGAATTTGGGGAAAAGCATAATTAGACCGTCAAATTGGGGAAAATTGATACTGGACTGCCATTTTAAATAGATTAAAATTAGCAGTATAAAACTGTGACATATTTTTGCTTTAATTGCCCTTCATAAAACTCATGAAAATTTGCATAAAAATGTGAATGAAAACATGTTTTCATTCATATTTTTATGCAAATTTTCATGAATCTGTAACTTTGCTATTTTTGTTCGGATTTTCATGAAATTTTCACTAAAATGTAGAACTAAGAAATTAAGAAAAATATATACCATTGTGGGAAGTATTTGCTCATTCTTGAATTGGGAAGGGGCGATATTTGGCCCCAAATCAGGCTAAGGAAAATTCCTGCAGTGTATTTTTTATGTTTTTAGTTCATGAAAACTGTTGGAAAGTCCCTTAAGGTCCTTGAAAAGTCCTTGAGTTTATATAACCTTGCCTGTATGAACCCTTCATTATGTTCTTTTTCATTTCCAGATGCTGAAGTAGCTGAATTAACATCTTCCTACGTTGCACCACCCCGTCCTCGATCCACCAGCCCGTTTGTGTATAAGTCAAACTATTCCTCCCGGTTTGGACGTTCTCCATCCCCTTCACCTCTGGTTTCTGCTAGGGTTGAGAGAGCTTTACGCAGGGCAAGAAGTCGTAGCCCTTCTCCTTACAGATATTCACCCGTAAGTTTTCTCTCTCCCTCACTCATTTTTGCTTTTAGTAGGATAAAAATGCTGGCCTCCTAGTGAAGCCCTTTAATCATTGAAAAGTCATATAATTTAATAAAAAAGGAAGATAAAATTGTGCTTATTTTTTTATCCATTAGTTCAAATATTATAAATGTGCATGCACATATGAATGCACACTACTTTATGTGTGTTTTTACACTATATGAACTTCTGATTTTTAGTCAATCGAGTGATGGACTTTATTATAGCCCTGCTTTGAAAAAGGGGGGCTATACTGGATTTGGGTTGTCTGTCATTCCATCCTTCCGTCAGTCCGTCATAATTTTGTTTCCGTTCGATATCTTCAGAACAAAGGATAGAATTTCACCAAATTTTGCATATGCATTGATATCGACTAAATCTAATTGGAAATGTAACACATCATTTTTCGCTCATTTGTAATAGAGCTATGGCCCTTGACTGATGTCAGAATTTTGTTCAGAATTTCGTTTCCGCTCAATATCTTGAGAACAAATTGACAGAATTTCACCAAATTTTATATATGCATTCATGTTGACAGGATTTAGCTTGGGATTGTAATGCATAAATTTTCTCTCAATGTCATTTGTAACAGAGCTATAGCCCCTTGATTGACATCAGAATTTCATTTGGCTCAATATCTTGAGGTAGGTCTTCACATACTGCTAGTCTGACAAGCATTTTGTGATTTCCTGCCCTGCAAAACAACGCTTTATTTGAGCATGTTCAATATTTTAGAACATTTACCGTTGTTTCCTTTCAGATTCTGAGGACATCAATGGATGATCTGGCCATTGATACTAACCTAGTTAGGAGCAGGAGGTACTACCCGTCCTATCTTTAGACAGGTTCATAGTTTATTTCTTCTTGGTAGCTAGTTGCAAGCATTCATATGACCAGATAATCTAACATTTTGAAATAAAAATTGTGATTTATTTCTTATCCAACAGTTTAAATAGAGGATCTTACAAGAGTGCTTACGTTTTATTGAATTTAAGTAACGAGTTGAGGAAAAGAGATAAAATGCGAGGTTTGTCGAGCATTTTATCTCTTTTTTTCAAAGAGTTTAATAAATTCAATAATACAGGAGCATGAATGGTAGATTCTATTTATCATATGACATTAAAATTATTTTGAAATTAAATTTTTGGCTTGAAAGTGTCAGGGTTTTGCCATATGGGTGACGCTAAAAGTGTCATTTCATAATGTTTCTCGAAAATCTGTAAACCACTAGTGGTTTATAGATTTTAATGCATGGTGTTATTTCACTCTCAGACGCGACATGGTATGATAAATGTATGTTTGAGGTGCTTAAAAGAAACATCTCATTGAGACGGTTCTTTTGAGTACCCGCAACATATGTTTTGGTTGAGAAATAAGAAAATATTTTTTGTTTACGCACTCTTATCTGGAAACTTTTATGCTGCTGAGGATCTGTTTCCTTCTAGTTTTATCCATTGCTCCTAGAATAATGTAAATGGTTTCAACTCTGTTTTTTTGTTGTTAGTGTTTGCAAACTTTCTTTCTACTGTTTTTTGGGTTGCCAGTGTGCCTTTTACAGTGTTTTATCTAGCAGCTGACTCATGATAATTCAAATCCTGTTAACTAAAAGTAACCACACAAGTCAAAATTGCTAGGGATATGTTGGAGTCAGATACGAGGGAGTACAGAGCAGTCCCATTATAACACTCCTTGTTATAACATGAATTTTGATTTACCGCATTCATTTTGTGGCTCCGAAATCTGTAATATAGAAATAATTTTAGGAAAATGACCATGGAATGGTCATTTTCCTATAATTACTTTGTAAAATTGTCCCTTTATAACATGGTTCACTTATAACACGGACTGGGCCAAGTAGTGCTGTTGGTAACGTGTTTGACTGCAGATACCTGTCTGACTGCAGATCCAGGGGTCGCGAGTTCGATCCCGGCCCTGTCCCATACTTTCAAGGAGATTGATCGTGAAAAAATTTTTTAGTGCCATTTTCCTCCATTCCCCTGATTTAAGAAGGGTTGGTGTCCGTATGTGCACAAAAGACTGTTTAACCGCTTAGTCAAGCTTGCCCAGGAAAAAAAACAGTGGTTAGGTGAACTGACCGTCCTGACATGACCATAGCCGTTGACTGGGACGTAAAGAACTAAACAAAACAAACTTATAACACAGTCCGTTTGGAACTTCCTACCAACCCCAAACATCTATAGAGTTTTAAAGGGACTACACAGTGCTTTATTTCCTATCCAAATATATTTTATGTCAGTCTACTTGGTAATTTTTCATGGTTTTCATTGTTGGCTGATTTTTTATGCTTAATTTTTTCATAAAATTTTTGCAGGAAAACCATCAGAATGTCAAATTGTTTGGATCCAATTCATGCTGGACATGTTGTCAGGCCTGATCTAGGTCCAAACTATTTGCAAAGGTTATCAGCAGATGACACTAGCAGGCAAAGAGTTAAAAAAGCTGTCTTACTGAGGCATTTGTTTCAAATTTCTTCATCATGATAAAGATAGTTTTTTATGTTTTTTTAATTTACAGAATGACTCCTTTTGACTAAAAAAATTGATAAATTGAAGTAAAAATACTGGCCCCCTAGGTTTTTAAACTTTTTTCATTCTCAACTCAGCTGAGCACAAAAACTTATCTGGCTCATAAATGTAAAATGCCAACCATTGTTGGCATTTTAACATTTATTAGCATGATAAATACAACATCTGAGAGACTTAATGCAAGAAACTTCTTTATTTGTCTGTATTTTAGTTTTTATGAGCATTTGAAATTTCGTGCTCAGTTGAGTTGAGCATCAAAAGAGTTTTATAACCTCGGGGGCCTGGTATCATGAACTTTGAGTTAACAGGTCAACTGTATATTTTTACCACTCTTTCTCTGTCAATGGTGACTTTTATTTGCCTGTTGATAAACTTTGCAAACAGTTCGGACCCAGATGTTTAAATTTTGGAAATTAAGTTATATGTACAGTGCACTTATTTGGCCACATATTATATTTTAGTAGATCAAAATCTGGAAATGTCAGCTGATCACGATTTAAACTTTTTTTGATTTCCATGAGTGTAGCCAGAGGCTTTATCATGTTGAAGCCCACAAAAAAGGAGAATTAAAAGATATCTGACCTAGTTACTTTAATTTTCAGATAGCAAATAACAAAGGCGCTGATCAGACTGCGCAGATGCCGAGGCTGCTCTGCGCCTTTGTTGTTTGCAATCAACAAAGTCGGGGCTTCTCACGTTGATGCCCATAAGATGTTGAAGCCCAGGCTTCTTGGCCTCCGCCTGGCTACGCACCTGATTTCAATATGTTGAAAATTAAATCATGCAACTGTATTACCTACCACCCCTGGGAGGGCCTCTATTATCAGACTCCAGACTTGAATTATAAAATCAGATGCAGTTCTAGTCTTAAAAAATGATTCAATTATCTTTATGTAAAAAATCATAACAGGTGTGTTGGGTTCATTAAGTAGGTATATTTGAGGTGACTTGTTTCATTTAAGCAAATTGCCGAGACTGATTAGGCAAATCAAAACTGCACTTAATGTAAACAGAAAAAAAATCATTTACAGTAAATGTTCTAAATATTCCAACCAACAGTTGACTATCAAAATTTTCAGAATATTTAGTATAGGTTATAGATCATATATTACAATTATAATAATTGTAATATATGATCAATGACCTACTTATAGTTATCTCCTCATTTTTCATGACTGCGCCTTTAGAAATGGTCGCATTGACCACTTCACGGATTTACTTAATGATTTGATTATAGATATTACAAATATTGACAAAATATGTGATTTAGTTGGCCAAAAAAATTTCTGTGCAAACTAATGGGTTGTGAAGCACAGGAAGGGGCGGAGTATACTATAATTATAAATATATCTAACCCTTAGTCAATTATCTGAATTGTATACCCCCATAGTTGTTAGCAACCAAAATTATTGTTAGTTCTTGTTTCTAATTTTTTCAGCTAAAATTTTAGCTATATCGCAGCAAGAAAATCTCTTTTGTGGACTGTTACTTAAACAGTTCAGACCATTTTAGCACTGTTTAATTGCCATTGTATTTTTGCCATATGGCACTGAAAAGAATGTCATTTAGACATATTTTGTTGTAAAAGGGGTAGGTTTTAACTACTTAAGATTACATATCTTTACTTTTTGACCAAAAATTGGATTATTTTTTCTGGGCAGGCAGATAACCAAACAGAGGGAAAATAATTATCACTATACATTTGTACAAATTTTAGTTTATCACCAAAAATATATCCGGGTCACGTAGCGCAGTCGGTAATGTGTCTGGCAACAGATGTGAGTCTGAGTGAAGATCCAGTAATTGCGAGTTTGATCCCGGCCCGGTCCCATACTTTCGTGGAGATTGATCATGAAATAATTTCCACGGTCATTCTCGTTTCTTCCACTGAATCATTCAAGAAGGGTTGTTGACAGTTACAAGCGAAAGTATGCACACAAATTACTGGTTAACAGCTTGTTCAAGCTTGCCCAGGAAAGAGTGTGGTTAGGTGAACTGACCGTCATGCCATGACCATAGCTGTTGACTTGGGACCTAAAGCAACAAAAAAAAAAAAAACATCACCAAAAATATAAAATATGTGATAACCTCCTTTATCACATGGGCTGGCCCACAAATAAGAAAAAAGAAAGACAGTTTCTTATTTATCTGTCTGAGGTATATCCTTGAAACAGACATTAATATTTGAACCATTTAACCTCTACAATATGTTTTACCCTTTTTCTGGGTAATTTTGCATGATTATTTGTTGTCTGCTGATTTTTTTCAAAATCAATTTTTTCGAAAAATTCATTCAGGAATACCATCAGAGTGTTAAACAGGTTAGATCCAGATCAGGCCCAAAATTTTGTTGAGCCTGATCTAGATCCAAACTGTTTGCAAAGTTTATCAGCAGACGATACTTGTAAGCAAAGAGTTTTTATGTGCAGCAAACCCACCTGTTTATCAGTCAGTTTCAGTTGCATTCATTCAGTTAGAACAATGGATATGCTTGCTGCATTGAAAACAGTGTGGATCCAGATCTACACTGTTTTTCACACAAGGATATATCCAGGGTCAGCAGGACAAGGGTAACTGGTAATAAAGTTATGCTTATGCAGCATCATCTGGGCCGCGACGCAAGAAAACCTGTCTTTTGGGGTTAGCCAACAACAAAGGCGCAGACCAGACTGCGTATCCACCCAGTCCAATCAGCGCCTTTGTTATTCCCTTATTGGAAAGTATAATATCTAAACTTCCTAGAAGCGAACTTAAAATTTTCGAGCTAGTCTCTGACTCTCTGTAGCTGAGGAGACTGGTATGAGCTTCGCTTTGTCAGAAACCCAAAAGACAGATTTTGTTGCGTCGAGGCCTATGTTAAGTCAGTCACTGTCTGGTTTAGTTTTTATATATCAAAAAAAAAATTGCTGCATGTTTTCTAATGGTTCATTAGTTGTTATAATGTAAACAACTGTTGTGGAACAGAGTGCCATAAATGTTCTGCTATATTTTAAAGCACGTTTTTTTTTCAAAACAGGAATTTAGCCTAAAGTTTTATTATCAGGTCTGGGTTTTGTGTCATTCTTCGCAGAAAAGCAGAGAGTGAAGATCCTGATCAGACTGCTCAGGTGTTATTCCAATGATGGGACACTTAATTATCATTAACAAATAATTTTTGTCAGGCTGGGTGGAAGATTCCATCAGCCAGAAATGGATGTTAAAATTCCATATAGCATTGAATGTGGCCATAATTTAATTGGGATTTTGTCTCATTTTTGACATTACAGTAAAACCTGTCTCAAGCAGCCACTCAAAAATAGACAAAACAAAGATATTAATGACAAAAGGGGAGGTCTCATATGCGCCCACGCATGGATTTTCATCTAGTTTTACATGGTGAATACTTATGACCTATCAACTATGAAAATGCATTTATTTATTTCAATAATGCATTTTAGGTCTCAGGAGAGCACCTTGTTTTACTCCATTTTTTCAATGACACCTGTCTAATATTTTGTCAGTTGTTTTAACATCAGTATTATCGGATCTCACCCAGTTTAAGCTGGAATAGTGAAAGGACAAAATATGGTTTGTTTTGATACTATTTTGGCCTATACAAACATGCACACAATTTTGTTAACAAAATCTTAAAGTAAAAAATTTCCAAAAAATATAATTGAAATTCATGTGTATGTCAAATTGCGTCTACAATTTCTATATGTTCCTGTCCTTGCAACCTATGATACTGCCTATAAAATTTGCCTCACATGTCTTCTGTATACTGAGAAAGTTTCGAAATTTTTTGAAACCGGTAACAGTGCAGGAAAACACATTATATACATGTAGGTCATTTTTTGACATTTATCATAATTTAATGTTTGAGGCTAGTTTTGTTCTAGAACCATGTAATTTCGCAATTTTATTATTATAATATTATAAACATCGATAACAAAAAGATATGCGTGTACAAATGCATATTTAATTTGACATTGAAACAAATCTGAGACTTGTGTAGCTTTAACAATCAGTTAGAGTAACACACAAAAAGTCTGCAACATTCAAACTTCTCAAAATCAAGTTGAAACACATCAATTAATGGATTCAGTGCTATGATCTCTTCACCGAATGTGTCTAAAATGTATTTTGATTTGTATTTGCATACCAATGTTTTAATTGACGGTTCAGTCTCAAATAGTACTAGACAAGGCAAGGCATTTGATCGCTGATTTCATTTATTTTTCCCTTTTTAAACTTATATTTGATGTCATATATGTAACTGACATTCATTCTACCTACAATGGCATGTGTCTCTAACCTTTTTAATTATTCTTGTATTATCCTTGTTTAATATGATATTAAGTTGTTATGCATGATTTTCCCCTAAAATGTCAATGTGTTTGGAATAGCCTAGTGTAGCTTTTTATTTTAATACAAGGTACTTGTTGGGATTCTTTATGTACCATTGGCTGACTGTTGCACAGGCATTTAATATCTGGCAAATGTTATAATGACTGTTTTGAATTCATCATTTTGTCAATTCATTGAATACCAAGATGCACATGCAAACTTATAAACTGAAAGCACTGACTTTATTTTAAACTCTGTTTTCATTTTACCACTTTTTGGAAAGAGTTGCACATAGGTTCTACTTTCCTAGTGTTCTCCTAGTATTATATATATTTGTAGTTTTAGTCTCGGGTTGAATATTGGCTTCAAGTTTTGATTGATTGCCAATTCCTTTGCAAGGGCAAGCCTTTGGTCAGATAACCTCAGTTCCCTGTCATTGTAACTTCTTCTTATACCGTCAACCCTTTTGCAATTTCACTTGTTTATATATTCAATAAGTTCTGTATTCATAGTTTTATGCTTAAAACTATCTGGAGTTTCCATGATGTATTTTCAAAACTGGTTCCTCAGTCAAGTAAATGGCAATTTAATCAGGGAATCAGTTATCCTTTAAGCGATCTGATTGTACTAGATGAAACTTTAAGAAGATAGTTTGGACATTAATTTTTTATCCCATTTGATTCTTGGACTTTCTACAGGATTTGGAATATGATTGTAGGCACCTATGATTGTAGAGTTTGGTACATGTACATGTATTCTTTAAATATTTCAGCATTTTGTGGTAGAAAATATTAAAGCAATAGTCCCACAACTATATAAAATGGGTGAATACTGTATTTTGGCATTATATTAAAGTGAATAACAAAATAAAACCATATTGTGAAGATTAATGAAATTAACTACTTCAAGAGGAGTTTGACAGGGTGAAATTCTCTCTATGTGGTCAGTATTGGATTAAGGATGACAGCTTTGAAACATTAAAGATTCTGTCTTGCTCACGCAGGAAAGTATGCAACATGTTTTAAAGAATGAAAAACTGCAGAATGTGGTAAATGATTATTATAAGGTTTTAATATTTATTAAATATTTATTTTATCATGTTGTTGATCAAGAAATGATGAAACAAACTATTCCCTGACACAAATGAAATGAATGAATTATGGATAATGACTTTCTATTAGAGTGAATCTGGTATTGAAACGTATTATGAAAATTATCAAAGTTTACTGTTCTACCAGGAGTTGGACAAGGTGAAGTTCTCCCTAAGTGATCAGTATTTATGTTATTATAACAGTTTTAACAATATTGGATATTCCATCTTTCTTATAGAAGAAGGCAAACACAAAAAAATCTTGCTTTTAAACTAACCAAACACTTAAATTCATTAACTACAATCAGTTTTTTTACATTTCTGAGAACTTGGATTTGTAACATTCAAAGTTCTAGGACAACATGTTACCGGTCTTCGATTTTCTTGAAAATTTTAGCATTACATCTATATTTGTATAGCCTAATTTGAGAGTAAATTCATAGGTTGACAAGAATTGGAACATGCCTAAATTTTAAAACATAATTGTTAAAAAAATATTATGAAGCTAAAATTTGGGCACAATTCCAAACAAAATCATATTTTTCTGAATTTAACTTTACAGAAACTGATTTTTGTTTTATTCATATCTAATCAGTGATGATCTTAGATAGTTTTAAAAGTAATTAGAACACAATATATGAAACTATCAGAGCGATGGGCGGCTTAAACTGAAGGTACCCCCTTAAGCAGATGCCTGATTATATAACATGTCATTTTTTGACCATTGAAATAGGTAAGTGGGAAACTATATCACAAATAGAATAGTTATATGTGAAGCAATCATTATGCATAATATTATAAAAATCCATGCGTGGGCAGAACCCTATGTAAGTTTCCTATAGGGTGAGACCTCCCCTTTAATGGTAGCTTAATGAAGGTCAAAAGTATTGCAGAATGCTCCCTTTGGAGCATTCTGCAATACTTTTGACCTGCATTAAGCGATAATTGGTCTTGAAAAACAATTTTGGGTCTTTTTGAGAGTGGCCATTTTAGACAGGTTTTACTGTATCTTGACCATTCTGTGTGTAATAGGGCTAAGAAGTATACACACTGTTACACAACTATTTACTTGCCAGTGTCATTAGTTGATAGCCTAAACAAACACTTTGGACTAAGATCTGGCCTCGAGGTTATGATACTTTTTTCATGCTCAACTCAAATGAGCATGAAATGTTTCCTGCTCATACAAACTAAATACTGACAAATAACCTTTCTTGCCTTAAACCTCTCAGATGGTGTATTTATCCTGTTGTAAATGTTAAAATGCCAACAATTGTTGGCATTTTAACATTTATGAGCAGGATAAATTGAGCAGGATACATTTCTTGCTAAGTTGAGTTGAGTGTGAAAAAAGGTTTATAATCTCAGGGCCAGGCCTAATCTGGATCGAAACTGTTTGACACCCTGAAAGAAAATTTTTGAAAGCTTTAATTTTGATGAAGTAAAAACTCAGCAGACAGAAAAAAAGCATGCAGATGGTTGATATGAAAATATGCACACAATTCTAGAATCAAATCATCTCCTTGCCTCTGTTTTTTGCATTCCCAGATTAATTAAATAATGTTACTTTAATAGAAATATCAGCAGCTTAAGTTATAATGCATTTGCAGATTTCTTAATTATTTTAACTGTCCATGAAAGATAATTTGGTACTTTGGATTGCTTTTACCTTCATAGCTCTGATTTTACTCTAAACCCTTAAAATGTCAATCACAAAAATAAGAAAGCCTCTTGACCCAGACCTTTGAAAGCAGTCTGATCTGGTTCTACACTGTTAAAGGAACAGTCTGATCTGGGTCTACACTGTTTATATTTACAAAAATTCATAATGTTAGCAAATGTTTGCAGCAGAAGACTTTAGAAGATGACATTTTCAGGTGCATTTTTCCCATCGCTTTAAGGGTTAACTTGGTGGTCAATCCAATCATGGTTGACAAATTTGCTTTCCTCTTTAATTGCACGCTGGTGGGTCGGACTTCAGACTCTATGACAGTTCCGACTTAAAAACTTATCTATTGATGAGATGGTAGGGGCCTGATGCTTTGGCTGTTGTCAGGCCCACCGGTGTTTTAACTTTACCTGTTGGATTTCTTCTGCTCCGATATTCAGTTTTATGTACTGTTGAGTCCTTATCTTTGCTTTATCTCCTTTTTATATCTTGATCTATATGTTCTAGGAGATGTTGCATGGATAAGTTAGGGGTCTTTCATGTTTACCAAACATCTATGTGTCCATATCCACATCTGAACTAAGGGTGAGGCTGGCGCTGTGAAACCGCTTTAAGCCCTCCAGTAAAATATTTTTTACTGACCGTTCCAAGGCGGTACTTCTTTTGTGGATCATTTGTTTAATTTATGTCTTGTGTTTGTCACGCTTTTGTGTCTGTTCATTGCTGCCTTGTTGTCACCTGCTGGGAAAGGGCTGACCTCTTGGCTCTCCTTTGTGATGTTTAATTGTGTTTGTCACTTTCCCATTTGGTATGGTACGATGATTCATAAGACAAAAACAATCTCAAGAAATACAATTAAACTTGGAATCATAACCTGTAACTCCTCAATATATGAAATGGATCATCTCAAGTTGATTGTATGAAACCAGAAGGAAGAATCCATAAGTGCATAAAGGGTTATGACATGAAAGCTGATTAACCCTTTACTCCACACAAGCGCCTTTGTATGCCTTTGAAATGTAAGATTTTTTAAGATATTATGAAAAATGGAACATTTCATAATATTTTCAAAACTATTGAAATATAAAAAATATTTTTTGGAAAATATTTGAAAATTTGAATTATTTATAGAAATGATGCAATGTTCTAAATATAGCATATGGGGTAAAGGGTTAAAAGACAAATGCAAAGGCAAGTGATAGCTGAAAAGACACCCAACCTGGCCCAGGCATAGACAAGGACATGAATGATTGCAATGGCGTAGCCAGAATGGTGAAAAGGTGAGGCACATCAAAGGGAGACTACTAGATCCAGCAGTGGTTCTCTTCAATGGCTTCCCTTTTCAAAATGGGAACTTCTCTTAAAGGAAAGAATTTGCTCTCAGAGGGAGCGAATTCTTTCCTTTAAGAGCAGTTCCTTCTACTTTGGATATTCACTTTTACCACATTACGTGACCTCCCTTGAATGTTACTATTTTTATATGCAAGTGTGTATGTCCATGATGAGAGCTACGCATTTGGATTGTTTCATCAACTCCTCTTACAATTTTCAAAGGGGGGGGGGGGATTTTGATTGGACTTTCCAGTCATTGTTTCCATAATTATAAGTTTATCGTACTGCTTGATTCAGTATATATACATGGGTGAAAGTTTTCAGGATTATTCCTGAATTCAAGATTTTAGGCTGACTTTCTTTGGAAAGTCAGCCTCAAAATCCTAAATACGGCAAACCTCTTGAAAATATTATTGTTTCTATGATTTATTTTCAGTAAATCTAAAGAAAATTGACCATTCACGCTTTTTGTATGCATACTGTGAGTTTTAAGATTTGAATTTCTTAAGTTCAGGATTTTGAAAATTTTGAACTTTCACCCATGTATATATATTTACAGTGATTCTTTGTTTAATTTCAGCTGGGTCCACTTGGATGCTGGTCAGTACTGGAGTGATAAAGCAGCCGAACTGAGTGGCCAGTCTCATAGAGAGTTGTTTGACACCAATATGAATAGACTTTATAATGGACTTTATAGAACAGCAAAGAAAGCACATTGCTAGAGTTTATAGATAACTTGTTTATTTATTTGTTTTTATAGAAAATTATGACTGAGAAAATGCAACAGGGTTAGTATCATTTAGATCAATGAAAATTATTTTATTTAGATCAGTGAATAATTTCTTTAAAATCAATATTATTTCATTATAATCAATGAATTATTTCATTTAGATCAATGAAGTAGTTCTTTAAGGTGACTGAGTTATTTCATTTAATAAAATAATCAGTTCATGAAGATCATTTAATGATTTAATTCAAATCAATGAATTATTTCATTTAGATCGATTAATTATTTCATAAGGATCAATGAATTATTTCCTTTGGATAAATTAATTATTTCATGTAGCCCAAAGGATTATATCATTAAGATAAATGGATTATTTGAAATTTTCATATAGATCTATGAAGTATTTCCTTGAGATTAATGAACTATTGTATTTTGATACATAAATTATTATATATAGATCAGTAATTTACTTTATTTAGATCAATGATTTATTTCATTTGAGATGATATATCTCATTTAGATCAATGAATCATTTCATTTTGATGAACACATTACTCTATTTAGATCAATTAATTAATTTGAAGAATTAATTTGGATCAGCACATTATATTTTGGTACTTACGAGGGCTGAGCAAAAAATTCGTAGAATTTCTTTATATTTTTTTTATTTGACGTCCGATCGATTTCATATTTTTACAGGCATAATTATAGTCTAATATCAATTTTCATGAAAAACTTCATTATCCTTACTCTACTATAAATATATTTATTTTCACCGTAAAAAGTGCGGGGTTCGCTACCCCGGAGCACGCCATAAACTCACTGTTGTTATGCTTTTAAAAACGATGATATTTCAAAATTTTTTGATTCAAATCAGCTGAAATTACGTCAACGTCAAGAATGGCGCCATTTGATGTTCCGTGCGAAATTTCTGACGTCACTTCCGAATAACAACGTCAAGACGCTAGTTATTGTGAGACGTTTGAACGGAAAAGTAAAGGGCGAAAATGGTGGTTCCAGAAGTGGTAGAAACTCGCGCTGCAATAAAATTCTGTGTCAACCTAGGACAAACGCCGACTGAGACATTTAATTTATTAAAAATAGCAGGAGACGCACCAGCAATGAAGAAATCAACAGTGTTCAAGTGGCACGCACGCTTTAAGCAGGGAAGAAAGAGCATTGAAGATGACTCACGGAGCGGAAGAGCGAAAGTTATAAGCGATAAACTAGTGACGTGCGTCAGCGACGTTGTTGAGAAGGACCGCCGCCAAACGGTTAGGGAGATATCTGAGACTGTAGGATCGTCATATGGAACAGTTAGAACCATTTTACACGACCACCTGCACATGAATCGTCTATGCGCGCGATGGGTGCCACGATTATTGACAGCTGAGGAGCGGGAAAGGAGAGTTGCTGTCTCGAAGCAGTTTTTACGGCGGAATACACGTGAAGGCGATATGTTTCTTGACAGAATTATAACATGTGATGAAACTTGGCTTTGGCTCTTCGATCCTGAGACTAAACAGCAATCTACGCAATGGACAGACAAAGAATCGGAAACCCCAAAGAAGGCCAGAGTTGCAAAAAGTGGAGGGAAATTTATGTTTATAATGTTCGCGGATCGACAGGGGATGCTTTTATCACACGCCGTACCTCAGAGAGTCACAGTCAACTCACAGTATTACTCTAAGGTTCTTAGGAGAGACCTTCAGCAAGCAATCCGAAAGAAGCGGCCTGGTAAGGCAATCAGTGACTTCCTGCTGCACCAGGACAATGCACCACCGCACGTGTCAGTGGAGACCCGCCTCGAGCTGTCTCTTTTAGAGTTGGAGACTGTTCCGCATGCACCATACAGCCCCGATCTCGCTCCCATGGATTTTGCCGTTTTCCCCGAGATAAAGTCTCAGCTCCGTGGCAAGCGTTTTGGTGACTTTGTGGAGCTACGACAAGCCGTATCCAGCATCATTTCAAGCTATGACAGGACCTGGTACCGAGATATATTTCGAAGATGGGTTGATCGCCACCAGAAGTGTGTTAGAGAGCACGGACAGTATTTTGAAAAACTATGAGGTATTGTGTGCACATAAAGTTACTTGCCACAAAGACTTTGATAATACCACCAACAATTGACACTATGCAAAAATGCCATAAACAGCTCTTTTTTACCAAAATAACAGTATTTCAGGTAAATACGAGCTGTTCATGTGATTTCTACGTTTAATAAAGAGAAAATCAATTGCGTGTGCTAATACGGTGATATGACATCGTCATAACGTTATCAACGTTGTCAACGTCAAATGACGTTAACGTCATGGCGTGCTCCGGGTAGCCGATACTAACGCCGTAGGAGGAGCCATAGCAACGGCGTTTTTCTATCGATTTGTCTGAAAATTTCAAATTTTGTCCGTAATGAATAGATTTTAAACATATAAAATTTAGAGATTAATTGCACCAGTAGTTTTATTTTTATCAACAAATTCTACGAATTTTTTGCTCAGCCCTCGTATTTCATGGGCAAGCAGCAAAGGCTCAGATGAGCTTGGGCAGAGGTGCAGTTTCACCAGAGCAATTGCTGCATGCATTCATAAAGTATTGAGATAGATGAAAGCTTGGATCAAAAATTCAGCAATTAACCCCACACATGTCAGAGCAAGCATATTGACTTACTCAATATGTTTATCTAATTGTTAGGACACCTTATTTTCTTGCCATTCTTTAACTTAAATTTAGATTTTTTTGTAAAATAAGGTTTTGCAATCAGACTGTGATTAGTGGCTGATCGGGGTTTACAAAGTTCGATCAAACCTGTCTGTCAGAATATACAGGGTTAATACAGTAGAAAATTGGTTTTGTTCAAAAATGTGTACATTTCAAAGGGGTAAATGTTATAAATTATTTGGCAAAGACATTTTTTTCACAACAAATTTTATTTTCATTAATTTCCACTATGATCAGTAAAACATCTTCATGAAGAAGCCTTAAGTTAACATCACTGTATCCAGAATAGCCAAAATCTGTGCAGATTTTGTACAGATTTTGGCTATTCTGTGTACAGAAACAGTCTGATAAAGTTAACACTATTTGCCATATCATCACTTCTGTTACACACTGGATTAGGGAGTAAATATCGGCTTAATCCAATGTTGCAAGAGTATTGTGAGAAATAAACATGTCTGAATATTAGATTCATTTTGTGCTGGCAAATTTCCTCATTTAAGCATCAAATCTTGACCTTAAGGTTTTCTCAGTCATACAATTAGATATTCTACACTTGTCTGTGATATTTGTTCATTTTAGCAAGGATACATAATTCATATATTTACATCTTTAAATGTCTATTTATTTGTCTTAGACAAAAGTTCTTTAACAGAAGTTGCACTTTACTAATCATTTTGCAAACAACGTATACAGTAGTACAAATTTTCCAGACCAGATTCCATAAGAGTACATTACATTTGCTTGTAAAGCTACATTTGTGTGTAAAGCTCTGTTGAATTATGACTTTAGAAAGTGAAGTACATGTACTGTATATTATGGACCTCATCCTGAGAAAACCAGATTTTGTTGCATGCAGGCAGCAAAGGCACAGACCAGTCAGAGTCTGATCAGTGACTTTTTGATTCACTTTTTGGAAAGTTTTAAAAATCCTCGGAAATCATTTTACGGCTCTGCTCGTGTGTCACCGTAAAACTAAATTTCTGACCATATATCCAAAGATACACCTCCAACGATATGCATCCCCAAATGAAAATAATGAATACAATTATCCTCTAAATTATTGCATTGGTATCGGTGAATATTGAATATCTGCGTAATCTAACTTGTGAGGATTTCTAGATGTTCCAGTGTGAGACAGTCTTCACCGATATCAGGATGATAAAACTTTTATTGTAACCTACCTATATCAAATATGTATTCAATTTACCTTAAATTTTACTTTATAGCACAGTTTATGAGGCATTTTAGATTCTCATTATAAACTATATCAAAAGAACAACCTCTTTTTTTTCCTCTTCTTAAACAAAACACATGACTCTTCTACTAAAAGAACAATAAAACGTAGCAGTAAAAATTAACCAATGCACAATTTCCCTTATAGTAGTTAGTACTTGTGAATTGTATTCTTTTGCAGTTTATGTATGATTGTTAATCAATTTTGTGCACTTGTTTATTATGTAAATAAATGACAGTGTTTCATTAGATGAACCCAGAATTGTTGAAATCAGCATGAGTATATTAAAAAGTAGGAAACTTTTGAGTAAATGATATAATTATCATAAATTGTAAAAATAAATGGTTTAACCTGACAATGCAACCTAATGTTGCAAATGGAATGGCAAAGTCTGCTCCTGATGGAGCAGTCTGACCTGAATTACACTTATTTCTGTAAGCTGTCTGTCACAATGCTTAAGTTCATAATGGTCATTTTGCTCAGACCAGGTTTTCTGTGATAAAATGTGATAGCAATTTTGTGTGAAGGGATTTTAAATTTAAAGGCATAGAGAAAAAGACTGATCATGATGATAGGGCTGACTGTTATCCCCTTCATACAGATGCACAAACAATACAATAATAAACACTTGTCATTATACTGCGACTTGTTTATACTTTTGACATATATGTCACTACATAGAATTTCAAAAACCACCAGTTTGCACAGTTGTTAAATACATGTACATTTTATACTACATTTCATCTCTTTAAATTTCTATTTTTTTATAGTTTTAGTTTGGACATTGATGTGGGTTTGAGCTGATTGAAACTTTGTTAGTTTTGATTTGTTATTGCTTAAAGTTGTCAAAATGCTGTCACTCGGCCTTGTTAATATTGTTGATTGTTTTATGCTCTAGTATTGCTTCAAATTGCTGAATTAGTCAGATTAAAATAGCTTCTCTGATTAATGACAAGTATGTATTAAAACAATTGATCATTTTGACTTGAAATTGTTATTGTTTTGTAGGCACACTGCATGTTTTAAGTTTTGAATTTTTAAAGTGCAGGATTTTTTAAATTTTGAAAGTTCACCCATGCTAAAATGGCCACTCAAATATAGACAAATCAAGATCTTAACAACAAATGGCAGCTGAATGATGGTCAAAAGTATTGCAGAATGCTCTCTTGAGCATTCTGCAATACTTTTGACCTGCATTAAGGGATAATTGGTCTTGAAAACCAATTTTTGGTATTCTTTTTGAATGGCTGTTTAAGACAAGTTTTACTGTATGTATCAAAAGCTTGTGTTTACAGTGTGTTGTGGAGCATGTCTTACAACTGTGAAGCAGAAAATGAACTATTACTGTAGCAAAATTCAATATCATTGGTTCAGATGTCACAAAATAGCGCAACGCCAAAATGTTTGATCCCATTTGCAATCTAAATCCATTTAAGCTGAATGGAATTTCCCACTATTATCAATTGGACCAGTCCATTTCCATTTTAAGGGTTGTTTGGTGGTATTTTTTATTTTCATTCAAATATTTATAGAACATTATGTGAGCAAACAGTGGAGATCCTGATCAGATGCCGCATCGTGCGGCGTCTGATCTGGGTCTGCGCTGTTTTCATATGTCCCACAAGAAAGGGCGCTAGGCTTATATGGGTTAAACTGAAATTTTGTTGAAAACAACTTGATGCACCATAATTAAATCTATACTAATCATATTTTTTCATTGAAAATGCTGTCTACTTATTATGTCTGCTGTGTCTGTTGAAGGGCACAAATAGGTGATAAACTATTATCTCAAGAAAAATAAAACCAAAAATGGAAGAAAAACTATTATCTCAAGAAGAATAAAACCAAAAATGGATTAGCTATTACCATTGCTAGTGATACCACCTAGCAACTGATTGTCAAAGTACTGTGTTTAACCCTTAACACCAAATATTAATACAGGTTTAGATGAACAAAAATTTTCAGCCTAAAATTGTAAATATTTCTTACCCATCAATTTGAACATATGTTTTGTGTGCTCAAAGGAACTGTCTCTTTGAGACGGTTCTTTTGAGTACCCACAACATATGTTTTTGTTGAGAAATAAGAAAATTAAATTTTCGTTACGCACTCTAACTAAAGTCCTGTACTATTTTAGATCATGACATAATTTTCTATTTTTGGACAACATTGAAAAAAAAATCAAGAAAAATTTAAGTTAAGTTTTGAAAACTTTTGAAAATATCACGGAAAAGGCAGCATTTGCCCCAAAAGAGCAAATGCTACATTTTCCATAATATTTTCAAATGCATTATATATTTCAAAGGCGTCAAAAGGCGTTATTATGGAGTAAAGGGTTAATTTTGTGCACATCAAAATTGTGACTGTAAAAAAACAATATTCAGTACTAGGGAAGGCTGTTTCATTAGCACATTTCAAACAACACTTCTGTATGCCTTCAGCATGAAGAATTTGCTTTTCCATAGAAAAACAAATTCCGCTTGCTTAAGGCAGCTGCTTGCTGTATATAGGTCAAACAGCAGATAAAAAAAGACTGAAGAAGCTTACCCAGTCCATTTCAGATTTTTTTAGAAACTTAGGTAAAAGATACTTGGAATGTGGTCCATATTAGGCCCTAAATTAGGACAAGAAATAGCCATTTTCTTTGATAATGATTCATGCCAGTTCATGAGAAATCGGTACTTATCACACATGGACAAAAGCCATTCCTTACACATACAACTACAGCTATCAAGTGAGGCTTGTTGTTTAGTCCATCAGTACCAAACTATGGGCCTCGATGTGAGAAAACCTGTCTTCTGGGGTTTGCAAACAACACAGACGCAGACCAGCCTGCGCATCCGCGCAGTCTGATCAGCGCCTTTGTTATTAGCTTTTTGGAAAGTGCCGTATGTAAACTTCCTATAAGTGAAATTTCAATTTTCTAGCTAGTCTCTGTATCCGAGGATACTGGTTTGAAATGGCTTTGTCAGAAACCCCGAAGACAGGTTATCTCGCGACAAGGCCCATATCATTCAGCAGTCACACATCCTTAAAACAATGTTGTATGAACGTCGCACAATGTCACATCAACATTGATAATTGAGCCGTGACATGAGATTTCCAACAATGTGGTATGTGCGACCAGCAAAGTCTCAGATCAGCCTGGGCATGCGCCCAGTCTGATCAGAGCCTTTGCGTGTCGCTTGCATATTCTATTAGTGTTAAGCTACTGACTGAACATCATTTGGAGTTTCCATGATTAAATGGAAGCTACACAGGCTTGTCTGAGACTACACTTGTCAAAATGCCACATTGTTGGAAATCACATGTCACGGCTCAATTATGATGTTATTTCCACATCATGTGGCAGCTGGGCATGAGCTGGCCCCACTTCCATCTATGTTAGTTAAGTCTATGTAGCCATTAATATATATATTGCAAATAAATTTTATTGAAAAAATATATTGTGTTACTGTGTTCATGGTACTTTTATCATCTCTCTAATAGCAATTATAGAAATTCTGTATGCATAGTTCCAGATAACAAGAGCTCCGCCAGCGGCGCAATATATGCCGGTTGCTAAGACAGTGGGGACATCACTTTTTCTAGAAAGGAGGAACATTTAATCTAGTGCCTGACACATTTTCCTGACTAAAGTCTGGGTGAGTGATGGCATGTACAAGAATGAAAATCATATATTGTCGGATATACGTTCGGAAATCACGTTTTTACGGCTCCGCTCGCGAGTCACAGTAAAACTAAATTTCCGACCATATATCCGATGATATACCTCCTCAAATACAAAATTTGAATACAGTTATACCCTAATTAACCATTAGTTACGTATCGTAAAAAGTCATTTAAAAAAATAAAAGAATAAAAAACTGAATTTACAAAACGAATTTCAAAGCAGATTTCCTATATTTGCTTGACGCAGAATGTGATTGGAATATACAGCAAAAGTGCCACAGCAAACCATTCATACAGGGCTTACTGATTCTGACCGAATAAGTGCATATAATATGATGTCACAAAACTGCTAGCCTTGGGATTTCTCAAGTTGAGCCTCTATACAAAATTGCTGTTCTCGTTTTGAAAAAAATGATTTGGTTCATTATATCACTGGTGCCCAAGTCCATCACAACGATTTTTTTTTATTTTCACTGATCCATCACGAACTTTCACTTACATCTGTGACGAAACGTTCAATACAAGGTCACAGACTTTAATGGAAAAAATGTCAGGGCACACATAAGGTCAAAATAATCATGGTAACGCATTCTATTTTATTCCTTAACTTCGATATTGTTATAAAAGTGATAGCGGACAGCTAGCCAATAACTTCACTAACTATTTACGCAGCAATTGCCATAGCATTGTATTTTATTGGCAACAACTGTGTCAAGGTGTATTCATAAGTTGGATTCAGAAAATAAGAATAATTTAACCTGGAAGCAGAATTCTATTGATTCATAAAAGAAATATATTGAACATCTCGTGCATATCTGTTGTATATTCTCATAAACTAACACACACAAAAAAATAATGTCACTGTCTGGATGAGACAATGACACGGTTTTGAAAGCGATTCTTATGGAACTGTCACGGTTTATTTAAGACATTTTTAAAACTGCTTGAAATTATATTTCCTTGTAACCTTATCAAAGCAACTTCAAATTGGACGCTGCTTGGTCCACCTTTAAGCTGACAGCTTGACTAGTAATTTGTAGAGGAAAAATAAAACAAATCTGTATTAACGCACAGCAACTGTGTATAACTAGGAAACGCCATAATCACTGTCTTCAGACCAACTCAGGACACCATGAGAAAGAGAAATAGAACAAGACAGCCTGAATACAATTCTTGTAAAGCAAACAACTATCCCTTTTTCAGCTATATAATTGCTAATATAGATCCACACCAGGAACCACTAGCATTGTTAACCAGAGGTTCCATGTTCGATCCATAGCTTCTCCAGGATGTCTAATGAGACTTTGCACACTCTAGTTTCAGTTCTTTGGTGCTGTCTTTGCTTCCAAAGGATACCCCTTTAAGAACATAATTGACTTCACTACAGCTGGTGACTGGGACTGTGTGGCGGCGGTAGAACGTCTCCCTGCCCTTCACTATAGTGTAGAATTTATTTTCTTGTCCTTTGGGATCATGGGTTTCATTGTGGAACTTTGAAACTATTAGAGGGTCACTGATGATGCCTAAATAGCAGAAACTAGCTAGTCTGGCCCAGGAAATAGGCACACTCTAGTTTCAGTTCTTTGGTGCAGCCTCTTTGCTTCCAAAGGATACCCTTTTAAGAACATATTTAAGCCATGACCTCATCTCGATATGACCTTAACTGTTGGTGGGACATTTAAAACTCAAACAAACATGCACAAAATCTATGCAAATCCCAAAGTGAAATAAATCCTTTCAGACCATAGCTGCAGTTTTAATCTTGAAATATTCAAGTTGATCAAAAAGTCTCCAGAGAAGATAAGCGGGGGACTCCATAACATTTGTTATATAAGGTCATTAATATTGAGTATTGTGCTCCATGTGACGGGGTGGGGGTAGGGGACTCAATATAAAAACGGACAGGAATATGCCATTTCCAAGACAGCCATATAGAGTTGAGAAAAAAAAAATATTTGAACCACCAACTTTCTATTGTCTTCACAAAGAAACTCATGAAATTCTAAGCAACAGTTTAAAGAGATGGGGCAGACGGACAGAGGACACAAAGCCAAAATATCATACAATTTTCAGCAGCGGAACAAAAAGTAGGAAATAATTACATACACTGTAAAAATTAGTTTAACTAGACATCCAATGTGATGGAAGCTGAGCTGCCACTGCTACATGTGTAGCGAACATGTTGAAGGGAAGTTGATAAAAGTCCAGACTAATATTTAGAACATAAAGGTAAATAACTGTGCATGTTGAACTTGCAGACCCAAATATTTTGAGGGTACTCATTGGAATGTCTCATTGAGTTGGTTTGATACCACAAAACTGAACTGCTTCTGCTATTCCTTTATTTTCTAATTGAACTATTTATATGAATGAATCAAAATATATCTTTTGCATGCACGGGTCCAGTACTTGCGTTAGGAGGGTGGGGTGGCAGTATTCGCTGAGACCATATCAGTTGCTCGTCTATGGAAGTTTGTATGGAATTTCACGTGAGGTATTCTAATATAGGGATCAAACATGATTTTCTATGCATTAACATCTGTGGTGCTGAAACCTGAGCGTGTAAAGCAAGGGTTTTGATGACCCACAGGGGCATAGAAGATGTTAATGTAACAGTAAAGCATGTTTCATCGCTATGGTCAGATTATTCATAAAGTCAATTTTGCTGGAAAATTTTGGACAAAAAAGCGTTTTGAAATTTTCGGTTTTTGTATAACCTGTCTTAGCGCACACAAACACGAGAAATGCACAAAAATATCAGGAATGTGTAGGTTTTAAAACGAGCAAAAAAGCAAAAATTTTCACGCCATTCTGACGTCACTTCATGCCAAGAAATCCCTACCACTTTAAGACTCCACAGAATCCTGCTATTGATCGATTTTTTATGTGTAAAGATGCTCTAGTACACTAGCGTAGCCTGTGTTTACCCTCAGAGGCAGCTATAGGTGTGTTATCTCTGCAAGGCTGCAGAGTTTATCGGTAATTCTGTACAGACAAAATCTTGTTACTTTAGGATATTTCTTTCAGAACAGAAAAATGTAGCTTTTTTTTTCCTGTTTTTGTTTTATTTATTTGAAATGTCGAAGCTACGGAGACAGTGTGCCACCATATTGTATACCGTAGCAACAACAGCAGCTTGTAATCGCAAAAAGAAAATACTTTCCTACTTCAACTTCAAATGAAATACCTTTTAATCGTTTAGTTCTTAAATTTAAGTTTGGTTTTAAAAATCGTATAATAATATTATTTAAATGTCATATTAAATACTTCCAAAAAAGTGTTCCATATCTGTCCTTGGGTTGAGATTAGAGCAAAATCGAAAGTAGTCGACCTTCAACTTACGCTGCACTTTTAACTCTTTGCATGCTGGGTAATTTTTCATTTTTTTTGTTGTCTTCCGATTTGTTTCTTCAAAAGTACTGAAAGTGTTCAAAAACTCTTTCAGGATAAATTTACCATCTGGTTGTCAAACAGTGTGGTATTTTGTTGGGCCTGAGCTGGATCCAAACTGTTTGCAAAGATTATCAACAGACAACAAAAATCACCCGTGAATATTTTTTTCGGCACGGTTGTCTAACAAACCCTAGAAAGATTTTGGTCAGCATTCATCTACAACCATACGTTGTGGTTGTCTGGCGAGTTTGTGAATTTGTGCCAGCCTTTGTGGCTTGAAAATGTTATATGTACCAAAATCAGATGTTTGATGGGGAAATATTACAACAGAGAATGTGGTGTGCTGCGTGTTTTCACTTCTTGAACAGACTTTAAAACTCTCTAAAACTTTGCAAACAATTTTGAACCCAGATCAGGGCTGACAGAAAGTTGGTCCTGATCTGGATCCAATCGATCTGACACTGTTAGGCCTATATATAGTGTTCATAAAACAATTTTATGAAAAAGTCAATTTTAAATAAAAGACAGCAGACGACAACAAAAAAGCATGGAACATGATAAGCATGCCGTGAAAGAGCTGATTTTAACTTGAGTGCAAACAGAGTAGACTTAGATCAGTGAGATTTCCAACAATGTGGCAATTAGACAAGTGTAGACTCAAGCGAGCCTGTGCAGCCTCCTATTAAGCTTAGAAACCTCAAATGATGTTCAGTCAGTAGGTTAACAGTCATATAATATTCAAGCGACTAGCAAAGGCTCTTAACAGACTGCGCATATGCGCAGGCTGATCTGAGGCTTTGCTGGTCGCACATACCACATTGTTGGAAATCTCATGACACGGCTCAAATAATTGTTAATTACATCTCGGACCCAGTAATGTTATTTTGGGTCCGAATTTGCGTGTACACACTCCTATCTGGACGTTTTTTATTCAAGGGTCTATTAAAATAACTCTATGCATGTAGGGTAATGTTTTTTTTCATGAAATACATGTATAACCATTGGAGTGACAAACAATTTAGATCCAAATCAAGCCCCGGACCCTTTCTCTGCTTTAAGGGATATTTTCCCGCTATCAGCCAAATCTCCCTGATTTCTTAGGTGGTTTAAATCTGCCGCTAAATTCGCTCGCAGAAAGAGTTTATGTGTAAATATAAGCTGTGTTATCACTGCGGAGAGCAGACCTAGTTCGTTACCATAGTAACAACACTGATGTGTGTATTAGCTAGCTGAAATCCTTAAAGTAGCATTTCGCACTGGGATTTCTTGGCATGAATTATGTTCACCTCTATGCACATTTCTTTTGATGACGTCATTTTTGTAATGTCCCAGAAATTGTACATGAAAATCAAAATTATCATAAGAACCAGCATGTGATTGATTTGCCTTGTTGGTATATTAGTTTGTGCCAGTTAAGACATTACTTTTTATATTGTGCAACACAGCTTTTTATTCATTTATATTTTTTTACTCAAAGTACTGCGTTATATAACTCAAAACTATGAGAAAAGAAACAATATAAAGCATATGTAGTGAAAAAATACATTTACTCTGCAGTTAAACTGTCTTAGCCATACCGTGACTCTCTTAACCAGACCGTGACTGTATCAAAGTCTAGGCAGTGACATTGTCTTAAACAGACAGTGACATCAAAACTCTGATCTCTGTCCAAACCGTTACAATTTTGTACAACATGGGCGATAATGTTGGCGTTGCTTTTTTCAGTTAGAACGATATACAAGTGAGAAATTCGAAGTGGGAAACACAGCGGACAGTTTTCAACAATTAAAGCATATATTTGGCATTTATAGCTGACAAAATTGTAAGTAAGTTCGCTGTCTCTTTCTGTTATTTGAATTGTTTCGTGAGGACCTGTAGGCGAAAATCCAAAAAGCGTTGTGACGGAGTTGGGCACCAGCGTATATACTATTTGTATAATGATCTGTCTGCATATCCGTATGTCTGTCTGTCAGTAAATACGTATACGCACATGTCCGTGCATATGCATAACTGATCATGTCTCCGTAAACGGTGTACTTATACCATTAGGAAGCATGTCTGCCAAAATCAGCAGTTACTTTCATAGAAACCTGTTCATATTATTTTCCAACAGAAATAGAATTAGTCTGGGAATTTATCTGATTTAGTTATTAATTACTTTTTTGTATAATGACGTATACGCATTCGTCCGTGCATATGCATTACTGATCATGTCTTCCGTATACGTATGTCTACCCAAATTAGCAGCTACTGTTATACAAGCATAAGCATATTAATTACCACAGAAACAGAATTACACTTGGAACTTATTTGACCTACCTTGCACCCCAGGACAATTTTATGGGTGCCAGATTGTTAATCGGAACCCCATAAATGCGAAAACAAGTTGTCATCAAAATAAACTTGTTATGGCCATGTGAAAATGCATGGTTTCCATGTCAACCCTTTATGAGGGTCTAGATGGGGTATAATGATTAGTGAATAATGGCCCTTTTTTATAATGATAGTGAATAATGAGCCCAAAAAATAATGAAAAGTGAATAATGAGAGCATAAAAATAATGAATAATCCTATTTTTTTTAATGAATTGAAGAAAAAATTAATGAATAGTGAATAATCAGATTTCTTTGCCACATTTCTTACTTTTAATGAATAATTGGTCTTATTTTAATGAATAACCCAAAATTTTAATGAGATGAATAATGGGCTAAATTTTTAATGAATAGTGAATACCAGACCCCCCCCCCCCCATCCAGACCCTCCTTTATGCGATTCTAAAGAATGGGGCTGCACCTACAAAATCACTCATATATTCGTATATCAATTGTTACGTATCCTAAACTACTAAACTTAAAATCAAAGTAAGTGTACATGATCAGATATGCAAAGTAAAGAAGAAGGCAAATATCAGGAATCGATACAATCAAGTACCATTCCTGACACGGAACACCATATTGGAAAGTGACAAAAACACAAGAAAACACAACACACAAGAGGTCAGCCCTTACTTATCAGGTGATCACAAGGCTGCAAGGAACTGACAAGACAGCACAACAAATACAAACATGAAACATAAATAATCAAACTGATCCATAAAAGAAGCACCGCATTGGAACAGCTAGCAAATAAAAATCAAACGAGGACTTAAACATGTTTAACGGTATGACCATTTGTTCTGGTGTTGATCAAGACACATAGATGTTTGGTTCGCATGAATACCTAACCCATTGATGTATCATATATTTGTACAATTTGTACATTTATGAATATTAATGAAAACGTTAAAAGTTGGGGAAAAATCAGGAAAGAAAACACTCAGCGTTGCATTTAGTTACAACACCTGTTAGTCTTTCATCGTAGCTTGAAGCCAGAAACGTTATAACGACAATCTGAGATGCCCACAAGAGTTTTTATATCACACAGCATTTAGTTTCCTTAATGTTTAATATTTATTATACTTGGCGTTATTGTGCAGGAGGGTTGCCATCTCCAAGTATTTTCTTTTATGAAAGCACGTCAAAAATTGCGGTTGCCCGCAAAGGGGTCGGTACCTTTAAAGCGGTATAACTTTTTGCGTATAAACGTTTATATCTCTTCAAAGCTAAGACAATTTTGGGGTTGATTATGAAAAAGATTAAATAGAGTAATGAATATCCAGCTCAGGAATCAATGTGAAAACGTTTATTTTAACGATTTTGGAGGGTTGAATTACATAACGGGACGTCATTAACGTCAAAACGACCTCAGTTATTTTTTTTTAATTATAAGCCTCCGTAGAATTAATTTGACTTTCAAATAAAATTATCATTTGGGGTTTTTAAAAAGTATGAAAACATGTCAAATTCATCAATTAAATGACAACTGGCAACTTTCTGACATGCATGGTATAGAATTACCTGCCCATTTTACACTATGACGCTACACTTTTTCGAAATGTCAACAGGCGGGTATTAAACGCAGAAATGATTAGCTAAATTTTGAGACCACTTTCATTCTTTCTAACGATGGATTTATTTTTGACTTAAAATCGAGTCCATACACCAGACTATTAGGAAGAAGTATTCGGACCTCCAAACCCCACCCCTACCTCAATTGGACTCCCCTCCCTCCTTGGAATTTTAGTTCCCTTGCAATGATCAATTGGGACTCTCTGCAAAAGTAAGTAGAAGACGACTAAAACGTCAGTCAGGCTTGGACCTCTCCCCTCTGGATCAACCCCTGCCCTGACCACAAAAAAACGCCAAGTTACATCCCTTTCAGTTTATATGGAATCAGACCACAATTATTTCCCTTGATTGGTTGAATAGAAAACGGATATAATTCCACACAAGATAGTTCCCTTTTCAATGGGCTGTAAATCTGCCAGTTGATGTGAGCATCCTTGTTCTTGGGCTTGTCTGGGCTGACCAATGATTAAGCTTCTAGAGAGTGTTGCTTCTGTCCCTGTAGCTGTTCATTCTGGATAGATTGGGGCCTCTGCACACCCTGGGTAAAATATTGCCGAAATGACCCTAGAGAGCTGCTGAGTCAAAGAGGGTTTGTTTACATTCCGATTGTAAACAAACGAGCCGAACTTCCCCTATCTAAACACCCATTGGAGTGATTGTCAGGCCATGCAGAATTGGGGACAAGCTATAGCAGAAAGCCAGGTTCGTCATGTTAAAATGTAGGTGTTGTAAGGAATGATTAAATTATATAGTAGAAATAATTGCGGTCTCGTGCCATATAGGCATGTTAAGAGGATCTTTGAGACAAGTTCTTTCAGTAGTGTCCTATTTAGCGAGAAATTAAACCCCCGCCACATCCACCGCACTGCGGGAAAATATCGTAGGTAAAATCCCGCCAATTAAGCCCTGCTGTGTACTCCGCCCCAAGGGGGCGGGGCATACAAATAACTATTGCATTCAAGAGCGCACCATTACTGTTTATTAACAGATGGTTGTCCATGATAAATGTTTTAATAGCCTCCCTTTAACATGTTTAACTCGATTTTTAATACGAATGGCCAAGTTAATGGCCAATATTTTCCTCATTTGTGATTAAATTTTTGTTAAATAAATTGGATGGACTTATAAGTGAATAGTCTAGAACAATTACAATACTACTAATTTGCTGCCTAGATCTAAGAAAACACCTTTTACATTTCAGATATTCTTTATATATAAAGTATAACATCCAGGATATAAATAAGTCTTTGAAAAAAAAAGTCCTTGAAAAAATAATTTGTACGAGCGCGGTATAGAGATACCGAGCTTAACAGTAGCAAGCGAATCAAAGATCACACGCATACAAAGCACATTTACCCGGCATCCTATTTTTCAGTTACCTTCCACCCCCAGGAAAACTTTTCATTGCTGCCAAAAATGTTCATTGGGTCCCCCCCCCCCCCCGGAATGCGAAAAAAATGGTATGGGCTATGTGAAAATGCATGGTTTCCATGGCAACCCATAGCGGATTTGAGAAAAAGTACTCAGTTTATCTTCTATGGAACAAGATTCGACTCCATCCCCGACCTCCACCACCACCCAATATCACATACTCATTTCGATGAGAGGAGGAGATTCATAATAGAAACACAAAACCATGGTCTGTCGTGTGAGAGTCGGCTTGAATGAGAAGAGGAGGAGATGGAGGTCTTACATTCTTCTTACACACCCGGGGGGGGGGGGGATACTCTCAATTTTTCTCGCAACGTAGACTTGGACCAAGCATCTACTATTTACCCCAAAAATATCAGAAGTATACGGCATACCCCCCAAAATAATTGTAAGTTAGCAGCCCCCCCCCCCCAAAAAAAAAAATATACCAATTCTGTATCTTGACCTTAAGAAAAAGCCCTAGAATGTTTAGAATCAACACCCAAAAATAGCCTAGTTTTGTAATTGCCTCCCAAAAATACCCAGGTTCGTCATACCCCCATCCCAATCCCCAAAAAAATATTTATCTTTCTGAAAGCCCTACAAAATATTGAAATTCAAAACTTGAACTCCTAAAACTGGCCAGAGCCTACGTATATATGGAAGTATCCAAGAACCCTCCCCGAAACCCCCTGGGCTTACGCCTTTTTCCCCTGTCCTTTGCAGGCGTTTTTGTTGACTTTCCTTTGGTGGCATCATGAAGTTATGAACCAAAATTTTGGCTCAACTGATGAAAGATGTTATATCCGTTACCTGACTTGCAAGTGCGTTCTGTGATCGTTTAATGAACGTTTTGTCCGTTGCATATGCGGTACAGATTCGTTTTGTCAGTTGCTTATACGGTACATATTCGCTTTGACCGTTTTACATCCGTTACTCATACGACAAAGTCCGTTAGTTGACCGTTCTTTGTCCGTTACTTGTCCATTACATATGCGCTATTCATGTATTTTATGCGCTCCTTGCACGTTCCGCGAAGACCCTCATCGCCACCGAGACGACATTCATCAACGGATGAACACCGAATAAACATTTTTTTGCATTTTTTTTCTGTCCGTTGGACGTCTGTTACCCTTATCCGTTAATGTGTGACAGCACCATAAGACATGGGCCTTTCATTCCATGGTCAAATATGCAAGTTATCATTTTTGCATAATTCGCGTAATCCTTATTATGGAGTGAATTTTTTACCTTTTCAATTTCAAATTCACTGAATGAGAGTTTATCCTAGAGTTTGATAGACCAATACGATTCTGATCACATCTTAAGTTACATAATTTCATGAAAACATTATCATAACCTTTGTATTTCGGAACAGCTAGATCTTTGTAATATTGAGCAAAAAGTAAGTGAGTATGATCAGGAAATAATACTATCACATACTGCAGACCAACCCACGGCACCGCAAGGAAGAGCCATAGAACACCTATAGCAACAACACATCCGCAAGACATTAACAGCAAAGCAACCAGCCCCCCCCCCCTCCCCCAAATGATTGCAAAACTAGAATGGACATATAGTAATGCACAACAAACAAACACAAACACAGACTCCCACAAACAATGGGAAGCACATTAAACAATAGACCAACAACAACAGAACCACCGCCCAGAATGAACAGCTAAATCTTCGCCCCAGATTCTGCTGCTGTTAAAACACAACATTGCCCAGCCCACATGGAGGCCTCCCAACCAACGCAACGCAAAGCACTTTCGCTGACTTGTTGCGTCCGTTCACCTGTATTGTCCACCACAATACAGGAGGGACTATCTTCTTTACTGGATTTGCTTTTCAAACTTGGTTGAAGAGGGATTTTCCATCAGGGAGGCATAAAAGACCTTCCTGCTAACATCCTCTTCGACCGTTGTCGACTTCGTAAGGCTCTTTTCGCAAGTTAATTTGCCACATACAGATGTCAAGTACTTGGTTTCTTGGCTGATGACCACAAACGGTATGTTGATTTTAATTTTGATATATACTGACGGACTTTAATCACGCAACACTTACTTCCCCTTATATCTGAATGTAAACTTCCTTTGCTTCGACAATGTCATCATGAGTTGGCTTCTTCAGAAAACACTTTAGCTTTAAATGTACAGCTAACCTGGACGACGTTATTTGCTCCGTATGAATTTAGCCATTTAAACATTTCTTAAATAGAGGAGATATTAAGCTATTGAATGAAATGGTACACCCAGATTAACGTCATATACGCAAATAAGCTGTACCGCAGACCTACCAAACACTATGAGAGTGATTCCTCGATGACTAGCAAAGTCCATGATACAAATTTGATGCTTCTAGTGTTCCTTGATTTAAAGAAGTAGGGAATCTTTCATCCACAACATTTGGTCGCATGGAATAGTTGACCCCTATCTCAAAAAGATTACATTTTAACGCACTAAGTTCATCTTAGCTGGACAAGTTTTCCATGCTTTACTAACAATTGAATGCTCTTTAACATACAATCAAAATTATTGTTCTGTCTTCTTTTTCGACTCATAAATTAAAGCTGTTATCAAAGTGTTGCGTTTTTAAAGTCTGTCAGTATACAATAAACATTTCTTAGGACCCTTGAATTTTACTATTTTTGAAGTAACAGATATCTTGGATGCTGACCTAAGACAGTCCATGAGCGCAGCAATGTCTAACTCAAAGTCAGAGCTATATGCGCACATGCGCTGAACAGCCTATATGGAAAGGTATTATGTGAACGTAGATAATTCATGCGCTACCCGTGTTTTCCCAGTATATATAGTTTCAATTATGATAATATACTCATAACAAGGCATTAAAGGATTTATTTTTTCAACATGAATAATATTAATGAAATGAAATATGTGCTGGTCGCTTTCATTGTAGTCTAGCTCATTAAACTTTAACATCCATTGCCACATGGAGAGAGAGGTCCATATTCGTACGTCATCAGAATACCATCTCAGACCTTATAAGCGCAATGTGTACATAATGTTGTCAAAACTTCATCCTCTCCTCTGAAACCAGAGTAGATCCATATCAGCTAGCTTTATGGATCATATATACCTGCTCGCAAACCAACGAAGGGACGTTTTACACGTGACGAGGGCCATATAAAGGACGATGCCTTATATCTTAAAAGCAAAAGGTATTGGATATGTTAAGGATGGTGAATTTTATGAACATATTGGAGTCCGAACACATATGCAATATAGTATCTACAGTATCACACATCTGAAACTATTGATGCATGATATGAATGTTGCACTTTCCTTGGGAACAAATCTAATACAACTATTTTTCTCTGCATATTTCATATTCCAGCGTGAAAAGTATTCATGTCAGCGCACGAGATTTTGATAACGTTACTTACAGTCTTAGGCGGGCAGCGAAGGCTCAAACGAGCCTGCGCAGTCGTTAAGTCTAGTCAGAGCCTGCGAAGCCCATATGCACAAAATAGGAAGTAGATGAAGGCTTAGACCAAATATCAGGTTTCTAACGCCACTAGATAGCTGTGCATACACATTTAAAGAGTCACTCTTTGACCCATTTAAGCTGAATGGAAGGTCCCACTACTATCAATTTGAGCAGTCCATTTCCAATTTTAGGAGTATTGGGTGGTATTCTTTTAATTATTTTTTCCAAATTTTTATAGAAGATTCTGCAATGTTTGCCTATGTCCCATAAAAAGGACACTACAGGCTTATATGGGTTGAATGTGCATGCGCAGCTATCTAGTGGTGGTCACCATATGCTTATGTAATAAGTACCATTATACCAACCTTACCAACTTTAGCTCAGAATATCTCGTGATGTGCAAGGTCTACAGTAATGTGGTAGGTATACCCTGTACCATGTTTGTCCACCTGTACGTAAAGCTCGTGATTTATCCCCACGTACAGGCGGACAGCCCGTGGTATAACCAATACGATGCGCGGATCCAGGAATTATCGTCAGAGGAGGTCCAGGTCTATCTGACATTAAAAGTTCTGACAACGTTTTTTTTTTTTTTTTTTTTTTTTTTTTTTTTTTAGGCCTCAGCTTATGTATTTGGTTAATTTCGAAGAAAACTATCATAGTTCAAGTTTCCAGAGGGTGTCCAGCATTTTCCAGGTGTGTGTGTGTGTGTGTGTGGGGGGGGGGGGGGGTCCACCAATTGCTTATTCCCCATAGAAACCCATATAACTTGTGATTTTCCAGGGGGTCCGGACCCCCTGTCCCCCCGCCCCTCTGGATCCTCACTTGATAGCTATTACTTATCTCACAGTCTGGCCTGGATTTATTTTCCCTTTGATTATTACTAGACATTGGTTGTTTGTAGCAATGCATAAAGCACTATAGTTTTCTGAGTTCACCACAGTTTCTTGAATAGACTCAGCATGCAATTTTGCGATTTGTATTGTCATTTGATACGGCATTTTGTAAGCTGAGGCCCGTTTTGTCCCATATAAAGGAAATGAAAAATGACTAAAACGCTGATTTAAAATATATCTGACGGTTTTGTTTGGTACATTAACCACTTGAAATACATTAGAATCACATTTAACGGTTTACTATTTCCAACTTTTGCTGTAGGTCAAATATTTTTGCATCATTTTTATTTACCTATAAGGCTATGTTTTTGTCTTCCTAAATTATCCCAAATTATGTAAAGCAGCTTTGGGCGGTTCGTTTAAAAGACGGGATGTTCTTGCATTCCAGATTTACTATAAATACCTGGCTAACCTACTATCGTGCCAACCAAGAGTGACAGTGACGTGTGTTTTGTTTACAATTGTTAAGTAAAAAAATAACTTGTACACATCATTTGAGCTAAAGCGAATCGATAGATCACTTGTGTATTAATCCTATCCAGCGGATAGGATTAATGCACAAGTGATCTATCGATTATAAGTCCCTTATAACTTTTTGAATAAAACATGACCTCACTGTCACTCTTGACTGGCAGGACAGTATCTATATATCGCTCGGGGTCAGTGTCAGTGTCATTCCTACATGTGATTCCTTAATATTTATACATGTACTCGTACTTGACAAGCTCGACCTTGTACGGCATATTTTTACCAATCACTACAAACCATGGTATTTGCATCTGCATTTGCATTGGAATCAGTAGACAGTGCAAAATACCTTGGCGTCAACATATCCCAAGATCTCAATTGGAATCATCACATCAATGAAATTACAGGTAAAGCAAATAGAACCCTTGGCTTTTTTATAAGAAATGTAAAAACTAAAAATGAGGCAGTAAAGGAACTTGCATATAAGACTTTGGTGCGACCACATGTTGAATACGCCTCATCAGTTTGGAACCCTCATACACAACAAAACATCTCAAAAATTGAAATGGTACAAAGAAGAGCTGCCAGATGGGTCAAAACAACTATTCTCCTTATGACAGTGTCTCAAACATGTTTGACAACCTAGGCTGGCGATCACTCGAAAATCGGCGCATTGATTCTCGCCTAGTCATGTTTTACTGGATCTTACACTGCCATTTGGCAATACAGATACCGACATATTTCGAGAAACCCCATAGATACACCCGTCACATGCACCCTCTCTCTTATAGGCAGATACTTACTTCTGCAACATACTACCAGCAGTCCTTCTACCCAGCAACTATTGTACTCTGGAATTGGCTTCCATCTGAGATTGTTCTAAGGGCTGATCTAGACTCCTTCAAAGAAGGAGTCTGCCAGATTAATCATCAGTCTCCATAAATCTAACACTGTTTTTAACCCGCTTTTAAATTTCAAATCTGCACTAACACTATCATCTTTTATTTGTCTCTCACTATTTCACTTTTACATCTGCTAGAACCTAGCTTTTATCCTTGCACTGACAGCGCGACTGCACATTATACTCGTGAGAGGGTGCTGCAGAATGAAACGATAGATAGATCTGAGCAACAGCATCTTAATATGATTAGAAACCGCCCTAAAGGAAGATTGGTATCGTCAAATGGGTTACCCTCGGTAAATAAAGTTTACTTACTTACTTACTTACTTACTTACTTACTTACTTACTTACTTACTTACTTACTTACTTATTTACTTACTTACTTACTTACTTGCTTGCTTGCTTGCTTACTTACTTACTTACTTACTTACATGTACTTATTCACTTACTTACATTCTCTTCTCATGTTGAACACTTGTGCCTAGTGATACGATAATTAGTCGAAGGATAAGGAAATAGCTGTAGCATGCGGCCTTGACCTTAAACATACAGTCAAGAATCATGTGTTCGAAAAATATTCTTATTATGGTGGACACTTTTGCCATGAGATATGAAATTTAGCAAATGATTTGGAAGTAAAGTACCATAAACATTTCCCCATCAAATTTCCATTTGACTTTGGCCCGTTACTGTGACCTTAGTCATACAAACCTGGTATATATTTGCAGTACATTGCCTGTTTATTGTGGACATAGCCAAGTGCTATGAAAATCAAACAAAGGATGTGGAAGTTATGCTCCAGAAACGAGTTTTCCATTTGACCTTGACCTGTGATCTTACCCTCTGGCATACTGACCTGGGTCATATACGCGACATATTGTTTTGTTATAATGTAGACTTGTGCCAAGTTTAATGAATATCGAGCAAAGGACGGGGAAGTTATGCTCGGAAAAACGAAATGTGTCCCCGGACATGCTAACATGTTTCAGTTCACCTGAACTATTTGATGTCCATCGTCCATCGTCCGTCGTCAGACAATAATTTGCTTTAAACATCTCCTAAACCTGAACACTGGATGGATTATCACCAAACTTCAAAGGAATGATCCTTGGTTTGTCTCCTTTCAACGTTGTTCAAAGAATTTAATTCCATACATAATTCTGGTTACCATGGCAACCATGACGAAAATGTTTTGTCAAAAACTATTAGTCAGATTTCAAAAACATTTGGTACAAATGGTCCTTGGGTGACCTTTTACCAAAATTATTCAAATTGGTTTGATTGGTTAAAATAACATGGCTGCCAGGGGGCGTAGCTAATATTCCTATGTTTATATACGGAAACCTTTTAAAATCTTCTTGTAAGGGAGACAGCACTTTCAGTTGTGGTTGCCTTGTTAGTCGAGAGTTTTCTACCTTGATTCTGTTTTTCTTGAATTATTTAAGTGTTAAATTCCCCATTACCAGACACGTTCAATCAAATTATGCCCCTTGGACCAAAACAGTGCCCTGTCCTGTGGGTCACATGTTTTACTTAGGCTTATATAGGGAAAAACAAAAAAACAATCTTCTGGTCTGAAACAACTAAGACTAGAGCCTTGATATTATGTTTGTAACACTATCTAGTGACCCTCCGCCAAATTTGTTCAGATTACGCCCCTGGGGGCAAAACATGGCCCATCCTGGAGGTCACGTTAGGCTGATATAAAGAAAATTAGAGGTTCTACACGATGAGTACATCCTGTTAATTTTCTAACATAATCCATCTAAAGTCTTAATTAAACTACTGATCTATCAAAATTCATAAGTGGACCCTTAGAGGAGCTATGCTTTCTTATTCCCTTATAAACAGTCATTCTGTCGTGAGCGACCCAGGGCCCGATAGCCCTCTTGTTTATCAAATGGTATTCAGTATTCAGTTTGATTGACACCGAATAGTATTCAGTGTGATTAGCATCAAATAGTATTCAGTATTCAGTATAGCTCAAGTGTCAGTACCAGACATTGGTATCCCAGGAGAAAAGACTAACAGGGGCCCAGTAGCCCAGTGCCCCTAAATTCTGGGCTGGACCCATAAAACTAAATGTTTAGGGGCCCAGCTCTCCCCTGAAAAAGGGTAGTATGTAAAGGTATGAAGTCTTGTCAAATCTGACACTAGCTGTTGTAAGTTTACAAATCTTCATTCAGCTGATTCCAAATACTGTTTATATGGTAAATAATTGAGGAATGCAGATCTTGAGGCTCTCTGAATTTGACTATAAGTAAAGCAAATTGGCAATGGTGTTGAAATGAGTTAAATTTTCCGCGGAATCCTGAGCCCCTTAGTTTTGGGCTGGGCCCAAATCATTTTGTTTTAGTGGCCCAGCTTACTCCTGGCAAAAAATTGTTAGTCTGTATCACTGGTATCCTTGGTCAGGTGTGGTACTTTATTGTATCGATTCTCTACATCTTTGTACCCTTACCTACTATGAGCCTAACAAAAGAAATAAATAAGTGCTTAGTAAAATCTTTAAAGAGCTACCTGAAGTTATGACGTAAAAAACAAAATTAGTATGAAGTGGCTTGTCAATGGCTCTTTAACCCTTGTTATGCTGCAATCGTTTATCAATACCATGTAACAACCATCAATGAGAGTCCACATCAACCTGGTTATGAAGAAGTTGCTGACTGCCCAGGAGTAGTATGCTCGTCATTGCCATGGTGTCTATGTGACTGATTTTTAGAATGCCTGAAAATAGACATAATTAGCCCTTAAAGCGCCAAGAAAAATGCATCTGAAAATGCCGTCTGCTGAAGTCGTCTGCTGTAAATAATTGCATAACATTACTGACGATTTAAGTATATAGGAGCAGTCTGATCTGGCTCCACACTGTTTGCCATAGTGGCTTCTTAAACATTTCCAGAGTAGAAAAGCAGACGACCTTTGTTGCCAATGGCGCATTAAGGGTTAGGAGAGAAAGCATAAAAACTACTTTGTTCAGTAAACAGTCGATAATAATGTAATAGTTATACCATGGATTGTCCGCTTGTACGTGGAGATAATCCACGAGCTTTAGCGAGTGGATTATCTTACGTACAGGCGGACAAACATGGTATAACTATTTTATACCACCTACATCAGTGTAGACATTGCACATCATGATATATTTCGTGCTAGAGTTGGTAAGGGTAGTATAAAGTTGTATACAGTACTTACAGTAAGGTTATTTCGTCCCTTGTCTCTCTCTCTCTCTTACTCATTGTGTATGACAAGTGATTGCACGGGTCACTGGAAGTCTATCGTAAAGCACTTATAGTTCCTTGAGTGCTCTATCATCATTTTATACCACCCTTACCAACTCTAACACGGAATATCACGTAATGTGCAAGGTCTACACTACTACAGAAGGTAAACAATAGTTACACCATGGTTTTTCCCCTTAAGGTCACAGACCTGTAATTGTAAAAAGGGCAGTGATTGGCTCAAAAGGTAAGCTCAGCACAATATTTTTTAGTTGCAAGGTGTTTTATGATTGGTCAATAATAAAGCTAGGAAATATATTGTATTTATTAGATGGGTATATCTTTGCTGTACTTTTTGAAACAACATCTCATTGCTTTTGTTGATTAAGTTTACTGGTGTGGCCTAGAAAAAAGGACCTTGCATTCTGGCATTTTTTTCAGTAGAATTTTCCTCTCATGTAGGGTGCCCACCTTAGGGGCCAAAAAGTGGTAAAACATGGCGGTCACCGGGGTATCTCATTCTTGTTTATTGATTGAACTAGGTCCAATCTATAACTCTATGTCAGCCTCATTGTGATAGAAGAGTTAGGAGGACCACAGCCTACTTAAAAGCTATGATGGAGGTATATGGAAAAACAATTACAGGTCTGGGCCCTATACGTGAGATAATCCACTCGCTAAAGCTCGTGGATTATCTCCACGTACAGGTTGACAATCATTGTATAGCTATTACATACCTATGTTCTAGTGTCGTCTGATTTGTTAAGCAAACAGTGTATGCTCCATAGGGAGAAATCTGGCCCGGCCCTGTCATTTTCATTGCATCCCACAATTAATATACAAAGATTTTCGTATTTATGGAACGTAATATTTCTGAGGGAAATAGACGAACTAAAGAATGCTATTGTAGCAAAACTAATGCTTGAAATTATATTAATTCACTTTCTGCATATTCTAACATCATTGACTTATGCTTTCTGACAGATAAAGCTGCGTCAGCTATTTTAAAAAGCAAAACGTCTAGTTTCTGCCCGACATGTAAGGGGAAACACGGATATTTTACGTCTAATAATTGTGGTATTCATGGATAAAAACTGCATCCTGTGTACAGTTGATCTTAGGTGACACTTAGAAAAAAATCTGAAACGCGAATCAACTTTGCAACTTTTTATTCGTCTCTGACACAGTAACACATAGGATATGCTTCGGTAAACAGTTTAGAAAAAATAAAGGTTATACTGCAAATTGAAGCTGATGTTTGCTCAGATCATTTTATGCAGTAGCACAAGATGAGTTGAGTGTTCGTTGACCGCTTTTTTGAAATATCAGATGGTACGCCCGTGCGAGTCCGTGTGTGCCTGTTCGAAACGTGCTGACAGACGATTCTCATAAAAAAATACCATACCTTTTTTTAAGAAAAAAATAGGAAAGATGTGGCAAAAGTTGTCGTCTGTTGCAGTCATGATCGGCACTTTAAGAGTTAGTCAACACTTGCACCGCATTCTCACACTTGTTCGTTGATGGTTTTGTTCACGCAATATAACCATAAATATGAATACTCACACACATATCAGAAAACGTACAGTTGATATTGATTTCGTTTGCTCTATTAAGGCTTACATTACAAGTTGCCACTGACTTGGACTCATTCGGTTACCGTTCCTAAAGCAGGGTTTCATTTTACAATAATTATCCAAATGCAGGTATGAGCCAGCGCATGAGATTCTGTGTGAGAGGGTCTCTGACACGGGATTTTCTAAGCTATCTATCTATCTCTTCATAATCCCAAACCCTCTTCCGAGTATTATTGGGATGTTTGCTTGCGCATGGTGTGTTAGTAAGAAAGATTAAGATAAAAGAATGATAGTGAGATGAAAATAAAGATGATAGTGTTAGGTGTTAATAAGATGGAGTTAAAAGCAGATTAAAAACAGTATGCATTTAAGGCTGTGTATGATTGATCTCGCTGACTCCTGTTTTAAAGGAGTCAAGATCAGAAACCAGGACGAGATCAGCTGGTAACTTGTTCCAAAGAACAATGGATATGGGGGAAAATGAGTATTTATAATAACAGACTGATGTATGAATCTGTCTGTAAGAAAGAGAGTGCATATGGCGAGTGTATACTTCAGGATGCTCAAAATATGACGGAAGTGATATGGCAACTAGGCCGTAAACGATCTTATAAAACAAAGCGAGGCGCGTGTCGGTACGTCTGTTTTCTAGGGATCGCTATCCAAGGTTGCTCAGCATATCCGTTACGCTACTATATGAGGAGTAGTCATTCGAGACCCATCTGGCTGCCCTTCTTTGGACCTTTTCAATTTTGTTTATGTTGTCTTTGGTGTAAGGGCTCCGGACGATTGATGCGTATTCAACCTGTGGACGGACAAGGGAGTTGTATGCCATGGTTTTGATATTTTTATTTTTGGTGACTACATTTCTTTTGACAAAACCCAGTGTTTTTGTTAGCGGTACTGGTAATGTTGTTTATGTGGGTGTTCCAGCTCAGGTCCCTGCTGATTCTCACACCCAGATACTTCGCTGCATCCACAGATTCTAGTTCCTGGTTATGCATGAAGTATCTGGACTTAACCGGGCTATTTGAGCGGGTAATATGGATTAACTGGCATTTGCCTGGGTTAAACTATATATCCCAGGTTCTCTCCCAATGCTGAAGAGACTCCAAGTCGGACTGAAGTACCTGACTATCTTGCATGTTGGTGACTGTCAGGTATACAGCAATATCATCAGCAAATAACCTGACCTGGGACTGAATGTTTTCAGGTAGGTCATTGATGTACAATAGAAAGAGGAGCGGGCCCAGTACTGAGCCCTGAGGTACACCAGAGGTCACTTTGACGTCCTCAGATGACTCCCCATCCAGTACAACAGTTTGAGTGCGACCTATCAGGAATGACTGTATCCAATTCAAAGTGTTTCCTTTTACACCAAAACAAGAGAGTTTATATAAGAGTTTTAGATGATTTACTTTGTCGAAGGCTTTGCTAAAGTCCAAAAGTATTAAACCAGTTTGCTTTCCCAAAGATAGCTGCCTTCCTAAGTCTTCTACTAATTGAATCAATTGGGTCTCGCATGAGCGTTTTTCGCGAAACCGATGTTGAAGCTACATAGAGCTTTGATTGCTCAAGAAGCTACATTACCCAGAGAGCTTTTGTGAAGCACGGCTTGTATTAACCTGCTAACGTAGTCTTTCGTGGAGGAAATCTTACTGTAGACATTTTCCCAACAATCTAGGTAGTTTTTGCATTTGAGCCCGTTCTTGTTTTCATACAATGTCTCTCATTCCGAACACCGGTTCGGTTTAGACGGTTTGGTCTAAACATATATTGATACATGTATAACAACATATCAAGACATACAATACAATAGAATTATACGTAGGATTCAGAAGAAAGTCTCCGACAGTTCGACTTATGCGAATCTGTATTCATTTCAATCGGTTACATCCGCTTTCCGGTGCGGGGCCCAAATGGTATAGGGTGTCACTTGTTTGTGCCAAAATATGCAAATAATTAGGAAATGCATCGCTATCATCTCGATCTGAGATTCTTATAAAACGAATTTACGTCATTAATAAAAAATGAACATTGATTAATTACATTTTCACCTGTATGCACGCTTGCAGTACATGGCACTGATGCACTTGATGGAAAACATGGGTGAGAAAGGGCAGGTCTAGGATTATTGTCATAGGCCGAGATAAGGAAATTTTATGAACGTAAAATTGTAATTATTTCCCTACCCAAATTTAAACATGTGTTTTTTGTTTGCTTTTTAGGAAGCGCAGTCGTTCAGTGGTAGAGTGCTTGTCTCGAGACCGAGGGGCCGCGGGTTCGAGCCTCACCGGCGTCACTGCGTTGTGGTCCTTGAGCAAGACACATTCATCCTAGCTTAGTACTGGTTCAACCCGGCAAGACCCGTTCCTGTTTAACTGAAAGATTGTTGATGGAACGCAAAGAATCAAATCAAACAAACAAACAAACAAACATGTGTTTTGGTTGCTTAAAAGAACCGTCTCATTGAGACGGTTCTTTTGAGTACCCACAACATATGTTTTGGGTGCGAAATGAAGAAAATAGATTTCCAATACGTACTCTTAGCTGGAGGCCTGATTGTATCGCCGAGGTTCTTCCAAAAAGAAAGTGAATACGATCAGGTAATACCACATCTATGTTATTATACCCATAGGACAGAGACCAATTGCCTTACTAGATTCTAGTAAGTCAATTAACATTAAATCCATCTCCACAGCAGCAACTATTTATTTAATGTCAAATGCTCTTCAGAACTGCAAGATTAATTGTTTATACAGTGTGCTCCCTGGGAAACTGGAAGTTATAATGCTTATCGCATTAATAAATTGGTATAAAAGCTATGTTTTATTCCATTGTCACAATATAGATCACAGCAACAACAATAACAGGTAGAGATGTCTCAGCTTTAGTACGAAAATAAGTGTAAGTTTATACCAAAAGGGATGGCAATTTAGCTGCTACCTAATAACAGATATATATTTGTACTAAAACAATTCGAGATTAAACATTTACCGGTGATAAATCCTTCACATTTCTACCTATTATTAGGTGGCAGCTGAACTGCCTACCTTATTGGTATAAACTTACCACTATTACCGTACTAAAACAATATGAGTTAAAACATTATCTGGCGATAAATCCTTAAAGTTTCTACCTGTTATTAGGTGGCAGCTGAACTGCCATCCCATTTGGTATAAACTTCCACTTATTTCTATACTAAAACAATACGAGGTAAACATTTTCAGGCGATAAATTCTTAACATTTCTACAGGTTATTAGGTGGCAGCTGAACTGCCATCCCTTTTGGTATTAACTTACACTTATTTTCGTACTAAGGCAATATGAGATGAAAAAATCCAAGTGATAAATCCTTAACATTTCTACCTGTTATTGTTGTTGCAGTAATCTAGATCGTGACAATCGAATAAAACATAGCTTTTAAAGCAATTGTAATGTTACACAGGAAGTTGCAGTTCTGCTGTCACCAAATTCTGAAATGTATGTTATTTAACTGTAAGTTTATACCATAAGGGGTGGCAATTCAGCTGCCATCTAACTTCAGGTATAAATGTTCAGGACTTATCATTGGAAAATGTTTTACCACATATTTATTGTTTATTGCACAAAAATAAGTGTAAGTTTATACAAAAAGGGGTGGCAGTTCAGCTGCCACCTAACTACAGGTAGAAAAATTAAGGACTTATCACTGGAAAATGTTTTACCGCAGATTGTTTATTGCATAAAATAAGTGTAAGTTTATACCATAAGGAGTGGCAGTTCAGCTGCCACCTAACTACAGGTAGAAATGTTCAGGACTTATTACTGGAAAATGTTTTACCGCAGAATGTTTATTGCACAAAAATAAGTGTAAGTTTATACTATAAGGGGTGGCAGTTCAGCTGCCACCATATTACAGGTAGAAATGTTCAGGACTTATTACTGGAAATGTTTTACAGCAGAGTGTTTATTGCACAAAAATAAGTGTAAGTTTATACTATAAGGGGTGGCAGTTCAGCTGCCACCATATTACAGGTAGAAATATTAAGGAATTATCATAGGAATGTGTTTTATCCCAGATTGTCAATTGCACAAAAATAAGTGTAAGTTTATACTATAAGGGGTGGCAGTTCAGCTGCCACCTAACTACAGGTAGAAATGTGAAGGATCCATCACTGGAAAATGTTTTACCGCAGATTGTATATTGCACAAAAATAAGTTTTAGTTCATATTATAAGAGGTGGCAGTTTTGGTGCCACCTAATTTGGTTTAAAGCTTACACATTTGTTTTACAAAACACACATTAATTAAGATTACTGTTATGTAATTTTTTTCTTCAAATGAAACAGTATTTAGCCACTTATCGTCTGCTTCCCTAGTCTGTTGATGTTCTTATGTAGCTCTTATGTAGCTTATATTGCAAACAATATGGACCCAGATCAGACTGCTCCCCCGTAACATTGTCTTCCATGAAAAGAAATCTCCATGAAAAATCTAGTCTGAAGTGCAGCAGACTAGAAATGCAGACAACAATTTAAGAAAAAAGTTATTACTGGCTAAACATTAATCAAGCTTTCTGGTGTAGATTTATAAAAATGCTTGTCACAGATTGTTATTTTAACAACTGAGAGGCTTGCTAGCAAATTGATGTTGACAGATTTTTAACACTAAAACAAACACTGATTTTGAAGCTCCTCCCCACATTTTAAACTCTGGTTGTGTGTCTCCTGGGTAATTAGGCCAACGATATTTTTCTTAATGTCGCTAAACTGACTTCTATTTTTTGCAGTAATCATATTTATGGTATCAAATTTTATTTTGATAATTTATGGCGAAAACAACCACAATGGTGACTTTATGATTTTCGTCAGTTTTGAACAAATCCTTGCTTTCAGAAATCCTATTTCATGGCTGAAAACAAAAGGAATCTTTAACCATTTTATACCTGATGAAATTTGTTGAACCTATTTAGAATTTAATGGTTGTTGGGTAGTAACTTACAATTTCATTTGAAATCAAAAAGTACATTCTGCAAGCAAAAAGTGTAGAGCCTGATAAGTTGCCGCGTTCTGTGGCGTCTGATCTTGTTCTGCACTTTTTGCTGATGTTCCATAAAATGGACGCTAGGCATAAATAGGTTAATGTATATTTTAAACTCCTTGAACTTTTAAAAAGTAGACGTTTGATGGGACATAAACCTGACGGACTTGGCCGTATTATATTAGGCCAGATTTTTTTTTATTAGTTGATTTACGGGATTTTTTTTTCAGACTTAAGGTCGGGGGGACGAAAAAAAAATAAATAAAAAAGCTCTGAAAATGACCAGTTAACTGGTCATTTTCAGAGCTTTTTTTATTTTTTTTATAGAGCTTTTTTATTATTATTTTTATAATATCTCCAGAAAAAAACAGTAAAACTAGTGAGGTAAACTTTAATCTTTATATATTTCATTATTTTCCTAAAAATCTGGACAGGACAATCACTTTTAACAGTGTCACTCTCAAAAATGCACAGACAGAACCTCAAAGAAAATAAATTTTACTTTTTCCTACTTTCCGGAAAATTACAGTAGGAGGGTTCGTAAGTCAACTAATAAAAAAATTCTGGCCTTAGACATGTTAGATGTGTAGAACGTGATCTATTGCATACAGAATTTCACGAACGCTGATTTAAAGAAAGATGATACTTGTTGATTGAAATTGTCTCTACTTAACCTGTTTAAATTCTCACCCAACCGTATATTACCCGACAGTAGTGATATGTCAATGGGGTGATCGTAATGCGAAACCCGCCATTTAACATACCCTACTGTCACCGTGGCCATTCTGCCCTTTAATCAAGACACCAGGGCCAAAATGAATGAATTGAAAAATAAGATTTACATTTAATGCGCTACTCAAGTTTGCCCTGCCCAAAATGTCTTGAATCAGACCCCTATGAATATGGACGACAGTGATAAAAAGTCTGAGCAAAAAGTAGCGTTTAGACAATAGATAGGTGTAAGACATGGTACAGTCGTTTTCACTTAAGTATCCGTTTAATTAAGCGCCTGAAAGTGCATCGTCATGACAAGTATGTGACTAAGGCTTCAAACTTTAAAACATACCCACCAGGACACGCTTCGAAATATTTCTTTTTCTATAATTATTCATGATTTTATGAAAGAAGTTTATTTGCCTGAACTGTATATGGTTAATTCAAGATATACATGTTTTTGAAACGAGAAATATATAACGTCACCATGTCGCATCTCAGCGAATTCAGGATTTTCTGGAAGCTTTTCTCATGTATTTTCCGATATAAAATGCGGTTCTTAGTGGTGAGCAAGAAAATGAATCCGCGATTCGTGAGAGCGTGGGATAAAAATCCGTCCCCAGGTATCACCGTTTGTATGTGTTTTATCATTAATATAGATTCAGCTTGAAGAAAGTATGGATTTTCAAACCAGGTTTCCTGATCGCACTCATTTGCTTTTTTGAAACGTATAAGTAAGACAACTCTCGCTTCTATGGATCATGAAATAATCATTACAATAGATGTTCGTCTTGTTCCTGGTATATTGAACGTCCTGTGGGACTGTGCATATGAAGGTTAAACAGAAGTGGTCTCAAAGCTAGTTAAAACATGGTTAAAACTATGTACAATGCCGTCCCATCGTTGCAGTATGGATTTAGGCGTGTACCAGTCGTCCAGCAAGACTGGTTTGGAACTCCTCCAGTGGACCCAAGACTGTGCCCTGTGGAACCAATGGGAGGACATTTGGGCCGCGACATGAGATTTCCAACAATGTGGTATATGCGACCAGCAAAGGCTCAGACCAGCCTGCGCATACGCGCAGTCTGATCAGAGCCTTTGCTCGTCGCTTAAATATTCAATGACTGTTAAGCTACTGACCGAAAATAATTTTGAGTTTCTAAGCCTAAATAGAGGCTGCATAGGCTCGTCTGAGTCTATTCATGTCAAAATGCCACATTGTTGGAAATCACATGTCGCGGCTCATTTGTATGGTTGGAGTAAGCACCTTTCAGAACAACTTGTTTTCTATCACTCAGGAATGCTTTGATCGAAGTATTTGTCTGGCCTTATAACTTCATCGTAATCCAACTTTGACAGTAGACTTTGTCAAAAGCTTTGGCAAAGTCCAGCAAAACACGTCAACCTTTTCCCCTTTGGATAATTTTGACGCTATATCTTGGACAGTGACCAAGCGTTGGATCTCAGAGGAACCATAGGAGCTTGAAGTTCGATCCTTAAATCACCCCTATAGCCTCAAAACCAAAAGCTCCAAGAGCTTTTGGTTTTGAGGCTATATGGGTGATTTAAGGACCGAACTTCAAGCTCCTGTGGAGGAACGTCCCTTGCGGAAGCCATGCCGGTTGTCTTAGAGGATCTGTTTAGCTGTCGAAATAGGTCATTACATTACTGTGTTCCAGCAGCGTGCAGCTAATGGAAGTTAGGGATACTGGACGGTGGTTTGCTGATAAGGGGAGTTAGACAGAACCAAGTGTGTGGCGTTTAGATATTTTGAAGTTTTTAAAGATGATATTCGTAGAATATTTACAAATTATGAAGTAGAGGAGTAGTATAGGTGCCGGTTTAGCGCCAATGACGTCACGACGTCAGATCCAAGATGGCGACCCCCACGACTTCCGGTCCAAGATGGCGGCCCCCACGACGTCAGATCCAAGATGGCGGCCCCCACACTTCCGATCCAAGATGGCGGCCCCCACGACGTCAGATCCAAGATGGCGGCCCCCACGACACCAAGGTGGCGGTCCCACGAAGTCAGATACGAGATGGCGGTCCCTGTGACGCGTTCGGTTACACCTCGGAGGGTGAGTCAACGCCCTAGACCACGAGAAGGTAGCGTCACGTCCTAGAGCGCGGTGTCGTTCTTCTCTCAGATGCTCGTTGGGCAAGCCATCCTTTTAAATTGAAACTATTATAATACAAACGCGAGCCATCCTTTTAAAACGCCACTTTTACAATCGTTTCAGCTACGTCCTTAAAGTGCACAAAGCAGCTTTCTCATCAGACTAATTATCAGACAGACATTGATCTATCCATCCATCCATGCATACATCCATACATACATACATCCATACATACATACATACATACATACATACATACATACATACATACATACATACATACATACATACATACATACATACATACATACATACATACATACATACATACATACATACATACACACACCCACCCACCCACCCACCCAACCACCAACCCACCCACCCACACACCCACCCACAATCTTTTCATCGATTTCCTCCTTCGTGCTCGAGTTATTCTTACGCTCTATTCATACGAACGGGCGAGAGTCTAGTTCACTATCCTCAAGCACCTCAATTAATCGCACAGCAGCCTCTCTGGCTTCGCGCCGTAGTTGTCTACATCTCAACCGAAACAACAGTTCATCAAACAAAGCTATACACATAAAAGTAATGGCGAACATATTTACGCCTACTCAATACTTAATCCCTTTTCTTAGTTACCAGTTTTGATAGTCATTAGGGTTACACTCCGAACACCGTAATGCCCCTAACTGATTCATGTGATCACTTTGCACGTAACAGGGTACGACCCCGTCTAGTTCGGGTAAGGCCCTTCCAATTTCTGTTAAGAGTTCTTTGACGGCAATGTATTCTAGGGGTCTCAGGTATAATCCCTTTTTCGTAGGTATCACCTCTTCTTGCGGCTTCCAATACTGCCTTATATCCATACATGCGCTGCCCTCGGTGATGGTACAATAAACGTTCCCTCCAAGATGACTCTTATAGTTTTGTTTCTCTGTCCTCGCTTGATCCGCGTATTCTAAGTAATCCAACCAATTCTTCCATCGCATCAAGGTTAAGCTGATACCTTTTTTGGTTGGTTTGTCATCTTTCCATTCTCTCAGGTCAACACGCAGTTCACCTTTCCATTCTGTGACCTCGATAAAGTGATCGTTTCCGAGACTGAATCTACATCTAGACATGTTTACTGTTTGACTGTCAGAATAGATATGACTAGATTGCTGCAAAGCGCCTTATATAGTGAGAGGTCTCTTCTGATTGGTCAATTATCCAGTCATCCGATTGGTCAACATCCTCACTCCTGCTCCCTCCTCCTCATTCTCCTTCACGACGTAGTAGAGTCCTCTTGGTCTTTAGAGGCTTTCTCGGTTTCTATATTATGATTCGGCCATACGTCCATAAATAAATCTTTTCTGAGTTTGATGGCTTGTCTGATAGAGTCCGCCTGATTCATATCGTGTTGGTTCTTGAACGTTTTAGCCGATTCCAGTATTCGCTGTTGAACAGGATCCTCTTGTAGCTCGTAATAATCTATTAGAAATTGGGCGTAATCTCGTCTGAGTTTTTTGCGGAGAGAAGGCAAATCATCATTGGCTGCGAGATGAATAGCTTTATCCGAACTAAAACCTCGCTCTTCATAAGCATTCACTTTAGCTTTAAACTGTTCTACGTTCTCCTGCCTGATCGGATTTTGAAATCTCCTGTTCCAGATGTCGGGTTTAGAGCGCTCATCTCTTAGTTTTCTTCCTTTACCTGGAGGGCTTAAATCGCTTACCCTCCTATTCCATATATTCGGTTTATAACTTTCATCTCTTTCTTTATCCGGGGGGCTGATAGAGCGTATATAATCTAGGGACTCCACACTGTCAGCATCTTCATCATCAGAAATATCTCCGTCATCGGGAGACTGTTGATTGACAAATATGTCAGTTTGTAGTCTGTCCTGTTCGGATGTACTCGATTTAAGATCTAGGACGAGGTAACCATAAGGTCTTGCCGTGGCATCTTCAAATTTCCTCATAAATGTGGCGCAAGTGGACGGATAAATTCTTCTTGCCAAGGTCGCAACTTGTTGTCTGTCGATCGGATTATTAAACAAGACCAAATATTGCGTATTTAAAGCGATATCCCTGCAAGCTCTACCTTGAGGAAATACGTTTTGAGTCAAATACACGATAGATATATTTCTGTGGTGACTGCCTTTCGTAAAAAGGTCGGCAATTCTCTGGTCACACTTTGCTTCGGTCATCAGGTCATCAAAAATGATTAGGTTCCTTTTTGAGGGATCCATAAACTGAGCATTATCGAGATAGTCTGGGATACCCCGTATAAATTCTATACACGGAATTCTCTTCTGAAGGTCTTCGTACAGGGGCTGCCATTGTCCAAAACACCATAAGATTCGTTCCGGTGGCGGTTGTACTAACGAGGAAAGTAACAGTTTTCTAGTCCATTCCGTTTTCCCCGATCCGCTGGGTCCAGTTACCATCATAGAGAATGGGTGTCTAAATGTCATTTCCTTCAATGGTTGTGACTGGTCGGTATATTTCCCACTGCCATGGACATTGCGTTCATGTCTTTGCAATGCATCACGCCTACTATAGGACTGGTTGCAGATCAAACACCTGATCATTTTGTCTCGGTTAGTATTGTTTCTCTACCTTCATACGGGTGTCATCCTTCTTACGATCATTGGATCATTGTTACCACCACTACCACCACCGACACCACCACCACCGACACCAACCACCACCGACACCACCACCACCCACCACCACCACCACCCACCACCACCACCCACCACCACCACCCACCTTCATTCACCTCCACCACCACCACCACATGGTGGATCATTGTTTCCTGACTGTACATTCACTACATCCTCACTGTATCCCACTGTACCCCAACTGAATCCTCACTGTGCCCCAATATACCCTCACTGTACCCACTGTACTCTCAATGTATCCTCCCTGTACCCTCACTGTATCCCACTGTACCCCAACTGAACCCTCACTGTGCCCCAATGTACCCTCACTGAACCCCACTGTACTCTCACTGTATCCCTAATGTATCCTCCCTGTATCCTCAATGTATCCTCCTTCTCTCCTCCTCCTCACCCTCTCCTCCTCCCTCCTAATCCCAATGTACCCCAACTGAAACCTCACTGTGCCCCAATGTACCCTCACTGTACCCACTGTACTCTCACTGTATCCTCCCTGTACCCTCACTGTATCCCACTGTACCCCAACCGAACCCTCACTGTATCCTCACGGTGCCCCAATGTACCCTCACTGTATCCTCACTGTACCCCACTGTACTCTCACTGTATCACCACTGTATCCTCCCTGTACCCTCAATGTATCCTCCTTCCCTCCTCCTCCTCACCCTCTCCTCATCCCTCCTAATCCCACTGTACCCCGACTGAACCCTCACTGTGCCCCAATGTACCCTCACTGTATCATCACTGTACCCCACTGTACTCTCACTGTATCCCCACTGTATCCTCCCTGTACCCTCACTGTATCCCACTTTACCCCAACTGAACCCTCACTGTATCCTCACTGTGCCCCAATGTACCCTCACTGTATCCTCACTGTACCCCACTGTACTCTCACTGTATCCCCTCTGTATCCTCCCTGTACCCTCAATGTATCCTCCTTCCCTCCTCCTCCTCACCCTCTCCTTCTCCCTCCTAATCTCACTGTACCCCAACTGAACCCTCACTGTGCCCCAATGTACCCTCACTGTATCCTCACTGTATCCCAACTGAACCCTCACTGTATCCTCACTGTGCCCCAATGTACCCTCACTGTATACTCACTGTACCCCACTGTACTCTCACTGTACCCCCACTGTATCCTCCCTGTACCCTCAATGTATCTCCTTTCCTCCTCCTCCTCACCCTCTCCTCCTCCCTCCTAATCCCACTGTACCCCAACTGAACCCTCACTGTGTCCCAATGTACCCTCACTGTATCCTCACTGTACCGCACTGTACTCTCACTGTATCCTCCCTGTACCCTCACTGTATCCTCCTTCCCCCTCCTCCTCACCCTCTCCTCCTCCCTCCTAGATCCATTATGAATTTGAACTATCATGATCACTGTTTTTACGGCCATTATACTCGTTGTAGAACGTTCTATCATCGTAGGTTCACCGGTAATTGTGGGTTGACCATCATTATATAATGATTAAGCATAACAGTTTCGCTTTTAACAAACAGTCGTAAGCATTTACGCTATGTATAGTCTTAAGATGATGTACTAGATTTAGCATATCCTTTCTATAACATATTGGACACTGGATCTTGTATCTATGAGGCATAGTTTTGATCTGTTTTTAAACACCATTTAAAACGAAACTTTATGTATATCAGCTTGCTGGGCAAGCCTTTCCTTTTAAATCGAAACTTTTATAATACAAACGCGAACCTTCCTTTTATAACGACACTTTTATGTATAACCTGGCAAGCATTTCCTTTTAAATCTAAAACGCTTAAAATACAAGTGCGAGCCTTCCTTTTAAAACGACACTTTTATGTTTCAGCTTCCTGGGCAATGCTTTTCACGCATTCTTATAACGCGAAGATGAATCACGCTATGAAAAAAAGTGTGGTGTTCGAAAACACCAGTTTACAAACGTTTGAGCTAAATAGTATCATTTAAACTGTTCAATTTGCATGTTTATTGTTCGACTGTCATATTAGCTATGACTCGATTGCATACGATGCGCATTATATAGCGAGAGGTTTTTTTCTGATTGGTCAATAATTAATCATAGTAATATCGTTATAAATGTATATCATAAGCCATACATTTCGCAATTCGTCTCTAGACTATGAACAGACGATACGTAAGTTGAATTTAGGGGTTAACTGTCTCATGTACCTACCTGTACACGAGCAGCGAAGACTCTGACGTCTGACTCTGCCATCTAACAAAGGCGAAGTGAGAAGAATTGTATTATTGGTGTATTTATATACCCTAGACATTTAGTATGAAAAGGGCGAAATCGCCATCGCCTTTCCTAGTACACGCTATAGATACATCAAACATCTGGTCCGATGGACAGGCTCATCTGCTTGAATAACGCACTCTGATCAGTAAATTCGATGTTGAACAGCGAAGACCCAACGCAATGATACAGCAAAGTCGTGCGTATTGAAAAGGTGGGTTTTCCGTGGGCCTGTCTCAATTCCTTCATCAATATAATCAGCTGCTTACCGGATCTGACCAGATGCATTCACTTTGATCCATGTAATGAAATCGCTTATCGATTTTACAATTCAGGAGGAATTGAGACAGGCCCACGGAAAACCCACCTTTTCAATACGCACGACTTTGCTGTATCATTGCGTTGGGTCTTCGCTGTTCAACATCGAATTTACTGATCAGAGTGCGTTATTCAAGCAGATGAGCCTGTCCATCGGACCAGACGTTTGATGTATCTATAGCGTGTACTAGGAAAGGCGATGGCGATTTCGCCCTTTTCATACTAAATGTCTAGGGTATATAAATACACCAATAATACAATTCTTCTCACTTCGCCTTTGTTAGATGGCAGAGTCAGACGTCAGAGTCTTCGCTGCTCGTGTACAGGTAGGTACATGAGACAGTTAACCCCTAAATTCAACTTATGTATCGTCTGTTCATAGTCTAGAGACGAATTGCGAAATGTATGGCTTATGATATACATTTATAACGATATTACTATGATTAATTATTGACCAATCAGAAAAAAACCTCTCGCTATATAATGCGCATCGTATGCAATCGAGTCATAGCTAATATGACAGTCGAACAATAAACATGCAAATTGAACAGTTTAAATGATACTATTTAGCTCAAACGTTTGTAAACTGGTGTTTTCGAACACCACACGTTTTTTTCATAGCGTGATTCATCTTCGCGTTATAAGAATGCGTGAAAAGCATTGCCCAGGAAGCTGAAACATAAAAGTGTCGTTTTAAAAGGAAGGCTCGCACTTGTATTTTAAGCGTTTTAGATTTAAAAGGAAAGGCTTGCCAGGTTATACATAAAAGTGTCGTTATAAAAGGAAGGTTCGCGTTTGTATTATAAAAGTTTCGATTTAAAAGGAAAGGCTTGCCCAGCAAGCTGATATACATAAAGTTTCGTTTTAAATGGTGTTTAAAAACAGATCAAAACTATGCCTCATAGATACAAGATCCAGTGTCCAATATGTTATAGAAAGGATATGCTAAATCTAGTACATCATCTTAAGACTATACATAGCGTAAATGCTTACGACTGTTTGTTAAAAGCGAAACTGTTATGCTTAATCATTATATAATGATGGTCAACCCACAATTACCGGTGAACCTACGATGATAGAACGTTCTACAACGAGTATAATGGCCGTAAAAACAGTGATCATGATAGTTCAAATTCATAATGGATCTAGGAGGGAGGAGGAGAGGGTGAGGAGGAGGGGGAAGGAGGATACAGTGAGGGTACAGGGAGGATACAGTGAGAGTACAGTGCGGTACAGTGAGGATACAGTGAGGGTACATTGGGACACAGTGAGGGTTCAGTTGGGGTACAGTGGGATTAGGAGGGAGGAGGAGAGGGTGAGGAGGAGGAGGAAAGGAGGATACATTGAGGGTACAGGGAGGATACAGTGGGGGTACAGTGAGAGTACAGTGGGGTACAGTGAGTATACAGTGAGGGTACATTGGGGCACAGTGAGGATACAGTGAGGGTTCATTTGGGATACAGTGAGGATACAGTGAGGGTACATTGGGGCACAGTGAGGGTTCAGTTGGGGTACAGTGAGATTAGGAGGGAGGAGGAGAGGGTGAGGAGGAGGAGGGAAGGAGGATACATTGAGGGTACAGGGAGGATACAGAGGGGATACAGTGAGAGTACAGTGGGGTACAGTGAGTACAGTGAGGGTACATTGGGGCACAGTGAGGATACAGTGAGGGTTCAGTTGGGGTAAAGTGGGATACAGTGAGGGTACAGGGAGGATACAGTGGGGATACAGTGAGAGTACAGTGGGGTACAGTGATGATACAGTGAGGGTACATTGGGGCACAGTGAGGGTTCAGTCGGGGTACAGTGGGATTAGGAGGGATGAGGAGAGGGTGAGGAGGAGGAGGGAAGGAGGATACATTGAGGGTACAGGGAGGATACAGTGGTGATACAGTGAGAGTACAGTGGGGTACAGTGAGGATACAGTGAGGGTACATTGGGGCACCGTGAGGATACAGTGAGGGTTCGGTTGGGGTACAGTGGGATACAGTGAGGGTACAGGGAGGATACAGTGAGAGTACAGTGGGTACAGTGAGGGTACATTGGGGCACAGTGAGGTTTCAGTTGGGGTACATTGGGATTAGGAGGGAGGAGGAGAGGGTGAGGAGGAGGAGAGAAGGAGGATACATTGAGGATACAGGGAGGATACATTAGGGATACAGTGAGAGTACAGTGGGGTACAGTGAGGGTACATTGGGGCACAGTGAGGGTTCAGTTGGGGTACAGTGGGATACAGTGAGGGTACAGGGAGGATACAGTGAGAGTACAGTGGGTACAGTGAGGGTATATTGGGGCACAGTGAGGATTCAGTTGGGGTACAGTGGGATACAGTGAGGATGTAGTGAATGTACAGTCAGGAAACAATGATCCACCATGTGGTGGTGGTGGTGGAGGTGAATGGTGGTGGGTGGTGGTGGTGGGTGGTGGTGGTGGGTGGTGGTGGTGGTGGGTGGTGGTGGTGGTGTCGGTGGTGGCTGGTGTCGGTGGTGGTGGTGTCGGTGGTGGTAGTGGTGGTATCAATGATCCAATGATCGTAAGAAGGATGACACCCGTATGAAGGTAGAGAAACAATACTAACTGAGACAAAATGATCAGGTGTTTGATCTGCAACCAGTCCTATAGTAGGCGTGATGCATTGCAAAGACATGAACGCAATGTCCATGGCAGTGGGAAATATACCGACCAGTCACAACCATTGAAGGAAATGACATTTAGACACCCATTCTCTATGATGGTAACTGGACCCAGCAGATCGGGGAAAACGGAATGGACTAGAAAACTGTTACTTTCCTCGTTAGTACAACCGCCACCGGAACGAATCTTATGGTGTTTTGGACAATGGCAGCCCCTGTACGAAGACCTTCAGAAGAGAATTCCGTGTATAGAATTTATACGGGGTATCCCAGACTATCTCGATAATGCTCAGTTTATGGATCCCTCAAAAAGGAACCTAATCATTTTTGATGACCTGATGACCGAAGCAAAGTGTGACCAGAGAATTGCCGACCTTTTTACGAAAGGCAGTCACCACAGAAATATATCTATCGTGTATTTGACTCAAAACGTATTTCCTCAAGGTAGAGCTTGCAGGGATATCGCTTTAAATACGCAATATTTGGTCTTGTTTAATAATCCGATCGACAGACAACAAGTTGCGACCTTGGCAAGAAGAATTTATCCGTCCACTTGCGCCACATTTATGAGGAAATTTGAAGATGCCACGGCAAGACCTTATGGTTACCTCGTCCTAGATCTTAAATCGAGTACATCCGAACAGGACAGACTACAAACTGACATATTTGTCAATCAACAGTCTCCCGATGACAGAGATATTTCTGATGATGAAGATGCTGACAGTGTGGAGTCCCTAGATTATATACGCTCTATCAGCCCCCCGGATAAAGAAAGAGATGAAAGTTATAAACCGAATATATGGAATAGGAGGGTAAGCGATTTAAGCCCTCCAGGTAAAGGAAGAAAACTAAGAGATGAGCGCTCTAAACCCGACATCTGGAACAGGAGATTTCAAAATCCGATCAGGCAGGAGAACGTAGAACAGTTTAAAGCTAAAGTGAATGCTTATGAAGAGCGAGGTTTTAGTTCTGATAAAGCTATGCATCTCGCAGCCAATGATGATTTGCCTTCTCTCCGCAAAAAACTCAGACGAGATTACGCCCAATTTCTAATAGATTATTACGAGCTACAAGAGGATCCTGTTCAACAGCGAATACTGGAATCGGCTAAAACGTTCAAGAACCAACACGATATGAATCAGGCGGACTCTATCAGACAAGCCATCAAACTCAGAAAAGATTTATTTATGGACGTATGGCCGAATCATAATATAGAAACCGAGAAAGCCTCTAAAGACCAAGAGGACTCTACTACGTCGTGAAGGAGAATGAGGAGGAGGGAGCAGGAGTGAGGATGTTGACCAATCGGATGACTGGATAATTGACCAATCAGAAGAGACCTCTCACTATATAAGGCGCTTTGCAGCAATCTAGTCATATCTATTCTGACAGTCAAACAGTAAACATGTCTAGATGCAGATTCAGTCTCGGAAACGATCGCTTTATCGAGGTCACAGAATGGAAAGGTGAACTGCGTGTTGACCTGAGAGAATGGAAAGATGACAAACCAACCAAAAAAGGTATCAGCTTAACCTTGATGCGATGGAAGAATTGGTTGGATTACTTAGAATACGCGGATCAAGCGAGGACAGAGAAACAAAACTATAAGAGTCATCTTGGAGGGAATGTTTATTGTACCATCACCGAGGGCAGCGCATGTATGGATATAAGGCAGTATTGGAAGCCGCAAGAAGAGGTGATACCTACGAAAAAGGGATTATACCTGAGACCCCTAGAATACATTGCCGTCAAAGAACTCTTAACAGAAATTGGAAGGGCCTTACCCGAACTAGACGGGGTCGTACCCTGTTACGTGCAAAGTGATCACATGAATCAGTTAGGGGCATTACGGTGTTCGGAGTGTAACCCTAATGACTATCAAAACTGGTAACTAAGAAAAGGGATTAAGTATTGAGTAGGCGTAAATATGTTCGCCATTACTTTTATGTGTATAGCTTTGTTTGATGAACTGTTGTTTCGGTTGAGATGTAGTCAACGACGGCGCGAAGCCAGAGAGGCTGCTGTGCGATTAATTGAGGTGCTTGAGGATAGTGAACTAGACTCTCGCCCGTTCGTATGAATAGAGCGTAAGAATAACTCGAGCACGAAGGAGGAAATCGATGAAAAGATTGTGGGTGGGTGTGTGGGTGGGTGGGTTGGTGGTTGGGTGGGTGGGTGGGTGGGTGTGTGTATGTATGTATGTATGTATGTATGTATGTATGTATGTATGTATGTATGTATGTATGTATGTATGTATGTATGTATGTATGTATGTATGTATGTATGTATGTATGTATGTATGTATGTATGTATGTATGTATGTATGTATGTATGTATGTATGTATGTATGTATGGATGTATGCATGGATGGATGGATAGATCAATGTCTGTCTGATAATTAGTCTGATGAGAAAGCTGCTTTGTGCACTTTAAGGACGTAGCTGAAACGATTGTAAAAGTGGCGTTTAAAAAGGATGGCTCGCGTTTGTATTATAATAGTTTCAATTTAAAAGGATGGCTTGCCCAATGAGCATCTGAGAGAAGAACGACACCGCGCTCTAGGACGTGACGCTACCTTCTCGTGGTCTAGGGCGTTGACTCACCCTCCGAGGTGTAACCGAACGCGTCACAGGGGCCGCCATCTTGATTTCGTGGGGGCCGCCATCTTGGTGTCGTGGGGGCCGCCATCTTGGACCGGAAGTCGTGGGGGTCGCCATCTTGGATCTGACGTCGTGACGTCATTGGCGCTAAACCGGCACCTATACTACTTAGAGGTATGCCATTTGCTTGGGTAACAAAATATTAGTACCAAAGAGAGAGAGAGAGAGAGAGAGAGAGAGAGAGAGAGAGAGAGAGAGAGAGAGAGAGAGAGAGGGAGAGGTCGCCTTTCTTTTTTATGCTTTTAATAGTCTATTAATGCTTTTAGGTTTGTCTTAAATTGCACTCCTTATTCGTCTATTCATCCATGGGTTTGTCTTGTTTGTGTCATCTTTCATCTATGATGGTGTTGATTCTATCCTTAAAGGAGCTTTTTGCGCAGACCAGTTCAAAAATTATTCCACGTCAGACCAAACAATACCCATTTAGTCAGAATAGTCACCCTGCAGAGCACTTGATCATCATAGAAAAGTACGTGAGAATAATCAGGAAATACCTCAATCACACACCGCAGACCAACCCACGGCACCGTGAGGAAGAGTCAAAGAACATATACAGTAACCATACATCCGTAAGACAATCAAAGCAAAGCAACCAGCTCTCTCTTCCCCTTTAAGCTGATTGCAAAACTAGAAAGGACACAAAGTAATGCACTGTAACACAAATTATTTTGCTGAAAGTGACCAATTCTTCAATTTGTTCCACACATGGATGCTAATCAACATATACTCAGCATAATTCATGCATATTACTGTCACAGCAATTTTGATTACACACAAAAGCACACAAAACAACACTTACATCCCCATGTGCGTATTTGTACTAGTGCAATTCGCGTTTAGAACGTTCCTGAAATTCATTTTTTGAAAAAAATAATTTTGAAAAATGTCAGCAGACGATCACAAATGCATTAACTATTACCCAGAACGCAAATTGTTAAATCCTTTTTGTGTGTGCATGCGTGTGACCGGTTGTATCTTGGCTGTGCGTACAGCTTTAAATGTTTATTCTTCTTCTTTTCACAAAAAGAAGCTATATATCTTTTACAAATAATTAAATGAGTCCGGTTCATTTACCTTCTTTAATTTCATCTCGTGTGAAGAAAAAATACATATAAATGAGAATTAAATAAAAGAAACCCATTGACGGGAGTTGGGTAACCTTTCGATCATTTACCCCTATCTTTTATTTATTCATATCGTTTTTATTCTGATCATACTTTGAAATATACCTTATACGGAAAAAGAAATCTTTATTATGCCAATATATTTTTTCTTGGTTAATGTTTTATTTTGTTTTAGAGCTACCTCATAATGGCCTATGCAGCCAACGACTTGGACTGCGAATCAACACAGTCCTGTCAAATCTTTCACATCTCGTACGCGAAAATCATAAAATATTGAAGTGGATGCATCTAGCCTCGTCTGTAAGTTGCACGTTAATGTTGAAAGCACAAAGTAAGTAAGGGTGCAAAGATCAGGAATCGATACAATCAAGTACCACACCTGGCCCAGAATACCAATGGGAAAGTGACAAACTCACAGTTAGACATCACAAACGAGAGCCAAGAGGTCAGCCCTTTCCCAGCAGGTGAACACAAAGCACATATAAACAGACGCGCACAACCACAAAGCACAGATAAACAGACGCGCACAACCACAAAGCACATATAAACAGACGCGTACAAAGACATAGCAAACACAAGACAGAAAAAAAAACCATAAAAGATTCACAAAAGAAATACCGCCTTGGAACGGTCAGTAAAATATCTTACTGGAGGGCTTAAACCGGTTTAACGGCGCCAACATCACCCTAGATATTTGTATTGCATGAAAGACCCCTAAGGGCATCTGAGACATTCTGACATAGCTGCCTCTTGTTTCTCGCAGTTCAGTTTCAGGCCACAATCAGCCCGCCAGAAAAAACGCCTTATATGGCGTTTTGCTGGTGGGCCGATGATGGCCCGCTTAAAGATATTTAGCAGGTGCTTACTCGTGTGTGTGTGTGTCATCTAAAATCGGCCTACATTATTGGTGTTTAACTAAGAAAATGCCATGAATAATAAGATAACATAATTTTACTTCGTCCTGAGCAAATCCGTTTTAATGATTCGTTATAAAACAAAAGTAAAACTACCAGCCTTCTGAATAGAATTTGAAAAAAAATGTGAACAAATACATGGGAATGTCAAAAATACAAATCACTGACAACCTATGGCACCAAGAAGAAGAAGAGACAATTGAACACAGATAAAAAAAGACATACATACCAGCACAATAAGCAAAGCAACCGGCTCTCTCTAGCTCAGCAAGGTGGTTGCAAAACTAGAAAGGATACTATGTACTCTGCTGTAGTAGTGTTTTCAAATCAACATTGTATTTAACAATCAACTCTTAGTGTCTGTGATAGAACTTAGAACATGCTTTATAAGTTTTGTAACAATTGCTTTCTAATGTTGGTTTAAACTTTATTTTATTTGTATTATATATGACAAGTATACAATCAACACAGAATAAGATTACAATACAACCACTATACAAATGGGATTCAGAAGAAAGTCAAATGACTTATTTGAATCTGTATCCCAAGAGTTCACATTACTAATATATGTACTATAAATAATGTTGAAGACACACAAACGAATAAGCTGCGAATAAGAAGTGGGCGAGGAACATCTCCATCCAGAAACTGTAAATTTGCTATATCAAAGTTGAAGCCATTTCGTTTATGATAAATTTTAGATTAAACTAAGCCATTCCCGTTATATGCCATTAGATATGGACAAGTCCAGATCTAAAGTAACGGGCTACAGTAGCTAAAAATTTGCTTTATTTGACTGAAGTTCTGTGGAATATATCTGACTTACCTTTTTGTTCAAAACATTGCATTGAGTGGGTCATCTAGATATCTTGTAGTAGAGTTGAATGATTCAATAACATCAGCTTAATCATTGTCAGAGGACGACATATTAAAAGCTTTTTCATAACAAAAACGAATCAGAAATAAAGGAGCACAATTAACCCTTAATGCGCCGATTGCAACAAAAGTTGTCTGCTTTTCTCGTCTGCTGATATGTTTAAGAAGCCTCTATGGCAAACAGGGTGGACCCAGATCAGACTGCTCCTATAGGGGCAGTCTGTTCTGGGTCCACGCTGTTTGCTTCTATACTTAATTCGTTAGTAATGTTAGGCAATTATTTGCAGCAGACGACTTCAGCAGACGACATTTTCAGATTCTCTTTTTCTTTGCGCTTATAGGAATGCTTACAATTTGTGTATACAATTTAGGACAGAATATAGTAAATTGTCCAAAAGATAATGGAGAGAGTAACACACTCTCAGACATAACCACATTTTTGTTGTTGTTCAGAAGTGAAGTAGCACGTTTCTCATTACACGCCAGATAAAGTGAGCCATCTTTAGTAAATGTAGAAAACTATAAGTAGACAAATGGATTACGAATCTAAAATGATTTTTGATAGACCCCAAATAACTTTTTCATTCCCCTCATAAACTGTTTCGTAACGCGTTTTTAATCACAGTAAGACAATAAGTAGTACGTTAACTTCAATTAGAAAAGACGTGATATATATGGTATTTTAAGGAGTTTAGGTAACTAATATAACGTAGTACTTAAGCTTGCAATGATCCTCATCAAAGAGACCCAACTCTAGCAGCCATATCACAACGATGCCTATTGAAGGCAAACCTTTCGTCGAGCAAATTATGCTAATTAGTAGGTTTTAGCTCTGCCAAGTAGTTGCTTTACGATGTTGATGTTGTACTTCTTCAAGCAACCAAAACATTGCCACATTAGCAGTCTTATCTGCAAGAGCTAGAAGAAACTTCCTATGAAATTCCTGGACACATTTCTTCAAATGTCAAAAAGTTCATTTAGGTTTAGATGGTAGAATATCTAATCTGTTGCAATAAAATGAAATTCTTTCATCAATCATATTGAAAAATATAGTTCCTAATAATTAAAAGCATTAGATTCATCATGATCTCGCTTGCACCAGCAGTTACAAAAAAAGTTGCAGTGCTCTAGCGATTTCCTTATGTCATGATTATTGACATAAGTGCTAAAAATTGGTCATGAGTATTGAAAGAATTTTAAATAGTGACGAAACTTGCCATGTCATGCTTATTGCCAGAGAATGAGGTTTGCAGAACATTTCGAAGATATGGTTATTGACATCAACGAAATTACCAGGTCATGATCCTGGACGGTAGACAAAGTGTGCAATAAAATTACCAAAAGACGAGTGAGTATATCCAGGAAATACCACAATCACAAACCACAGACCAACAAATGGGACACAGAACACAGACAGCCACATGCCAGTAAAAGCATAATTTACATAGAGCAATCAGCTTTCTCTCTCTCTCTCTCTCTCTCTCTCTCTCTCTCTCTCTCTCTCTCTCTCTCTCTCTCTCTCTCTCTGAGCAAAATGATTTCAAAACTAGTCATTATTCTTATACTGATAAGAATTTCAGGACCAATTCCTGCTAGTTGATGAATTGTCATAGCGAAGATTCTCGAGACCCCAATTGTCTTGGTCATTAGAAGATGGGAATTTTTAATCTAAGAGGTGTCTATACTCTGAATGTAAATCTGTAATAGTAAGTGAGTACGATCAGGAAAAATCACAATCACAAACTGCCGACGAACCCGTGGTATCGTGAGGAAGAGTCACACAACAATCATGAGACACAAGGAAGACAAACAAATCAAAGCAACCGGCTCTCCCTTCTCCATCAAGATGATTGCAAAACTAGAATGGACACAAAGTAACGTAAAACAAAATGTTGAACAATAACAGAATCCCACAATGGTAGTTACAATCAACAACGAATCAACAACAGCAGAACCACTGCCTTAGAACGGACAGCGGGCTAGGCCACTGGGGGTGGGGGCTTAAATGCATTTTACTGGTACCAAACTTCGCCCTAGATTCTGCTGTTGTTGAATTACAAGAATGTAAAGCTCGCATGGAGGCTTTGTAACTGTTTGATGAAACTAAGAAAAGGGCTCATGACTCACAGATAGTCAGAGCTAAAGAAACCCTCATGCTGAGCCATGGTGGGCCCAGCTACAGACAAGCACCAGTCACCAATCCACCGATTAAAGCTTTACGCCAGAGCCGCCATTGAGTCTGAGGTCTGACCCACCATCGTGCAATTAAAGCTATAAACCATGATTGGGTTTACAGCCAGGCATGCAGATTTGCTCTATATGAGCCGCGACATAAGATTTCCAACATTGTGGTATATGCGACCAGCAAAGGCTCAGACCAGCCTGCGCATATGCGCAGTCTGATCAGAGCCTTTTCTAGTCGCTTTAATATTATATGAGTGTTAAGCTACTGATTGAACATAATTTGGAATTTCTAAGCTTAGAAGAGGCTGCTTAGGCTCGTCTGACTCTACACATGTCAAAATGCCACATTGTTGGAAATCACATGTCACGGCTCATATGTTATTTTCTTGTCTTCAAAACTGTCTTCTTAGTCTTTGTCAAATACACCATGGCCAGTACATGGTCAATGACAAGTACAGTAAAACCTGTCTTAAGCGACCACTCAAAAATAGACAAAACAAAGGTCTTAAAGACAAATGGTAGCTTAATGAAGGTCGAAAGTATTGCAGAATGCTCTCTTTGAGCATTCAGCAATACGTTTGATCTGCATTAAGCGATTATCGGCCTTGGAAACACATTTTGATCTTCTTTTGAGTGGACGCTTAGGACAGGTTATACTATATAAAAACACTTGCGGGTAGGTCAACATAAGCTAGGATGGTTATCCCATTTATAAAGAAACGATTGGTAAGTATAATGATATGTTCGATTTTGTCTTTGGCTAAAGCAATATATTGTTCTGCTTTCTTTCTTATACTTTGTGTTTGTGAGCAGCGAACTTTGAGTGATGGTCGCAATTGCGAAACGTATCGAATTCTCATTTTGGTGTCACGACAACCTTGTCGGTTAAGCTCAGATAACATCATAATAGAGATGATTTTGACACCTGGGGGGGCTTATAACATCAAAGAAAAATCTCGGGTTTAAGCCGACAATTTGTGTAATGCGATAAAGGGGTAATATTGATATTGATAGTATGGATGCGCTTACATGTTGCTCATCAAGTAACTGAATGTAGGGTTATATATGCCAACTTTATATAGGCCATCTCTTCTTAAAGAGTGTGTCAAGTAAACAATAAGCTGTGACCCTGTCTCCTGCGACGTTTAAAACACCAAACTACTGCCGGTGAGCCTTTGGATACTCCCGGATATAAAAAAAGGCCACCGAGTTTACTAATTAATGCCAAGAATCCGTCACAAAAAGTTATTTCAAACATCCATGCTGACACAGAGGGCTAATACGTGGCCCAAGACATCATCAACTTTCGTACCTTAAGCATTCGAGCGCCGAACACTCTAGCGAGTTTGTGCGTTTGTGCATGCTTATCAATGCGTTCGCTACCCGTCACTAAGTACCAATATCGCATGTGCTGAATTACCTGGGCTTGCATTTGTGTTTATTGTCCCACGTCGCGAGAAAACTGTTGTTGTGGTGTGTGACAAGGTAGGATAAAGTCAGGTAACTTCGGACATCAGGTAAATTCGGACATACTTTTGCAAACAGTGGAAATCCAGATGAGACGTCTCATCAGGATTTTCACTTTTCGCTTTGTTAATTTATTTTTCCATTCCAATAATTAAAATGTGAAGCAAACAAGGTTGTTGTCCGATTCTACCTGATGTCCGAAGTTGCATGACTCTACCCAATGGCTCAATCGAAACACCTCAGCTATGTACAAAGATTGTCTAGAATATTGAAACTTTGCATGTAGCAAGTCAAGCTATTGTACACTGAAAAAAAAATCTCCACAGCTCCTACCAAACTTCGTAGATGCGCAGGCTGGTCTGTCCATTTGTATTTCGTAAACAACAAAATCACACCAGGTTTACTCGACACTTGTGACAGGCACTGACACTTTGAACGTTGTGGAGGTGCGTCGTCGATGAACTAGAGATGTAACGTGAAGTAGTGACGTATCTTTCCGTCAAAGCTCAAACTGTCAGGGTCTCTCACATATATATGACCTAGTGCCATGACACGGAGACTGTTTTATCCCACGTGGTCCTGCCATTTTGTTAGCTGCTAACTTAGCATCTATGCATGGTTCCATGTTAGGGTATATTCTAGATAAGATTTCTAGATTATAAATGTAAGCGATCACACTTATTTTTAAATGACAATGTCAAAGCAAAGACATAATGCAAACAAATTTGCGTTGATCTCAGGAACCAAACTCGTTTCCTCCTCTATTAAACACTTGCTGCGGTATTTATCTAATCAAGTGGGATGTCCGCCTTTACGTGGGGATAATCCACGAGCTTTAGCGAGTGGATTATCTTACGTACAGTTTGAAAAACATAGTATTACTATTTTATACCCCCTACATTGCACATCACGAGATATTCATGATAAAGTTGGTAAAGGTGGTATAAAGATAGTTCAAACGATCGTCGCCTATCCGGTTTGTTGAAAGACATCTGTATATCATACGGATTGATACAATAAGAATGGGGCTGTGACGTCCACTGTATATTTTAAGGGGTCAAATGTCGTAATTTCCGAATTATGATGAATTAATTAAGCATTCTCCCTAAGAATCATGCAGATGGTGATAAGTGACTAGTCACAGAAATCAATAAATTTACCTCCATTTAATCAGACTTGTTGAAAAACTTTCACAAAACAAAGCATTCCCTTTTTCTGACAGTGGTTGCCATGGAAACCGGAAATTAAGATTTCTTGGAGATTGGCGGAGAGTTGTCCAAGGAAAATTGTGAAATTGACACTTTTCAGGCTGGCTTTTATGATACTTGTTATATTTTGATTACATTCACTGCTAGCTCCCTTTTGAGGACCACATTAGTTGTACACAAAATTGTAGTGAAAAGTGAAATATGTCGTTTGTATTGTGTGTTGCCTAGCAACAAATGTGACATCATGGAAGCCAATTTTCAAAACACTAAAAATTGACCATTTTTAAATCTGATTATCTTTTTACAGCAAAACTGTATATGAACGACATCCATAGTGCCTAAATTACCAATGTCTGGTTTACAAATGCCATGAATAAAACAATTCAAAATATTTATTATTTTTGTTTCCATGGCAACCGAACTAACTGACCATCAGAAATTTTACAAAATACTCCAATTTCAAAGCAAATTATCTTGCTTATGCAAACAGAAATATGGATAATCTATACATATTCTGGCAAGCCTAGATCTTATAAACAAAAGCCAAAAAATGAAATTAATAATATTATTTAAATATAGGTTACCATGGCAACCAAACCATCAGATAGTCCGTGATTTCACAAAAAATGAGCATTTTCAAAGCAAAATATCTCCCTAAACAAAGAATTTGATTGTTTATTTATGTACACATTATGTAACCAGCACCTGATTTTCAACATCAAATTCAAATTTACAAATGAATTATCTCACTTCATGTTACCATGGCAACCAAATTATCATACCATCAGCGATTTCACAAAAATGACATATTCAACGAAAAGGGCATATTCAAAGCGAACTATCTCCTTTCAGCATGACAGAAAATGAATAATTTTAAACATATTTTACATAATGTACATCTGCAATACAAACACAAAATAATATTTTTTTTAAAAAAATCCTGATTATAGTTACCATGGCAACAGAAATTGCCTAAAACGGTTTTACTCTGTAGCAAAGAAATATTACGAAAAATGAAATTTGCCCAAGGAAAAGGGTGAAATTGACACTTTTCAGACTGGCTTTTGTGATACACGTTCTTTTAATAACATAACTACTAGGTCTGTTTAGAGACCCCACATTAGTTTTACACAAAATTTTAGTGAAAAATGAAACATGCCATTTGTATTATGTTCCCTAGCAGCAAACGTGTCACCATGGAAACCAATTTTCAGCATAGAAACCAATTTTCAGAACTCTATAAAATTGCCTTTTTTCAAATCTGAATAACTTTTTTACAGCAAAGCTGTATATGAACAACATATATAGTGTCTAAATAGCCCATGTCTGATTTACAAATGCAATGAATAAAAAACTCAAAATGTTTATAATTTTTGTTTCCATGGCAACGGAACTAACTGACCGTCAGAATTTTACAAAATACTGCAATTCTAATGCAAATTATCTTGTTTCTGCAAACAGAAATATGGATTATATAAACACATTCTGGCAAGTCTACATCTGTTTAGCAAAAACGAAAATTAAAATTAATGAAATTATTTAAATATAGGTTACCATGGCAACCAAACCATCAGATTGTCAGTTATTTTACAAAAAGAGCATATTCAAAGCAAAACATCGCCCCTAAACAAAGGATCAAATTGATTATTTAAGCACATATTACGTAACCAGCACCTGATTTTCAACATCAAATTCAAATTTACAAATGAATTATCTCAATTCATGTTACCATGGCAACCAAAACATCATATAATCAATGATTTCACCAAAAATTGGTATATTCAACAAAAAGGGTATATTTCATGCAAACTACCTCCTTCCAACTTGACAAAATATGAATAATTTTCAACATATTTTACAAAATCTATATCTGTTATACAAATACACAAATAATAGTTTTAAAGACTCCAGATTAGAGTAACTATGGCAACAGCTACAGGAATTGCCACAAAAGCTTTTACTTTATGGCCAAAAAATATGACAAATATTGAGATTTGCCCGAGAAAAAATGTGAAATTGAAACCGTTCAGGCTGATATGAGTTTTTCTTTGATTACATTTACTACTTGCTCTGTTTAGATGGCCACATTGGTTGTATTTATAATTTTAGTAAGCTATGTTCTGTTCTCTCAGTTTATGGTTCGTTGCCATGATAACCAAAAAGAAGGAATTTGGCCTAAAATGACCAAAAAATGTAAAAAGACATTTTTTGCACATTCACATATCCAATAACACACCAATTTTGATTCTGATCTTTATATGCTGAAGCATTGTAGCTCAAAGGGAGTAGATTAAAATAATAAATAAACCCAATATGATCTTTGTACAAATCATTCCAGACTACCAAAGGTGGGTGGGGTAACCAATCTTAGAAAACCCTATTTTGTGGAATATTTGAACCACTACAATCATTTTCCCTGCCTACTAAGAGGTGCATACAATTATTGATGAGTTATAAATGGTATTGACCTTTCATACAATAAAAGAACATGCATCCAGCCTACCACTTTCTGGTCGTAACCATGGAAACAATAATTGCACTATTCAGAAAAACATAAACTTGTTTTGGCTTCAAAGCTATAAAATCATTTTAAATTGAATTATCCAAAGCTTGTTCTAAAAGTTTATACTCAGGTATCTTTATGCACATCAAATTCTGTAATATAATAACTACGTGGAACAACTCTAACCACTATTAAATACAATTAATTTCATTTCCATTCTGCAAAAGGCCTGTGATTGTTTCCATGGTTACAACCAGAAGCAGGTAAAACCAAATTCATGTTTAACAGTTTATGAAACTCAAAGGTCCCCAATACATTTTGGCAGTATTCAAATATGTCAATATCTCTGCCACTATTTGGCATACTTGTTTAAAGTTAATGAAATAAGTTTTTGTTATATACCTGATTACCCCACCCACTTTAAAGGACTGTAATTGTTACAAATTATTCACTTTTCATATCATATTGATCAATGTCAATAAGACTCAACTCAATTCTCCTTTTAGCTAATTCAAAACTTATTTTTTTAGCTGGAATCACTTTAACACTTCTAGAGATAGATAGGCTGTATTGTCTTAGAAAAGTTTTAATGACTAAAATAATGTTTCTCATATATCTGGTTACCCTACCCACTTTCAACGTTTATAATTTTTACAAAATAAAACTTTACTTATTAATTTTGCTTAAATCATATTGATAATATTAATATGTTTCGCCCAACTATATTTTATACACATTGGGAACTTGTATTGTAACCATCTGTATATTTTACTGTTTAAAGGCGCAAAAATATCTAATATCCCTTTTACAACAGGCCTGTATTTGTTTCCATGGTAACGGCAAGAAAGAGGTAAACCTCAAACATGTTTTTACAGTCTATAAAACTTGGAGGTCCCTATCAAGTATTGGCAGTATGCAATTATGCCATCGTCCCCACCACTATTGGGAAAACTTGTTAAAAAATCACTATAACTCGTTTTTGTTATAAATCTGGTTACCCCACCCACTTTTAACGTCTATAAATGTTATTACATCAAACTAAACATTTGATTTTGCTGTAATCATATTGATAATGTTAATATATCTCAACAAAACTATCTTTTAAACATATTAAAACTTGAATTATACCCAAATGGAAATGTTTAACCACTTTAAGATGCAATTTATTTTATCTCTATTTTGCGACAGTACTCTGGTTGTAACCATGGTTACCCCCAGAAGGTGGTGAATCTACGCATAATTTCGCGTTTTATGAAAGCTTATACCATTTAGAACTTACAACTAACTGTATATGTCTCTATGTACTCCGAGGGATGGCTGTATGAGTTCAAAAATGCTAAAAAATAGGCTTTATTCATACATAGCTACCCCTACAACTTTGGTTGCCATGGTAACAAGGAAAATGAAATATTTCGAACATTTTTGTTTTTTCATTACTGATGCCTAGCATCAGTAGATATCCCTAAAATAAAATTGATCCCTTTTGATTTTTCCTGTCTCAACAACTATCATTTAAAAATGGTCAAAAAGTGCAAATTCAGGCCAGTAGCAATATTCACGTTGCCATGGAAACCAAATTGAGACACAAAACCAAATTAGCGTGTGTGCAACTTTTCAAGTTTGTATCGATGCTTCGTATGCTATATAAACTAATGTCTACACATTTGTGTTTGTTGATCATTTTATTCCATAAAGTTAGGCATTTTTCCAATTTTGCTATTATGTTGCTACTTTGGTTGCCATGGATACCGAACATAGAATCATTTTGACCTTTTTTATTCTTTCATTTAAGACACAAGGCATTAGTGTATATTGCTTATGCTGACACCTTTAATCTCACCTTTGCTGTAAAAAGATAATTTGGATAGAAATTTGTAAGTTTAAGCCATCAAAAATATTATAGAGATGGCCCCTCTTCGTTGCCATAGAAACATACTCTGCAAGTTTTTTTATCCGTTTCTGTTTGTGATGTTGAAAGTTAATACCTTATTGATTTTTTTCATAAAGCATAAACCATTAGACTTTAAAAGATAAATAGGCTGCATTGTCTTCAAAAAGTGTAATTTTCATTTTTCCAGAACTAGAAAACATGCTTCTGGAGGCAAAATCTTTAACTGGTCGTTGCCATGGTAACCGCATGACAATAAGCGTTTCCCTTTGGCTATGGGACTTTTATGTTATAAGGAATCTATTGCGCCAACTTCTTTTGGCATTCTGAAAAAGTCACTTATCAGCTTTTCTACTGGGCCTGCATGATTCTTAGGGAGAATGCTAATTAATACCTCTGAAGATTATTCCGCTCCCTTTCATCAAGATCTTCACCGTTTGTCAAATTACTCCTTTTGTAGTCTCCAATATACAAAGGTTAAGAGCAAAGATCAGCCGGGATCCAGCATTAGGTACAAGTTGGCATGTTTGCCCATCGAAGACTCAGATCAGCCTGCGCGTCTGCACAGTCTGATCAGAGTCTTCAATGGGTGCACTATCTGTAACCAAGGGCTCAACGTTTCTTCAGAACGAAAACTAAGACTCTGATCAGACTGCATGGATGCCCAGACTGATTTGAATCTTTACTGTATTACTTGACTTTTCTCTTACTGTAAAGGCGGCGCCTCATGAATGCGTAATTAGGACTAGTCAACCTTAGGCATAGGTAAAACCTGAAAAGGAGGCGTGGTCTTATTCAGAAATAACTGTATCATCTTGTGCCACAACCTCAGTCATCATTTAGTCCTTAAAACGCCAGCAAAATAACTGCATCTGAAAATGTCTATTTAACATAAGCAGGAAGGTAAACATTGTGGACCCAGATCAGACTGCTCCTACAGGAGCAGTCTGATCTGGGTTTACACTGTTTATCTATGAGGCTTCAAATAGGTTAGCGGATGGCAAAAACTCACATTTTATGATTACGCGCTTTAAGGGTTAATAAATGTGAGTTCAGTGTGTATACGGTTAGGATTTTCATGAAATGCACGCACGTTTGCGCGGCTCAAAAAGCTTATTAACAAATTATTAATAGAAACTGATCTCCCTTCCTTAGCAGATGAAATAGCCGAACCACACCCAGATATGAATATTAAAGTTACCGCCTTTACAGTAAGCGAAAAGTCTATAAATACGCACATGCCAACTTGTACCGTATGCTGGACTCCGGCTCAGTTGGTCAATGCCTTCTGTTCTGTTTAACCATTGTTTTTATTCAATGGATTCTGACTGACAGGTGCCAGGTAAGTTCATTAGCAGTAAATTGTTTTCAGATTTAGATAGGTAATGGTAGATAAATTATATATCTATAAAACTGACAGCCAATATAAGATTTAATGACAATCTCAAGACAGGTTAATGTAAAACTTGTCACACGAGGAGGGCCCTTGCATTGCTGATGGACAAAGAGTGTCCAGATTAGTATGTAAAGAAAATGAATGTGATTTCAGCTCCTTGTTATTATTCACATTCCTAGAAATTTGATTTTTCATGCCAATCGAATTGCTAGAAATGTAAATAGGAATCTTAGCGTTTTCTCATGCTAGAAATGTAAATAGGAATCTTAGCGTTTTCTCATGCTAGAAATGAAAATAGGAATCTTAGCGTTTTCTCATGCTAGAAATGAAAAACGGAATCTTAGCGTTTTCTCATGCTAGAAATGTAAATGGGAATCTTAGCGTTTTCTCATGCAAGAAATGTAAATAGGAATCTTTGCGCTTTCTCAAGCCAATCCAATTGCTAGAAATGTAAATAGGAATCCTAGCTGTTTCTCCAACACATCAAATTAATTGAAATGTACTATGACTCTCGGAACTTGCTAGAAATCTAAATAGGGATCTTAGCGGTTTTTCAGCCAATCAAATTGATAAAAATCTAAATAGGAATCTAAATATCCAATCAAATTACTAGAAATGTAAATAGGAATCTTAGCTACTTCTCCAGCCAATCAAAAGTGTTACATGTACTGACAAATTGAATAAAGTATGGGTTTGAAAATGTATTCAACTTTAACGCTTCATTTAGTCCGTTTACCTGTTTGTATACCCCAAAGACAAGTTTTCCTCGAAAAATATCCATTTACATCATGGGCGTAACGGCCGGGACTTGATTATGGTTCCGGAACTTTTTGACATGCGCGCGCGCTCGATTCGACAAAACCAGTAACTATCCGGCCAGGTTGATAGAGAGGTACGCTATGTCATTAAGACCTGGTCAAATCAGTATTGATCTTCCTAATATCATCTTAGCTCTTCAGATTTATCACTTTAATCATAGATACAGGATAATAACATGTATACAACCTATAAATCAACGTATCTCGGCTCTTGGGTACGTTTTAAACCGCTATAATGAACTGTTATGACAAAATATATCTGGATTAAAGAGTGTATCTATTGACCGCACATGACCTTGTTTCGCGCCACTGTCATTCGGCCGTCAATTATTTCAGAATGTCATTTATTTGGTTACTTTTCATTCGATCTTTTCTCTCGGACTGCTGTCAATCTGTTCAAAATTCAAGTGGTTAGTTATCCGTCTGTGGAGGTTTATTGAGAGGTTTTTGGTATGAATCATAATATGAAAACACTGTAATACACTAAGTGCGCTAAATTTAGCGAAATTTGCACAAAGGCAAAATACATAGGAAATACCTCAGTTGAGTATCGGAGTATATTAAAAAGTCACAGCCGTCTCTCGCTAGTCATTCAGCATGCTACCTAGCATACAGAAACACACAGGATTATGCATTCTTGAACGGACTTGTGGTGTGGGAGTGTAAAAAATGCGAAATATGAGAATTCTTGACGGTTGCATTGAATGTGCATATTAAAGAAGCTAGGATATTGTGCGCGCGTGTGTTTTTACTACCATTTTTTCGCGAAATATAAGTGAATAAATTTATGTGTCACTTTCTCTGTTTGATAAAATTAATCTGAATTCACCCCTTGTGTTTGAGTTGTGTTAAAGTAAACACAGAATAAATTGGATTATAGATATTGATAAATATTGGATTACTCTTAAATAAAGTGCTATTCTACCATGTGGGCAGGATTTATAGGGCTGTTGTTGTGTTCTCTGTGGGCGCTGGCCTACGGTCAATGTCCGCCCGGGTGCCAGTGCGTAAGCACAACTGTACGGTGCATGTTTCTACAAATGGAGAGTATACCCAGAGTACCACCCGAAACCACCCTGTTGTAAGTATAGCTAGTCGAATACTCCCAGAGCCCTTATTGGCATCACCCATTATTTTCATATACTGCTGGCATTTAATGCAGGCTGCACATAATGACATACAGGCACGATATAAAAATGAAGTTGGCAGCAAAAACAAACTACGCTTCACCCCATAAGAAATTACAGAACACTTGTAGAGTAGAGATTGTGCATCTCATGAGGGTTTAACACCACAGTCAACAGCTTTGGTCATGTCGAGCCGTGACCACATTTTGTCCTTTTACAGGGTCATCGAGTACTCAGTACACACCAATCCACTGCACTTGTAGTACATATCTCTGATTATGTGACACTGCCTCGATGTTATTAAAAATATTCATGCTCAACTCAACAGAGCATGGAACTTCAACTGTTCATAATAACTAAAAGGTTAAAACTAATCCAAAGAATGCTATGGTTGTTAAGTTGAGCATGAAAAGTTATACAACATCGATGCCATATTTCTGGCAAGAAGCTCTAGGTTTTAACAAATCGACATTTTTGTTGGCCCTTGTTTTATTGGTTATTCGTTTGGCAATTATGATAAACCCTAATTCTTACCCTAACTTAGAGTGAGGGTAAGAATTAGGGTTTACCATCGTTGTATACGTGAAGGTAAGGATTATGGATTACCAGAGTTGTCTAAGTGAGGGTAAGGATCAGGGTTTACCATAGTTGTCTAAGTGAGGGTAAGGATAAGGGTTTACTATAGTTGTCAAAGTGAGGGTAAGGATTAGGGTTCACCATAGTTGTCTAAGTGAGGGTAAGGATTAGAGTTTAGGATAGTTGTCTAAATGAGGGTAAGGATTAGGGTTTACGATAGTTGTCTAAGTGAGGGTAAGTATTATGGTTTACTATAGTTGTCTAAGTGAGGGTAAGGATTAGGATTCACCATAGTTGTCTACGTGAGGGTAAGGATTAGGGTTTAGGATAGTTGTCTAAATGAGGGTAAGGATTAGGGTTTACGATAGTTGTCTAAGTGAGGGTAAGTATTAGGGTTTACTATAGTTGTCTAAGTGAGGGTAAGGATTAGGGTTCACCATAGTTATCTAACTGAGGGTAAGGATAAGGGTTTACCATAGTTGTCTAACTGAGGGTAAGGATTAGGGTTCACCATAGTTGTCTAACTGAGGGAAAGGATTAGGGTTTACGATAGTTGTCTAAGTGAGAGTAAGGATTAGGGTTTACTATAGTTGTCTAACTGAGGGTAAGGATTAGGGTTTACCATAGTTGTCTAACTGAGGGTAAGGATTAGGGTTTACGAAAGTGGTCTAAGTGAGGGTAAGGATTAGGGTTTACTATTGATGTCTAAGTGAGGGTATTGATTAGGGTTTACCATAGTTGTCTAACTGAGGGTAAGGATTAGGGTTTACGAAAGTGGTCTAAGTGAGGGTAAGGATTAGGGTTTACTAAAGTTGTCTAAGTGAGGGTATTGATTAGGGTTTACCATAGTTGTCTAACTGAGGGTAAGGAGTAGAGTTTACCATAACTGTCTAAGTGAGGGTAAGGATTAGGGTTTACCATAGTTGTCTAAGTGAGGGTAAGGGTTAGGGTTTACTATAGTGGTCTAAGTGAGGGTAAGGATTAGGGTTTACGATAGTTGTCAAAGTGAGGGTAAGGATTAGGATTTACCATAGTTGTCTAAGTGAGGGTAAGAGTTAGGGTTTACCATAGTTGTCTAACTGAGGGTAAGGATTAGGGTTTACCAAAGTTTCCAAACGAGTAGCCAATAAAACAAGGGACACAATGGTTATTTCTGTCTAACTCATCTAATAGGTCATTGTGGGCTCGATCGTCCAGGGCCTTTCTGCATGACGATTTCAGAGAAGAGGATTAATTATCTGTATATATCATTTAAACTGTTTGCTTTACCATGCAACCAGACTACAATGGGTAGACTGTAATAAGCGCAAACAATAATTGGGCCTTCTTGTGAGAAAACCTGTCTGCGGGGGATTGCGAACAACATCCGCGCAGTCTGATCAGCGCCTTTTTTATTCGCTATTAGGAAAGTATCATAATTAACATTGCTACAGGTGAAATTTGAATTTTCTAGCTAGTCTCTGTAGCTGAGGAGACGGGTTTGAAACTCGCTTTCTCGAAAACCCCGACGATAGGGTTTCTCACGACGAGGCCCACATGTCGTGAGGGGTTTGCGACCAAGTTATACACAAACACAAGAGAGTAGCTAGGATTGTGAAAATTTCCAGACAGCGTATACAAAAGGCGCCTACCAGCCGTCGGGACCATCCTGTGCGGATGGTCTGTGCCTTTGTTATGTGCATCCAAAAACTATATCTTAATTGGTTTCGTTATAAACCATCTGATCTCGTTGTACACTGTAGGTGGGATTAACCGGATTCAGATTAGCAACTGAACATTATTTATCAGTGACTTGCAGTAGGAGATAAGATAAAGATAACGCTAACTTGATATTCTGATGAATTCATTCCGAAAATATTTCTACCAAGTGTACCTTGTATGCTCTCTTGATCATACATACACTACGCAGTTTCTTATTATTTAGCCAGGTCGTGAGAAAAGCAAGGTTTTGTATTAAGCGAACAATGTATGCGCGAATCGACCTGAGCATCTACATGTAGCGCCATTTATATTTGTTTTTGTCGAAGCTTTGCGTCCCAGTCAACAATATTTCAGTCTTCCTGTCTTCCTGGTTTGAACCAGTACTAAGAACCAGTCTGTGTACTATGAAATGCTTTGACTGATTGGGATGTTGTGGAATTGTGCACTACAGTATCCTGGTTCACAGGACGTGATATAGCGGGCTCCTCTAGGCTCTACGGCAAACATGCACTTATTGAAACCCGCGCTGGGCAAGAAGTGAGATACAGGCCCGTCTGTATCCGATATATAGATATATTTTTGAAACTTTTTCAACAGGTTGCTTTGCTCACACATGATAATAGAAAAGAACCGTCTCGTTGAGACCCATAATTGAGCCGTGACATGAGATTTCGAACAATGTGGTATGTGCGACCAGCAGAGGCTCAGACCAGCCTGCGCATACGCGCAGTCTGATCAGACCCTCTGCTAGTCGCTTGAAAATACCATGATTCTTAGGCTACTGGCATTTTCTGTTGATCTGGGGTGCTTATGTACTATACTGTTTATCTCTTACATAACTGTCTGGCGTACATTCAACCCTTTCTGTAGCATACACCTTGCATAATTAACCGTCAGTGCAAATCTGTCTGTCATGGTCCTTTTTAGCAAAGGCTGGCAACGGGGGTCTGGCACAGTCCGTGGGTTTAGCCGGGCCTTCTAAAACTTGTTGAGTTTTATTCCATATATGTTTCAGCGCTTATCCTGAAAACGTTTGATCATGAAGCATATGCAAGCTGTTAGAATGGGCTCTTTTTGTTTGGTATGTCGAACGGGTGCGAGATAAACCTGGGAAAGGGACCCTTTTGTGTGTAAATGCCAAGATATCCATAACAATCTCCTTGACAAATTACAGGAAGGGATTCGTTATCGTGGAATATTCATTTTCAATAGGAGCTTTTAGGAATTCCCAAAATGACGTCATTCTCGCGCATGCGCATATCGGTGGCCGTCAACGCATAGGCCAGCCGCATTGAATCTGCGTTAAATGTGGGTTTATATTTTGAGAAAATGGGCTTTTTTAGCCAATGTCATGCCAAAACGTGTTGTTTTCTTTGATATACATTCAAAATACATCTTTTCGATGAATAAAGGTTCCGAAAAATTAACGTTTATTCGTTTAAAAGGCAAAATATGAAACGGCGGTGAATCCAGAAGTGTCAAGCCAACCGCGTTATTTTATATCAATAAACCCATAAAAACGTTTAACATGTACATTTTTGGTTTGTTTATGCAAATTTATAGCTAACAAAGTGAATCCACCTGCTTGTCTGCCAGTTTTTACTCTCTCTCTCTCTCTCTCTCTCTCTCTCTCTCTCTCTCTCTTACGCATCCGTGATCAAAATTATCTCAAACCGGTGATTATTGACAGTCCAAAATGTAAAAAACAGTTGACTTACGTATAATTTGTCCCAAAGAAAAAACTAAAATTCCATCACTGTTCTATATTTGTAACAGATCCACTTTCGTCACCCTCTGTTAAATAAATGGACTGCAAGCCCCAGAGAGGGCTTATCATAATGTTTTCACAAGTGATTGGTGTCATAAAAGATCAATAATAAAGGATACCGACACATGTGCGGATCCATTAATTTTCGCCGGGGGGGGGGGGATGTTCAGGTCCATCTGACATATAAAAACTCTGACGCGTTTTTAGCCCTCAACTTATTTTACAGAAGTCCAATGGTTACTTTCAAAGAAAAGTATCATTTTCCGAGGTTCAAGGTTCCAGGGGGATTTGGGGGGGGATTGCTTATTCCCTAGAAACCCATATAACTTGTGATTTTCCAGCGGGTCCGGTACCCATTTCTATGTATCTAGAGGTCCATATTTTCTTCTGAATCTCCATCTTCATTTTACGTATGACCTCGTGAATCTGCACAGGCTCACCTGAGTTAATGCAACATGCAGAAAAATCACACGACCTTGTGCAGTCTCGAATGAACCCTCGCTGGAACAGAGAGGAAAATGTTATTACATTTTAACGCCCAGATCTGTATATTCCCGTGCTCGCTTGTGTGTGTGTGTGTGTGTGTGTGTGTGTGTGTGTGTGTGTGTGTGTGTGTGTGTGTTATCATGAGCCATCGCTACTCGAGAAGAAAGTGAACTTTTTTTTTCAGCGCCCAGTTTAGGTTCACAATTACTGTCCAAGTGTCGTCTGCTGATAACCTTTGAAAACAGTTCAGGCCCGACAAAATGTTCTGCCGATAATGCGTGCATGTGCAGTCTCGTATCAGCCTTGGCTGCTCGAGAGGAAAGTGTTATACATGTAATCTTTTTCAGCGCCTTTCTGCTACTAGTGGCGTCCGCTGATAACCTTTTCAAACAGCTTGGACACAGTTCAGGCCCGGCAAAACTTTCTTGCGAGAATGTGCGTTTATGAAGTCTCCTATTAGCCAAATTCGCTGCTGGAGAGGAAAATGGTTTATTTTGAAGCGCATTTTTTTCTGTCCATAATCATCCGCCCGCTTTTGGTGGTTATTTTTTTTTATAGCAGTGAGTGTTAATGCAGGAATGCGCTTATGTGCAGTCTCATATTAGCCGTCTCTGCTTGAGGGGAGAGCGTTAAATTTCCCTTTTTTCAGCGACAATCTTCCGTTTTTTGCTTAGTTCCTTTCTATCCACAATCATCTGACCATTTTTGTTATAGCAGTATACATGTGTTCTTGCGAGACTGCGCACACGAGCCTACACTGCTCGAGTGCATTTTTAATACATTTTTGGGGCTAGTTGTCCTGCACCCGAAATGAATTCATACACGATGCGACATGGTGAAATTTTGTACATGCAATGAAAAAATGCAACATATGTTTTTAAGGGCACCCGTTTTATTCATTACAAACGGCATAATGACAGACAAATTATCTCAATAAATGTAAATATTGTCTGACGAAGTATTTATAGATGCATTACAAATCGCATTTATACAAAACATATGTAGCATATTGTAACAAGGGAACAGACAATACACAACTTGACGGCCAGTATATCCCAAATCTATTTATAGCACCGGAAGTACGTCACGATAAAACCTCCTATAACTGATATCCCTTTAATGCTGGAGTTTTATTTACTACGCTCCTCCACAATTCTGTCTGATTAATTTGCAGGATTTCATAAGCAGAGTGGATCATGAATCCAGCATCGTTTATGCTTGCATGCTTAGAATTTATTCGTTTGATTTTCAAAACTTGGACTCGCATTCGAGACACATGTTATCCATTGGCTCAGTAAATCTCACGATTTACCTCCCCGTTCGGGCAGACAAACCATTAACAAAGATTACAGTAAAACCCTGTGTAAAACGGCCACTCTCAAAACGACTAAAAATGGTTTTCTACTCCAATTATCGCTTAATGTCGGTCAAAAGCATTGCAAAATGCTCCACGGGAGCATTCTGCAATACTTTCGACCTACATTAAGTAGCCTTCTCAATATTTTAAGTAAATTGGTCGACATTTTCGTGGGACAGGAAAGGCTCCTTTTAACCCTGAACAAATATTCAGAGACAAATTACTTGTTTTCCCCACGGAAGCACAATATCTCCACCAATTTCACTGACCCGCGAAAATTGTCCCGACCGGTATTAAATTGGCCGAAAAATATTGCACCCTGAGTGATAAACATGCAATTTGATTTGATTAAAATGTCTATTTGACCTCGACCTAGACACCATTTCATTGAGTCACCAATTTTGTCCAGATGAGTCCCAATTTATCCTGCACGTACAGCCACAAGAAATGGACAATACTTCTTTGGACTAAAACCAAACCCTTTGCCTGCTGTTTATGTACTTTAAAAATGTGGCCCATTCATGCAAGTATAGGTACTTATGTGCATCAAGGTGATGCGTTGTTTAGCAGACCATTTTGTACAACGTTGTTTTATTTAGCAGACAGCTGATACTTTTGAGTCTTTTAGTAACATTAGCATCAACGATTTACTTTAGCCGCCTTTATTCCGCGAGAAACAATATTTTCACATTCTGCAGTAGCATGTGCTGATCCAGAGAGGGGGAGGGGGCAAGGGGGTCCGGACATCCACCCTGGAAAAATTACAAGTGGCTATAGGTTACCTTAGAAATTTTGGTACGGACACCCCTCGAGAAGCAAATGGACCCATCGGGTCCATCTGTAGAATACGTCGTTGGCTAAAATATGTCAGGACCCCCCTGGCAGCCCCCGCACCCCCCCCCCCCCCGACAACAGTTCTGAGCACGCTGAATGAGGTTGGGTATTTTTCGTTGACATTCTATTACATTTGAGATGTCCTTTCATACTCATGATGAGTAACTCTTTTTGTGAGCTAGCAGAATATGGTTCTTGGTCATCAGTATGAGGGGAAGAAAACACTTTGGATTCTTTAGTACCAGAGTGCATGTACTATATAAATATAATATTCAATTTAAATATTAAACTAAAATTACCTCCATATATGTCTTCATATTCTTATGATAGTGTGTAAACAGTTCAGTCTAATGTAAATACACCATGATGTACCTCATTAACATATACAAACAAACAAAACTCCGTTTTTCAAACATGTTTATGGAATATCAGTTGCTTTCAGAGCTTACACTTGACATCTAAACATTGCCATCTGGGTCCAGCAGGCATCGCATCGTGGTCGTTGCATCAAACGAAGTGCAAATAGATAGAGTGCAGGAAATACTACTTTCCAAGATAGACTATGTCAGACAATAACCATAGGGGGTACGGACAAGTCATTTCGGCCATTGGTTTGCAGATATTCTCCTAGTTTTATATGTTATATGAAAGGCTCAAGCTCGGGACTCTTTTATTCTCCGTGTTTGATTAAGAGAGTAGTTGCCAAAGCTACCATATGCGTATCGCCTTGTAATGGAATCTGGGGGTACAGTCGTGAGCTAAGTCTGCTATAACATGTATAGGCGACATGGGTACCAAGATAAAAAGGAATGGTGCATAACATCCTAACATTATTCATACCTCAAAACCATTACTCCGGTTTTTGCGTCCAAAATTGGATTGACAGAAAGGTCGCACGTGTGTCGAATAATTTCTTCAATGATTTGAATGAACACCCTGCTGTTTAGGGTGAAGTCAGGGCTTATTATAATGACATTTTGATACTTGCAATGTCTGACCGGTCGGTCAGGGTTATGCTTGAGCTGATACAGGTATTAGATTAATATCACACACGAACAACCACTGGCCAAGAGACAGATCGGTGACGATTTAAATCTTTGTTGATTTCAATTTTCCATCCAGTTAAGAGTTTTAAGCATTATGATATGACATGACTTTAGTTAAGAGTACGTACCAAAAATTTAATTTTCTTATTTCTCAACCAAAACATATGTTGTGGGTATTCAAAAGAACCATCTCAATGAGCACCCAAAGCATATGCTAAAATGATGGGTAAGGAGATATCGATAATTTCACGCTCAAATATTGTGTTATTTTTATCAATTTGATAGACGTACGAAGGAACACGAATGTCATATGAGACCCCAGCGTTTAGAGCGGGATAACATCTATCCGTCGTCAAACCTCCATTCGAATGTACTTTCGCTGGTGGGCAAATAGTGGCCCTTGACTATGTGTGTCAGTCTGTGCAAAACGGGTACGAATGTGAACTTTATCAGCTATCCGGTATGGCTATGTGTCCAGTTTTGGTCTGAAGCTTTACATGTACGTCTGAGGATTTGCTGATTTTGCTATATGCTACGGGTACTATTACGGGAAATAATTCGCTGTACTCAAACGGAAGGATATGTTTGCGTAGCGTGAATGTCCTCGTGAGAGGCTCGTGCATTGATAATTCGCACGTGTCTGAATGTACCCGATTTGCAGTTTGGGAAAGCCTTTAAGCCCCTGTTTTTTAAAACCGGTGTTGTGCTTTAGTTTCTGGGACCGCCAAATAAAAAAAGACAGGCAAAACTAACCATATAGACTCCAATTTGTGGTCCAAATTTGGCTGATGACTATTCAGCGTGTTTAGATTTTGTGTAACCCATAACGAAAATCAGACTGGCTTGCAGTTTGTGGACAACTCTATATTAGGAGTTAAAAACTGTGCAAAGTAAATGTTTAATATTAAGTTATTGTCGTGGTTTTTCTAATATATTAAAGGTGAAATGAGTTCTGTCTTCAAAGGGTGTAGTACACAACTTAGTAATAAAAAAACGTGCTCACAACGTTAGAAGATATACCTTATCATCACTTGCCAAATCCCTATTACATGAAAACCTGTGTAAAACGGCCACTCTCACAAATACAAAAAAACTGTTTTTCAAGACTAAGTATCGCTTAATGCAGGTCAAAGTATTGCAGAATGCTCCAAATGGAGCATTCTGCAATACTTTCGACCTTCATTAAGCTACCAATTGTCATTAAGATCTTTGTTTTGTCTTTTTTTGAGTGGCCGTTTTACACAGGTTTTACTGTATTTTAGATTGGTCTGTTCAGCTTAGAATATAATTGAACGACGATTTGTCTTAGCTTTCTATGGCGGACACTGCAGACTTGGATCAGCCGCGAGTCTTCATTTTACGCAGTTACAGTGTAACCTGTGTGTTATGAAAATCCGATTTTTCTTTTTATAAATGCACAATAGTCGACAGTACAGACTAATAGTCAACTTTGTACTACTGTGTGTCCTGATCAACCCTAGTGTCGAAACTAAGGCTAATAAAATGGCTTTCCTTGTCCTCATTGGTTAGTAAAATTCAATCCCTCTAATATCGCACTGAGCCAGTGCATGAGATTTCCAACAATGTGGTATGTGCGACCAGCAAAGCCTCAGATCAGCCTGCGCATACGCGCAGTCTGATCAGAGCCTTTACCAGTCGCTTGAGTATTCTATGATTGTTAAGCTACTGACTGAACAGCATTTGGAGTTTCTAAGCTTAAAAGGTGGCTGCAGATGCTCGTCCAATATTACACATGACTGTCAAAATGCCACATTGTTGGAAATCTCATGCACTGGCTCAGTCATGATACTTTTGGTTTATACCTGGTCACAATAGATGACGTTAAGTTGACATCAGATAAATTAAAGGGATTCTTTTGCCAGATGTGCCCAAAGGTATTAGCCTGATCCATGAAAAAAAAGACATTTGTTAATAGACACTAGTCTGCTCCGTGCAAGCAGCAAATGCCGATGTCATACTGTAGATTTGGCAGCTAGACGTGTATCTGATTTGTTCCTGAAAAAATGAAAACGCAAATGTAGTTATATGCAAAGCGGGATGCAAAGACCTGATTATCTTATAAACATGCGACATTTTTATTGCGGCCCTCTTTGTCATTATAATTAGTCATGCATACACGAAAAAGAAGTTACACTTCTAATTAAAAAGCAAATCTGCTTATGATATGCAAGGCATAGAACTTTAACATACAGAAATTCACAATGTTTTGATGTTGTTTGTCTAGGTTCTGTCAAACAACGAACACCGTAATTAGCCGAATATAACTGAATCGAATTCACTAATAAACTATTATGGACCATTTTTGATGGTCCAATTCACATATTTTGGCGTCATGTGTACAGAATGTCCTCATCTATATGTACTTCTTTTCCTTCTATCTACTATGAAGATGGTTTTTCTTATTAGTAACACTGCACTGTTTTTCAAAATGACCATTTAGGGGTTTCCAGTATACAAAGGGTTAGTACGAACTTATATGCAGAGCTCCAGATAAGATAGAGTAAAGGGTAATTCAGCATTCATTTTGAAAATTAAGTTGAAGGGTAAATATACCCTTTGCAGCTTGTGGTTTTAGCACTGATATTCAATTTGTGTGATGAAATCTTCCATGCTTTGTTTAAAAGATAATAAACACAAATTAAATAAATCTTGGAAGCTTTCCTAAAATGAACATATATTTAATACAAACAACTTTATAAATGGGTCTTATATAAGTCTTTGCATCAGAACTGATGCTTCTTGGGCCAAGTTTCTGCAATTTGATATTTTCAAGTGGGGAGTAAAATACTCATTAAATTAAAAAGTAGGGGGTGAAATACCTTCAAAGCCTTATCTAGACCTCTATATATGTATAGATAATTCACGAGTAAGTTTCAAGTATATTTCAGATAATTACAGTAAATTTTGTGTAAACGGCCACTCTCAAAAAGACCGTAAATTGTTTTCAAGACCAATTTTTGTTTAATGCAGGTCTAAAGTATTGCAGAATGCTCCATGGAGATAACGAGAGTTAACTGTAACACTTTCTAGGCGACAGGCAATCACAATGCATTGGCATGCTTAAAAAGCATGGCTCGCGTGCCCGAGTCCACAGACTGACTCTTTGCTTATAACATTGCTTTTCAGTCTCCCATACTGATTCGAATTTTAAAGGACACCGTTGGTGTAGGTGGCAAAACTGTGTTAGATGGCCATTTCAGCTTTTGTTCATATATGTACCTGACAGACACTGATCATCAGTGATTATACCACTCATGCCAACTTTAGCACGAAATATCTCATGATGTGCAAGGTCTACACTGATGTAGGTGGTATAAATTACTATACCATGTTTGTCCATTTGTTTGTCCACCTGTACGTAAGATAATCCACTCGCTAAAGCTCGTGGATTATCTCCACGTACATGCGGACAAGCCATGGTATAACTATTATATGCACCCTACAGATCCTACCTGTCGATTTACTCTTTTTGATTTTTGATGAGTAAGCCTCTATCAAATGAAATCAAGGTGACACGGTGTGCTTTTCATTATACCACTGTAATACATCTTTAAATGGTTATTTCACACATTTTCAGGTCTTTTTATGTCGTTGTAAAACGCCAGCTGTAAAAAAGTAGAATCCAGTTGTGCATTAAATAAATGATCATTTCAAATATACTTTCCATTTAAGGGATGAAATTAATATTTAGCATGATCATGAAACTATGAACGCCATATACAGTTAAGGAGCATTCTGCAATTTCCAAGGGGTGGCCGTTTTACACAGGCTTTACTGTATTCAGATGAAAGTAAGTGACAGACAGTGTCATGTAAACTTTGTGCTGAAATTATGGCGCTCATTACTTCCAGGGACCTAAAAGGAGAACTGAAATTCGTAACTTATGTAATATGTATGCCATAGTTTGTCCGTCTGTACGTGGAGATAATCCACGAGTTTTAGCGAGTGGATCATCATCTCACGTACTTGTGGACAAGCCATGGTTTAACTGTTTTATACAACCTGCAGTAGTGTAGACCTTGCACATAACGTGGTATTCCGTGTAAAAGTTGGTAATGTGGTATAAATTTGCTTATTACATTTATACATGAGATATTTGTTAGAATAACTTATCAATACAGTTTTTTGTAACTTTTTTGTCAGTGAAAATGTCATTTGATCAGCTAATTAGTTCCTCTTTTGAATTTATTGCGACTGATCTTGTGTATGGGAAGCGAGGCCGACCGTAAAAAAATGTTCGTTTGCCGTGCTCCTACCTACCCATCCAAAACAGGCCCTACCCAAAATATTGTATTGCCTTTCTGAGAATCTTTTTTTTCTCTCTAAATGCTGTTAACAGATACTTCTTTAAAATCATTAAAAGCTGTACTTGAGTTGAAGAAAGGTTACAGAGACTGTTATTATATGCATTCTTACCTTACATGTGTATACAGCATTTGTAGACCTCTAAAAGTGATAGTAAGAAGAGGTCATAAAATTATGCTGAATTTCTAAAAAAATAAAAGACCTACCTACCTACCCAAACTGAAATTGATGGGTAGGAGCACGGCAAACAAATATATGTTTAAGGATGGCCCAAGCATGGCTTTCAGGTGACACATTTATATCATTTCGAGCCTTGATCTTATCGTTGTCTGTATTCCCTGTAAGCGTATAGAAGCGGGCCACTCTCGGTCCACCAGTGAAGAATGGCGTTTCGCTGGTGGTGAGACGGTATGCTGTTTGTGAAGGCACTGGTTTAATAATTTTAAATAATATTGATTTTTTTTTTTCGAGGAATGTCAAACACAAACAAAAGGATTTTTTTCTGATACAGATCACGTAAGTTTGATATTATTATGTCGTTTAATAATGTAGCAACATGATGGCACCATTAGATATCAAATGAGTAGAAAAATTATAAAATTAGAACTAAATTAGTAAAAAGAGAAACCAAATGACCAACGCCTGGAATGTCCAAAATTGACTGAGCAAACCTTCGGTTATTTAGGTGTAACAACTTTGAAATGTATTTCAGCGTTAATAATGTCCGTATTATACGTCGTTTGGAGATAAAATCATATAATAATTGATTCACTGACTCGAAACATTTCTATCAGGGCTAGCGACAATAATCTTTTGAAATGGTTTGCAGTAGAAGTCAGATAGCTATCACTAATTGAAAATTTCGGTCAATTTCTAACGCCAACTTCTCCCGTCGGGAATGCCTACAGTGTTTGTGGTCATTCTGGTTTATAACTATTGCAGAAAACGAATAAAATATGAAATCTGTGCAAAATTGCACAGGTTTCATATTTTGTTCATTTCCTGCGGATGAATATGTTTATGTTAAGATATCGAAATAATTCGAAGTCTTGCCAGTAATAGCAGCTTGATGTGGGTCTACATACTTTGCTGAAATGTGACCTAGAACGAGCTTAAGATTCGATAATTGCGAGGATGCGTGGAAAATGTACTAATTTATTTCAGCAAATCCAGGTCATACCAAAATACTTTTTTGTCATAAACCTTATTTTTTTCGTAATTATAATATATACTGTATATTTGAGCATTTCCTTTTTCTTTCTGTGACGATTTTTTAGATGAAAAGAAATTGCACCCGAGTACCCCGTAGCAGATTTGTCACGTTTGCAGTAACATACCTACATTTATTTTGTAACTTTTTGTCATCAGTGACGATGCAATGATTTGACAAAAGTTTCAAATGACAACAAAAAGGCATCAAGGGGCAAGAAGTAGCTAAGTTTGATTGAGTGAAGACACTTAACATTAATCAACCTGCGCCTGGATAAAACGTCTTTAGGATGGGTTATTTCATTCTGCTTTAGTTGGTTTAACATGTTTATGGTGTATAACCGTACACAATGAACAAAATATGAAACGTGTGCAATGTGCACAAGTTTCATATTTTGTGCATTTTCCGTTACTGTAACAACAACCACAACAGCAATAACAGCAAAAAGTGGAACCACAACAAACATTAGAACAGAACAGAACAGAACAGAACTTTATTGAAAACTATGCATCTCAGGCCACTCACAGGTGGCGTAAGAGATAAACACAAACATGTTATGCAGTAAAATAGACATAACACATAAATAAAGTGTACTACGAAATACAATATTATTGTATTGGGAATATAGTCTGTGACAGGAAATTGACCTTTGATAGCAAAGAATATATGATTAATCTTCATATAGATTGGAACATAATTTATTTCAATCATTTGGAAAAACAATCTACACAGAAAACTTTTCCATAATAATTGCAACAAATTTTGATAATTTAATGAGCGTTGCTTCATTGGTTGGGGTAAAAAGCTCCCTATACTTGCGTATATTTGGCTTAACATAAAAGTACGGTTTCAAATACAATTTTCTGTCACTCGTAAAATAGTCACAAGTAAACAAATAGTGATACTCATCACCAATGTCATCTATAGTGCTAATTTTACATTTTCGCTCATTTAATGGTATATCATCCCATCGTCCTGTCTCAACTGGAAGCCGATGGTTACCAGTCCTATATTTGATAATTTTGGAATAATAAAATTTTGAAACATTAATCAAATATTTTTCAAAATTGAGATTGTCTTTAAATAAAAGATATTGTTTTCCTTTTGATGAAACATTAGCTTTCTCATTCCATTCTTGAATATACAAATCTGACAATGTTCGAGAAATATCAGTTTTCACAGAATTTGGGCTATTGACTGGCTCAGTTCTAAAAAGATCAGGTCGGCCAACAGCAACAAGTATGTCATTAATACAGCGGATCCATTTGAAATTATAAGAACCCTTTTCGTGTTCTTTAAGCATTATTGAGTACAGTAATTTTGATAATTTGGATTCTTTTCCATTGACAATTGATAACCAGAAACCTATCATTCTTGACTTTATATTAATTTGTATTGGATGTCGTCCCAATTCTGCATGTAACATATATATAAAGGTACTTTTTCTCAGGTTAATAATCTGTCTAAGGAAATCATTATGTAAATTTTCAATAATTTGGCTTTTTTCAAAGCCCCATATTTCACAACCATATAATGCTATAGGTAAAATAAAATGCTCAAATAAATACAACTGCAAATCAATTGGAATATCAAAATTACGAATTCGTTTGAAAAGTACATGCATTGCCTTCCTAGCTTGCTCAACATTATGTTTCTTTGTTTGGTGGAAGTGCCTATTTCTGCTAAAAATAACACCAACATATTTAAAGTCAGTACAGATGTCAATTTTGTGACCACCTAGTTTAAAATTAAAACGCTGGTCTTGTCGATTACCAAAGATCATAATTTTAGTTTTATCAAAGTTAACAGATAAGTGCCATAATTCTGAGTATTCATAGAACATGTAGAGATGTCTAGTTTGTTTTAAATGCTGTACGACCTGGCTCTTCACTACGCTATTGTATTAGAACGAAAAATGACCCTTATAACAAATACGGAAATATATTTGTTGTGTATTTTGAAACAAGAGATCACCAGCGATGTGCATTTGTTTTGTAGGTGTAAGTGTGCATCAATGAAATGTTGCGCCTATCTAGGGGTACCCACCGCCAGGTGCTGTTTCAATTGTGGCAATACATGGTGGTCACCAGGGTACCCGTATCTCAATTTTGATGAACCTGAGCCAAATCCCTCGTCCTAGGATTTCAGAGTTTCGAGAACCACGATTATAAAGTCTTTCAACAAAGGGGTCAGTTTGATGTGTTGTAAGATTAATAATAAATGTTATTAGTTCAACTGCTAAATATATTACCACACGAAGTGCATATCGTTTTGATAAAGTTAGGTATGTTCCAATCACGTGACTCCTCTATCTCCGAGCTGTGCTAGTAATCGATGGTGCCACATCACGACCGCATCAGGTCTTCTGAACTACAAGACCAAGGTGGAATATTTAAGTTATCTTAATTTCAAGACAGCGAACAGCAGCGACGTTGGTCAGACTGTCTGGCTGCGCATTGCTGTATTCGTTTGGCATTTACAGATTTTCTTATGACTCGTCTTGTATTGTATCAGAGTTTGGCATTACCAGATTGCACTGCACGTGTCTACCAGATTCCGTTGCACGCGTCTGCTTGCGTTGTGTGCCAACGTGGATAACATTCTTCTGGTGTATTTTTTTATAAAATATAAATCTTGCCGGAAAAATAAGGCATGTTTCAACCCTAAAGCGCCAGCAAATAGAAATGCTCAAAATTGTTGTCTACTTAAGTCATCTGCTGCATATATTTGCTAACATTATTGATTCATGTAAGTCTAGAGGCAAACAGTTTGGACCCAGATTAGACTAATCTTGGTCGACAGTGTTTTAGCAAAAGGCTTTTAAAGCATTTAAGCAGACAACAAAAACAGACTATTTCTGTTGTGATTGGCGCTTTAAAGGTTAAAACAGGAAGGCATTTTGTTTCTTGCGGTCAACTTTAGTATGTTTGTCCATTTCGATTGTGCGGTGTGGAGACCGTGTCCGGATAATGCTAAATCAACCAAATATTGCATCTTAAAAGTATTGTCTAAAATGTGAGCGATGTCCAGTGTACTCATGCAAACATATTTTATATGAAACAAGAAATATCTTTAAAAAAGATATTCAGCGGCATTCAAAGGAGAACATACATTTAAAGTCCTTCGTGTTGTTTGTGGCCGTGTTCCTTGGCTGTACCAGTACTGGCCGGGTGGGTTTATGGGTTTTGTTGTTCTCTGTTCAGGAACACCCGAAAGCTCAACCGGCAGTGGCTCTGATTTTAAAGCGTCTCAGAAGACGGGGCAACGGCTTAAAGTCTCATCCGACAGACTGGGAGAAGCCCAGGGGGGGGGGGGGGGATACTCTCATTTTTTCTGCATACGTAGGCTCGTACCAAGCACCTGCCCTTCACCCCATAAACATATCAGGAATTTCAAGCACCCCAAATAATATTTGAAATTTTAGTAACCCCACAAAATATCCCCAATTCTGTACCTTGACCTAAAGAAAAGACCTTAAAATGCATAGAAATCACCTCTAAATATAGTCCAATTTTGTGATGACCCCCAAAAAAATATCCACAAAATTTTAATACCCCAAAAAATATTTTTTATCTGAAAACCCAAAAAAATATCGAAATTCAAAAAACGAGAAGCCGGGAATCGAACCTGCGACCCCTGGTTTACAAGACATAGGTTTATCCCCTAATCCACGGCGGTAGCTCATATTTAATGGAGTTTATATAATTATATTAATCTCGCATAGATCGTTGTAATTAGTTACTACAAAGAAACTTGGTGGCAGAACATACCGAAATATATTGGAATGTCCCCGAAGGCGACACGTTTTTTGAGACAACTCGTCGACAGATTTTGAGACAATTCGGTGAAACTTTATGAGACAACTCGACGACACCTTTATTCTTAGTGAGGCACTTGAATGGTTTTTAAGGATACAGAGGTATTGGCCTAAAACTTGAAGGGATATAAAGAAAACCACGTGCCTATAATCAATAGGTTAAAACAGTGAATATTCGGTAAGTTCGGTAGGTTCGGCCGAATTCGGTTCGGTTACAGCTTTTAGACACAACCGGATGAAATGGGCAACCCGCGTGAGCCCGATACTACAATACAAATAGCCCCAACATCTTTCAAAACAAAAAGTGATTATGTTGAAAAAGTTTTGCGTTTTGTTATATAAACAGGCAATTCCAGACAGAATGGAATTCTTTTAAACAGGACACGAAGAAAACTGCTGTGATTTTCTTGAAATTATAGTCTGTTTCAATGAGCATAGATAGCAGACTTGCCATTGTCATCGACTGGAAGCATTTTATCAAATACTGTCGATTCTTTAGTATCGCGCCTGCGCAAGACAATGGCAGACTTGCAGATGTAAGATTGTTTCCGATTGGTGGATAATTTAGATAGTCCGTTTCAATGAGCATGGATAGCAGACTTGCAGATGTTAGATTGTTTCTGATTGGTGGATAATTTAGAGTAAAGTTGATTATAGACAGCTCCCGCTGAAAAATCGGAAAAAATGACCGCATGAACACATCAGGTCGCAGTTTAAGAACCATAGTAAGAAACACATGATAGAAGTTTCAACCGGTCAAGTACATAACCTGGTCAGGTTAGAGAGCTCATTGTCAGTAATTGGGTCCAGAAGTGCTCTTGCAGTTTCTTTGATCTTTTTGTTTACTTGTCATAATCTAGACAAATGATTTTGTTTGTTTAGTGGTATTGGTCGGAACGTTAAAACGTACCTTATAAGTCTAATATAACCTCATCAAACCATCTAGCAGTTATGTGACAGACCTCCACATTTCTAGTATTAAACACAAGCTACCCAACAGTTCCCAATCAGCGCCAATATCAGACCACCTTCAGCTCGCAAGCGGGACCCTATTAAATTGCGTTTCGCTGGAGGGTCGACGCTGGCTAGACAGGCCCCGTCTAGCTGATAATTTTATCATGTTGCAAAAAAAACCCCAAAAACTGTAACTTATTACATTTTTGATTCCAAAAGTATCTACCCAAGAAGGGAGATAACATCAGAGAAAAGTTTTGTCCAGTAGCAGTAGTTTACCTTGAACTCAGAGCCTGAAGCCAGGCTAGATGCTGGCCTGCTAAAGTAAAATTACACATGGACGTATATCACACTATGCAAGGCGATAAACACCCAGCAGCATGATAAAAATCCAGCGGTCATTCCGCGAAAAGGAACGTGATGTAAACAAGTCAAAATTGAGTTAATTTTATATACGCTTTGCTGTACTGTAGAACGTATTGAAAGAGACGTCGACTGAAAACTGGTCAGCATTATTTAAAGAACCACTGTGTATGTTTGGTTCCCTTGAAATAGTTCTGCCTGGATCTTGGCAGTTGATCAAAGGTGCCAAAACCGCATTATTTTGATCGTCGCCGTCAAAATATCTCTCAAGAGCATTCTTCTTCATAGTTAAAGCTCCAGCTAGAACAAAATGGTCATAGGTGGCCAAAGAGTAGCAAAAATTTCGTTCATACTCTAAGCTAGAGGAACATCCTGGAAGCTTGAAAACCAAAGTTTTGCCAATTTTAAGTCTTGCAAAAGTGTCTAAAATGCATGGTTTCCATGGCAACCCGTAATAAGATTGTCAAGAAAGGGGGTAGACCTACAAAATGAATCGTATCTCAGCTGTTATTTGTCCTAGCCTACTAATTATGGAATCAAATGAAAGCTTAGACACATAACATTCATCTCATGGCCAGATATGCAAGTAATCTAATTTGCATAAATCATAAATAATGAAAACTTAAATAAATTTGTAGAGACTCCACCAATTATCCTAGAAATCTCGGTACCTACTAATTTGGATATGTCATTGTCACTCAAAATAAAAGTACATTTGCAAGAACTAAAAGGTGAAAAAATTGGTTTCAAACTGCCAAAAGATGGTAAAAAACAACTATACAAAGGACACTTCTGCTAAACCGGTGTCCATCCAAAATGATATTTTGATGGCTTTCCTCCACTTGGACTACCATAAGATATTACCTTTCTTTGTGGCAGACTAGAAGCTAAGTATACCTTGCGTCTTACCATGCATTGTCTTTGATTAGATACATGACGAACCCTGGAATAACACTGGTTACGGTTTTGAAGATAAAATGTCCAGCCGCATCCATCATGTCCATCTTTCGATTAAAAATTGCGCAGCGAACGAATTTCGTCACTGATAAAAGGTACAACGGTTGATCTGGAAGGAAAATGATAAATACCACAGTGGCATGAATTTGTTCGTTAGCTTGTTATATAATCGCTATCCAGTTGCGTAAATTACCATATTTATCTGCTACAATTTACCTGAGCATCAGACGGCTGATCGTGGTCAGTGTTGACATATAATTTCCATCAATGTTGCATTTTGACAAGTGTGGACTCAGACGAGCCTAGAAACTCCAAATGGTGTTCGGTCAGCAGCTTAAAGCTGCATAATCTGTAATTTTTGATATTTTCATTTTAAAAATAATGTTTCTATTTTTCAAGAACAAAGTAAAAATACTAAAATTCAGGTATACATTTTACCTTTTTCGTAATAATTAACAAATTATTAGTGCCAAAACAACAGCATTTAAGTCAAAAAATAACTGTCTATAATTATTGGAGGGACGCAAATAATTACAAACAAGAGAAATTTACACCTGTTTTTATAAGATAATTCACTTTTTCATGCAGTTTTCAACTGTAGAAATTAGATTTATTGTGACAACATAACTTTATTCTACTTTTGCAAATGATTTGAAAAGAAAATATTTTTTTTTCGAAAAATGTTCATAGTTACAGAGTATGCAGCTTTAATACTCATAGAATGTTCAAGCAGCTAGCAAAGGCTCTGATCAGACTGCGGGTAAGCGCATGCTGATCTGAGGCTTTGCTGGTTGCACATACCACATTTTTGGAGATTTCGTGTCGCGGCTCAAATAAACATTTTCCAAAATATCTTTCCGAAATACCGTCAAAGTGCCAGCTTGATCTGTATTCAAATTAATTGCAAAGGGTATCAGCAGACGACCCAAGTAGGCAAATAGTTAAATCTGACCGATATGTTTTATGCAAATGTAATTATGATAATTATGTAACTACAATATTATATTACTGGGTAATTAATAATGTTTATCATCTTAATATATATCCAAACCGTTTAGTATCATCTTCATAAGATTACAGGGTAAAAACATTTAGCTGTTTTATTCCCTTTTGATAAAGCTCATAAATGTCACAAAGATAGGCGTCTTGTAATTATAATCGTGAATTATTTGCTCACACACTAAGATAACACTCAAAACATTCACGTTGCACTTTTATCAAGATTTATTTAAACGCTTTTTTCCTTTAGGTGTCTGAATAAAATTTGTTCTTATTACCATGTAACTTTAGATGTTGCGATCAAACTTGATAAAATGTAAATCTTAAGTATAATATTCAGTTGGCTGCTTATCCCGTTGAGGACTGGAAACCCATAAACAGGTACTCTGGCAAACGTTGAAGACCCAGATGAAATGCCGCATAAGGCGGCATTTCACTAGGGTCTTCTACGGTTTGCTGAGACAAACTTCAGAGAAAAAAAAAACAAGTGTAGCCTGTATTACCCCTAGTAGGCCATCCTGACTTAACTGTATCAAAATTTATGGAAAACTGTCTTGGTCTTAAAGGGCTATACTACTGTATCATATAAAGAACCCTTCTATACATGACGTTTCAGCAATCAATGTAGTACCAGATGAAAAGATGTGGCATCCCATGGTTGCTATCTAAAAGCCAACACTGAGCGATTTAGAAACGCTTATTATCACAAATTATATTTTCTTACATTTAGTTTGACAATTTGTGTAGTTAAACGACGGTTGTGAAAGAGTAAAGGAATTAATATTTATTCTTGCATGGGAATTCGTTACGCGAAGCTGTTTGAAGCCGCAAAACCCATGTTCAAATCATGAGATTCTCGTGCTGTTTGAACATGGCCTTTACTTGAACAGGCCTAAACTGGGCCCTGATTTGTATGCATGACGTTACACGGGAAAGCGTTGCGGCCGTGACTGGTCATTTCGCCGATGCTTTCGTTCGCGAAAACGTTGCACGCGTATATATGACGTTGTGGCGACGCAATGACGTTCGAAAGTTGACGCTGACGCCATTTTGTTTTGAGAAATCAAGTGTAAGAAAAGGGATATTTAATGTTAAAGCGACGTTTTCAGCGCGGTGTATGCTGAATTCAGGTAAAATATGCAAGAATAACGATCACACATGTTTGTTTCATTGCATTAACACTTGCCGGGTCCCTCGGACGAAGTTTGAACACTCGGCCTAACGGCCTCGTATTCAAACAGCTTCCTCGGGACCCGGCAAATGTTAATGCCTGAAAAAACATGTATGATCCCTATAGTATAACAAGTTAGAGGTAAGCTGTCGAAATATCTTAGAGGATCATGCTACCCGCTCTACTGTTATATCATTACATATATAAATTGTCCCTTTTTCACCAGCAACAGAGGCGTACGTCTCTGACCAGATACCCCCGCTTTTCTTACAAACGAATGGGCATAACTGTATTGGGGAGTTCGGGAAGACTGCTTCGCCGACCTCGTACAACAATATTTATGACATTGAATTTGTCGAACTGTGAAGCTGTCTTGGAGAGGGGTGAATTATCGCATATGCGAGCAGCAAAGACTCAGATGAGCCTATGCAAAAGCGCAGTAATACCAAAGTATTCACTGTTGTGAGATGTACATGGATCCCCATATCAAACTCCAGACCTCAAGTTCAGAACTAATAGCATTAGCTTCCCTAAATGCACAGAGAAACGTCAATATACCCTTATCACTTGTCCAAAGAAATAGTTGATCGCTCAGAGGGTCATTTAAATTTTAACCACCTAAAACTGATACGTGGTGGTTTTCTAGACAGTTAATTTGCTAAAATTGCAGCTTTTATATATTTCAATAAAATATTGTTTAAACTAAAATTGCAGCTTTTGAGTTAATAGCTATTAATAAATGTCAGTTAAAATAGACACCGACCACGTGAAAAGGATATGTAAAAAAATAGACACCGGCCACGTGAAAAGGATATGTAAAAAAATAGACACCGACCACGTGAAAAGGATATGTACAAGCACATGCTGAATCATTATGGAAACAACGCGTACACCCCATCCCATCCCCCCCCCAAAAAAATAAATAAATAAAAAAAGAAAGACAAAAAATACCAGACTATAATAAGAAAATTGTTATTACTCCGTTTAATCTGAAGGCATGTTACAATGTCGACCTTTACATCTTTTTACTTCTGCATTACAGCACAAAAATAAACTTAGGCTTTATTTTAAATTCATATATTTTGGATATGCATTGCCCAAAGAAAGTTTGCATTGAATCTAAATCAGTATATGGTTATATAGTAATTCATAACATTAAACTAGTTTTAATGTGTTTAATCGGCCAAGCTATAATTATTCGTCGCTAGTGAACTAGTGTAGAAAAGAAATCATGCCCAATTGCACATTTTTGTTTTGCTCTGACACCCCCTAGGAAACAGAAATCATATGACTTTGGTGTAGTGTTAAAAATAACTTGACTGTTCCGGTATACAAATTGACTTGTTAAAATAAATTTCACCATCACTATATAAAATCGAGCCGCAACGCGAGATTTCCATCAATGCGGTATGTGCGACCAGCAAAGTCAGAAAGGTGGCAAAGATTAGGAATCGATACAATCAAGTACCACACCTAACCCAAGATACCACATGGGAGAATGACAAAAGCACAATTAAACATCACAAACAATAGCCAAGAGGTCAGCCCTTTATCAGCAGGTGACCACAAGGCAGCAATAAACAGATCCGAAAGCAAGAAAAACATAAGACATAAATAGCACAAAATATCCACAATAGAAAATAGTAAGTGAGTATGATCAGGAAATACCACAATCACAAACCGCAGACAACCCCGTGGCACCGCGAGGAAGAGCCGCTCAACCATCACGGGGCACCAGGAAGACAAATTAAGCAAAGCAATCAGCTCTCTCTTCCCCATCAAAATGATTGCAATACTTGAATGGACATAAAGTGACGTACAACAAAACATAGCACAATTACAGACTCCCATAATGGGAGTAACAATAAACAAAATACCGCCTTGGAACGGTCAGTAAACATATTTAACTGGAGTGCTACAACTGGTTTCACAGCACCAACCTCGCTCTTAGTTCAGATGTGGATCAAAACACTAACTTATCTATGCATCGTCTCCTAGAACTGTGCATAAGCGCGGTCTGATAAGAGCCTTTGCTAGTCGCTTGAATAGTCTTTGACTCATAGGCTACTGACTGAACATCATTTGGAGTTTCTAAGCTTAAAAAGGCGGCTACACAGGCTCGTCTGAGTCTATTGATGTCAGAATGCCACATTGTTGGAATACACATGTCGCGGCTCAAATATATACAATACAGACAATAGTCCCAACAGTTACGATAGATTGCCCCATACCAGTAAAACGCTCTTTCCATTCTCTTTTACTGTTTGTTTATTTGTGTTGTTGCTTTTTGCTTGAAATGTATTTTGTTGCGCTTTTGTTTGCCAAGTTAGTTTTTTTTTTGTTTTTTGTTTTCAGTTTAACTCTAAAAGTAAATGGCATTGGAGGAGAGAAGTTTTGTATTTATTTATAATACAGATAATAGTGTAATCTTTGAAAAGTCTGCAAAAGTCTATATCAAAGATGGATTCAATACGATATCAGTATGAACGATTTATATTTTTTTTTCAAGGACATCAAAAGTCCAAATGATAGTCATGATCCTGAAAGTGAAAACTTGAATTTTTCATTGATAATGACGATGAAATTTTAAACTGTCATATTTCAGAAAATGAAATTTTGAAATGTATTAATAACTTAAAGAACAATAAAGCATGTTAAAATGATGATATTATAAATGAATATATCAAAGCAACTGCACATGAAATGATGCCATTATGTGTCGCATTTTTCAACTTGATTTTCAACTCAGGAGTGTTGCCTGACTCTTGGCTAGAAGGGGCAAGGCCTATATACAAAAACAAGGGTAATTAAAAAAAGTCCAGAAAAATACAGGCCAAATAACGATTTTGAGCTGCTTTGGTAAATTGTTTACCTCCATACTTTACGCTCGTCTTAATAAATTTCTTGATGCACACAATATACTTGAGGAAAATCAGGCTGGTTTCGGCGCAGGCTACTCAAAAATGGATCATATTTTTGTTTTGCATGCATTAACAAAAATTGCAAAAACCCAGAAATAGAAATTGTTCTGTTCGTTTATTGATTTTAGCAAAGCATTTGATTCTGTATGGCGAGTTGGGCTATGGAAGAAACTATTAGCCAGTAATATTAACGGAAAATGCTTTTAGATTATTTTAAACATGTACAAGGGAATTAAATCATGTGTCTCATATAATGGAGAGCAATCTTCTTTCTTCTTAAGTTTTTGAGGCGTAAGACAAGGTGAAAATTTATCTCCTGTATTATTTGCCTTATTTTTAAACGGTTTAGAATCTTTCCTATGCAACACAAGTTGCAATGGTGTTAACTTTGAGTTCCAATATGATGATATAACATTGTATTTGAACTGCTTGTGCTGCTCTATGCCGACGATACAGTTGTTTTTGGTACAGATAAGAAGGAATTTCAAAATAATTTAGACATGTTCTATGAATACTCAGAATATGGCACTTATATATTAACTTTGATAAAACTAAAATTATGATATTTGGTACTCGACAAGACCAGCGTTTTAATTTTAATCTGATGGTCACAAAATTGACATCTGTACTGACTTTAAATATCTTGGTGTTATTTTTAGCAGAATAATAGGCACCTCCACCAAACAAGGAAACATAATGTTGAGCAAGCTAAGAAGGCAATGCATGTTCTTTTCAAACGAATTCGTAATCTTGATATTCCAATTGGTTTGCAGTTGTATTCATTTGACCATGGTATTTTACCTATTGCATTATATGGGGGCTTTGAAAATAGCCAAATTATTGAAAATTTATATTATGATTTTCTTAGACAGATTATTAACTTGAAAAAAGTACCCCTATATATATATATATATATATATATGTTACATGCAGAATTGGGACGACATCCAATACAAATTAGTATAAAGTCAAGAATGATACGTTTCTGGCTATCAATTGTCAATGGAAAAGAATCCAAATTATCAAAATTACTGTACTCAATAATGCTTAAAGAACACGAAAAGGGTTCTTATAATTTTAAATGGATCCTCTGTATAAATGACATACTTGTTGCTGTTGGTCGACCTGATCTTTTTAAAACTGAGCCAGTCAATAACCCAAATTCTGTGAAAATGGATATTTTACGAGCATTGTCAGATTTGTATATTCAAGAATGGAATGAGAAAGCTAACGTTTCCTCACAAGGAAAACAATATCTTTTATTTAAAGACAATCTCAATTTTAAAAAAAAAAATACTTGATTTATTTTTCAAAATTTTATTATTCCAAAATTATCAAATATAGGACTGGTAACCTCGGCTCCCAGTTGAGACTGGACGATGGGATGATATACCATTAAATGAGCGAAAATGTAGAATTTGCACTACAGACAATATTGGTGATGAGTATCATTATTTGTTTACTTTTGACTTTTTTAAGAGTGACAGAAAATTGTATTTGAAACAGTATTTTTATGTTAAGTCAAGCATACGCAAGTATAGGGAGCTTTTTACCTCATCAAATGAAGCAACGCTCATTAAATTATCAAAATTTGTTGCAATTATTATGGAAAAGTTTTCTGTGTAGACTGTTTTCCAAATGATTGAAATAAATTATGTTTCAATTTATATAGAGATTAAATATACTTTGTTACTAAAGGTCAATTTCCTGTCATGGACTATATTCCCAATACAATAATATCGTATTTCATAGTACACTGTATTTATGTGTTATGTCTATTTTACTGCATAACATGTTTGCGTTAATCTCTTGAACGCCACCTGCGAGTAGCCTGAGATAAATAGTTTTCAATAAAGTTATGTTCTGTTCTGTTCTGTTAGTTCTGGAACCTACATTTCAAATGGATTTCATGACTGATTCATTGAATATTTCTAGAGATTCTGGTTCAAGAGCACACGTTGAGTCCAAGCCAAAAATATCAGTAGTAGCTAAATCCTGTACCTTCAATAAAACCTGTGTAAAACGGCCACACAAAAATTAAGCAATAATCGGTCTTGAAAAACAGTTTTGGTCCTTTTGAGAGTGGCCGTTTTACACAGGTTTAACTGAATCTTCACGATTGAATCGTAAAAGTTTGGAAGCAGGAAATAAATTTGCCACACTGGGAATATAAAGGGACTGATCTGAGCTGATCTGCTCCTTTGTTGATAGCATAAAACAAAGGTCTGGCGACCCCAAACCCCAATAAACAAAACCTTGTGAGGCGGGCTTTAAATATAATACTGTGTCTCATTATATATGAATGAGATGCAATCCCTCAGACTTGGTTTATTTTAATACCTATGTGAAAATTTATGTCGTATACGTGAATCTTCAGATGTATGTTATGACAAAATGAGATATCATCTTTAAACAAATTTATGTTTTTAATAAGTTTGTAATAAATATTTTGATAACATAGTTTCAAGTGTAACTGAGTACGGCGTATTAAGCAGTTTGGAATGCTGTAAGCGACTTTTAAATTAAGAAAACTTACAAGTCTTGAACCCTTGTGTCACGATTAGGTCTAAATCTTGTGGTTTCAAGTAGCAAAACTTGACCACCTCGAGTGGTTTGTGAATAGGTTTTGACTTAAAGTATTAAACTTTGGTTCAAACATCGTGATCTTTGTCAATATTAGCTCATTTATGCATAAACGGTTTGAACCAACTAGTTACTACACCCCTGTCTAATCCATTTTTAGCAAATATAACTTTTCTTCCGTATCGCACTGCAGTAGCTCGTTACTTATACTTTCATATACAAACTTTATCTGGTTGCTGAATATGTTTTTAATGATAGCCAACAGTGTATGCCCTGATGAGATGCCACACAACACGGCTTCTAATCCTGTCTACATTGTTTATGCATATAATGACATACGTTAGACGTACATATGCTAATATTAGCAATAGGCACATGGTGCCAGCAAGACACAGTTATACCTTCCCCATCTTAATCGGTAGAAACTTGGCATATTTTCAGCCGATGAGGCGGTGCTTATGAGAACCCGTAATATAAGTTTTGTAAAGAGATACAGTAAAACCTGTGTAAAACGGCCACTCAAAAATAGACAAAAACAAAGATCTTACTAACAAATGGTACATGTAGCTTAACGAAGGTTAAAAGTATCGCTGAATGCGATCATTCTGCAATAAAGGGGAGCATTCTGCAATACGTTTGACCTGCATTAGGCGATATTTGGTCTTGAAAACCAATTTTTGGTCTTTTTGACAGTGGCCGTGGTACACAGTTTAAATGTACGTCCTTTCAAAGCCGAATTCATCTAAAAGTTAAAGGGTTTTACGTTCAATGAATTTGTCTACCCATTTCGTCGAAAAGAACTTTTCTTTTTTACTCCTTTATCGTATTGGAATGGCCTTCCTCTTATTATAAGGGTTGCTGTTTTAACTCTTTGCAATCTAGGGAAATTAACGTGTTTTTTTTTTTTTTTTTTTTCAAATATTTTTCAGGAAATTTTTTTCAGGAATACCATCGAGCCTGATCTGTGTCCAAACTGTTTGCAAAGGATATTAACAGGCGCCACTAGTGGGCAAAAGTTTACATAATTTAGGTTCTTACTATCCATATCTAAAAAGCTCAAAAATGGCAAACCATGATGTGGTGCCGCAAAACCGCGACATCTCATCTGGGCCTGCATTGGTCTGCTTTTGTCCACGAGAAAACAGTTCAACTAATCGTTTAACTATTTTCTTTTGTGGTGACTGTCGGGATCCGAGCGTTGGTGGCATAATCTTGTTGGAGTAAGCCGGGATTAGGAACAACCTCAATATTATTTAAAGCTGAGATATTGATAATCATAACATAAATAAAGTGCCTTTCAAAAGCGTAGTTTTACAATTTTTAAATTCTTCAGATTTCAGTCATGGTAAGTGAAAAGGTTCATAACTGCATGGAGCTGATGCTTTACGCACTATTCGACACGAACCATGTGTCATAGGATCCTGCGATCCCCTCGTAACGTCAACTCGCTTTGACTGATATGCATTTGACAATAATAAACAATTAGATTCTAAATTATCTAAACTTCACTTCATATGAAAAAATAAGTAAAACAAAATGCTTGGCACCTGAAATGTGAAACACACTGATATTACCCCAACAAGTTATTCTCATTTCCAGTTCCTTCAATAACAGTAATATATTTAACTCATTTCAAGAAAAAGATTCTGGTCACCTTGTTCTTCGCCATTGTCTATGTAATGATTTGTAAGAGGGCCGTAACTAATGTTGGAAAAACTTATGGCCCGATCCCTTGCTTTATATGGGCAATCAATACGTTTAAACTAAACCCCTTTCTGATGGAAAAATATATACCCCCATCGTTGAATCACAATACGCTCAATTTTCGGTCTCAAAAGAGTCAAAATCCGCTGTTCTAAGTCCATATCCATGACCTTTTTTGCTACTTACAATTTTATTTTTTAACTATTTTGTTCTTTTTATTTTAAAAGGTAACCCCGTTTCTAGACACTGGTAATTTTTAATCCGTTCCCAGATTTTTTAGTGATGACCCACCCTGTCCCAGACAGACTCTGAAAATAAGACCCCTTTAATTGGCACGTTCCCATCCACACTTATACGATGTGAGTGCCCTACCCCAACCCCTGGGCATTATGGTGGGTGCTGACCCATCCCGTCATGAAAATATTCCAATGTTTGGCATCAATATTTTGTGATGTCTGAGATGATATATGTAATTATTCTTCAAGCAAGCTATTTACCAGTAAGCACGTAAAATCGGGCCACTATCGGCCCTTCAGCGAAACACCATCCGAATGTTTCGCTGGAGGGCCGATAGTGTCCCGATATTGGATGCTGGCTGGGTGTATGGTTTGCGAGAATGCACTCGTTAACACTGGCGGATTATCTTCTATAGAGGCTATTTTAAAGGTTCGCAGGTTCAAAATGGCAGAAACACATGAAGCTTGCAAGAAGAAAACCCTTCAGTCTCGATCACTCATTCATAACACGAACATGACGTCAAACAACGTTGGATCGACGTCGATGCGACGTTATGACGTCGCTGCGACGTTGCTATGGCGTTGTTTTAAGGCCGTGTGCCTTTTAGGTTAGGCTCATTTTCTTTTGACATATCAAGTACACTATTGCTTTCCGATTAAGCCCTATAGAATTATCAGACGGGCATCTAAATATGCTTATTACCTCAAAAATTGATACCTCACTATCTTCTTGATATCTACATGATAATTCGCAAATGTCTGCCTTTCTCCTTTGATCTCTTGTGTTTATAGTCTCTTCCTAACTGTAAGAACAATTTATTTGTTTTCATAACAAGGTTATATTTTGATATATTGCGCCTTGTTAGGCCATCATGTCTTTATTCTATGTTTTAACCAAATTCTGGTAAGCGGGCGGTAAGTTTTGAATGCAACGCCCCCCCCCCCCCCATCCCCTGAAAAATCACAAAATATAGGGTTTCTTAGCAATATTCGCCAGGATCCCTTGAAAAATCACATAGCTGCCAAGCCAGCATTCAAGTTGGGCCTATAACGTCACGCCATTGAAGCGCCGTGTTTATCTGTTTTTGTTCGAAATCATTCCAAGCATCATCTTTAGAGCATGCAGAGTTGACCATGTCTGAGCCACTCTTCTTCTTCTTCTTCTTCTTCTTCTTCTTCTTCTTCTTCTTCTTCTTCTTCTTCTTCTAAGAAGCCAAGTGTCTTTGATGCTTTTCGCCATTGTCGCGTCTATATAGGTCGCAGCTTAGATACTTCCCACTGTCCAATTCCTCCAGTGTGTGTCCGTGGAGCCTGTAATTTGACTGTCTCTCAAAGCGTTTGTTAGATTTAATTCTGATGACCTGGCATTTCTCAGGGTGGAACTTCATCTGGCATATCTTTTCCCACTTTAATAGTGTGTCTAGGTCCTCATGCTGTCTCTTTGCATCAGCTTCTGATCTGACACGTCTGTATAACTTAAGAGACAGTCATCCGCAAAGAGTGGCTGACAGCTTCAGGCAGGTCATTGATGAAGGCCAAGAAGAGTAAGGGGTCTAACACTGTGCCCTGTGGAACACCGGAAATCACATCTGCTTGAGAAGATCTGTGCCCATCCATAGCACCCGCTGTTTTCTGTGACCAAGGAAAGACTCAATCCATTATATAGGGTATGTCCTCTGACTCCGTAGTATCCTAGTTTGTAGAGTAGTCTACGATGGGGTACTTTGTCAAAGAATTTGGCAAAGTCGAACAGAAAGACATCTACCTGCTCTCTTCCTGACCGAAGCTGACTTGCTATGCCTTGTATGTCGTAACTAGCTGGGTAACACATGGCATTCCGTTCCGAAAACCATGTTGCTTAACTGTCAACATGTTGTGCTGGTCAAAATGCCTGAACTATTGCAGGCCACTGGGGCTAGGGATACAGGTCTGTAATTAGATGGCTGTTGTTATTGTCCTTTTTCTTAAAAGTGGTGCAATGAGGGCTTCTCTCGACTCTGATGGCTTTTTCCATTATCCAGCCCCTACCCAGTATAGGCGCTAGCTCTTTTTAAGGCAGCCCTGGAGTTGAAGGTGGTATACCATCAGGCCCTGGTACCTTATAGGATTTTAAGCCATTCAGTATTTTCTTCAAAACGTTTGAGTTGATAGTGATCTCATGCATTGAAGTGAAGGGAATTGGACCTTTGTCAGGAATGATGTCGGTGTCCTCTTTTGTAAAGACGGATTGAAACTGTTCGTTTAGAATCCCAGTCTTGACAGGGGTATTGCTTTGCAGGAAACCGTCTTTTCTGTCTGCAAATTGCTTCACCTGAGATGCTTCAAGGAAATAATGTGGTGCGCTGTTTGACAGAAGTACGACACCGAGTTCTTCGATGTGTTTTGCGTTGTTATAATGAACTGATAAGCATCTGGACGGGGGCTGGTAATGCAGTGACATTTACTGTTTGCATGTCTTAATTATTTTCGTAGCGCATCAAAACAAATGGTATACTTTTTCTTTTGATAAGCAGCTCTAGGCCAGCATGCGTAGTTATTCTAGGCGTTTTGGATTACATAGTGATTTTTAGGGCTCAACTAATTTTGTTTTGTGGTCAATTGTTTTAGATGCTGTCATATCGATTCGAATGTTTAAAACTGGAGAGTTTTTTTGCCTTTTTGAATATGTAATAATGGATGAGAGGTGCCCAGAAATCTACAAAGTGCACTTTTTACAGGCATCACTCAATAAAAGCTAGCCAAATACAGTCTCGACATTGTGCACAAGGTATTGCATGAACACAGCCTTATACATGTAATTGACTTCAAAATAAACTTAAAAAAAGAAAGTCTGTAGCTGATCTAAATGTGATTATAATCTCGAGTGAGTTGTGCGTGGTTGATATGATTAAAATTGATGAGATACATTTATATGTCTACCGATAAAGTAGAAGCATTCTAATCAGGGTCTTCTGACAGGCATTTTATGAATTCCCATCCTTATAACCAGCATTTTACGCGCTCACGTGTGGCTTCAGTCTACCGAACATATACATTTGAAGTATTTTAGAAGCGACTGGTATACGTACACACATTTTGTTTATCGTTTGCGTTATTTACACTGGTTTCTATACGCTAACATTACAATATAATTGATTCTCTCGGTCAAGGGTTTTAAAGCTTCTTCAGGGGTAATGGAACTATTTGAAACACATGATAATGCCATTTATGTCAACTCAAAAAAACATATATTTGCTTGGACCATCTAAAGCCATGGAAGGGTCTCTGGTTTGATTCGTTTGAACATTCATGTACGATATATGAGTCTCATAGCTAAAACCCCTGATCTTGATGCGTCCGAAGAATAAAGGGACAGACAAGCCGGCGGTGTCTGATTCGCTTTCTGCAACATAAAAACATAATCTAATGTGACACAAGTCATACACAATTTCACTATTCTAGCTCGACAGACTGGATTGATCTCGTGAGAAAAGTAGCTTGGATGCATTTTGTGGAAGCTTTTTAAGTAACCAACTGTTGCCACAAAGCTAATTTACAGAAGTGTTGATAATGGTTATCATTACTGTTGGTAATGTCTGTAATGAGGCGAGATACAGGAAACTGACACTTGACGTCCATACAATGGTCAGCTTCTATGATGATCAACACCTGTGAATAGATGCCCATTATCCACACCTGTGCTAGCAATACTTTTTATAATGATTCCGTTTACTAAATCGTCACATTAATGGGTCAGCACGCTTGTCGCATAGGCGAGCTGTGAAGGTTCAGACAAGCCTGCGCATATGCGCAGTCTTGTCAGAGCCTCACTGCTCGCGCATACAAAGTAAGAACATGGCCGGTGACTCATGCATGCCAAATATTACACCTCTAGTTCCACGGGATAACGATGCATGTTTGTTTAAAGAGTGGCTTTACATTTATTTGATAAGTAACAAAATTTCATATTGGCCTATTTTTTTAATTTGAACTCATCTATTAAAACAGTGCTCTGGGTTGTTGGTACAATAGCTATGTCCGCCGTGAGAGAGTAAAGATTCAGGCTTAGGGAGCATTCTGCAATATTTTTGACCTGCATTAAGCCATAATCGGTCTTGAAATCCAATTTTCTGTCTTTTGAAAGTCGCCGTTTAACAATTTGAGAAACGTGACCACGAGCTTGTCTTTAAACTCCTTGTATTGAAGACAATTTGAGAAACGTGACCACGAGCTTGTCTTTAAACTCCTTGTATTGAAGACAATTTGAGAAACGTGGCCACGAGCTTGTCTTTAAACTCCTTGTATTGAAGACAATTTGAGAAACGTGACCACGAGCTTGTCTTTAAACTCCTTGTATTGAAGACAATTTGAGAAACGTGACCACGAGCTTGTCTTTAAACTCCTTGTATTGAAGACAATTTAATTTGGGAAACGTGACCACGAGCTTGTCTTTAAACTCCTTGTATTGAAGACAATTTGGGAAACATGACCACGAGCGTCTTCATTAAAAGCTATGATAAGGTTGATTTGTACATGTTGCATAACATAGGTGATGTTGGGGGATCAGTTTAAGTTATTTTTAAAAAATTAGACAGATGAACTGTTGGTAATACAGGGTCATCTTGTCTCTCTTGTAGGTATGTTTGAATAGATGCGATACAGCACTGACACATATACGTTTTTGAACGCCACGTTGCGGAATTTCTTTTCATCATCGTCTTCGTCTTCCGTTTTTTTTCTTGCTCTTTTTCATGTTGTTGTTTTCTTGCTCTGTTTCATGTTGTTGTTTCTTGTTCTTTTTCATGCTATTGTTTTCTTGTTCTTTTTCTTCTTCCGTTTCCACCTTTCTGCTGCTAAGTACGGTTAATCACAACCTTCTTGAATCATGCACAAGAAGTGAGGGGTACTATACGGTTGGTCCACACCGTGCACGACGCTGCCTGAAACTTTTACTGTTAGCTCAATTCAAAAGTACGAGTCGAGTAACATTGGCTAACATATGCTGAAACACATTTCATGTAATCAATTAATTTCTGCTGACTGCTTACCAATGCTACGCATGGAGACCAAAAACCTCAAACACCTGAAAATAGGGCCCAAGAACAGTTTGAACTTTAACAGTTTTCTGCTCTCAACAGCTTTCAATGATGTGGTTTCACAGTTTATTTCACATCGGAGAAAGAAACAAACTCATGACCCTAGCCGAGTCAGAAAAAATGAACAAAAACTACATCTAAAGCATATATGCGCACATTATATTTTAACATAGCCATAATCTATCTATCTATCTATCTATCTATCTATCTATCTATCTATCTATCTATCTATCTATCTATCTATCTATCTATCTATCTATCTATCTGCCTGCCTGCCTGCCTGCCTGCCTGCCTGCCTGCCTGCCTGCCTGCCTGCCTGCCTGCCTGCCTGCCTGCCTGCCTGCCTGCCTGCCTGCCTGCCTGCCTGCCTGCCTGCCTGCCTGCCTGCCTGCCTGCCTGTCTGTCTGTCTGTCTGTCTGTCTGTCTGTCTATCTATCTATCTATCTATCTATCTATCTATCTAAAGACAATAATATGTTGTCAAAAGTTGCCACCTGTCCGACTTTACCCAGCTTGACCTAGAATGATTTAAAATTGCTTCCTTGCGACAGTAATATTGACTTACCAGAACGGCTTTGCTGGTCGCAAATACCACAATGTTGGAAATCTCATTTGTTGGTAAAGGGATGAAACAATGTTTTATTTAAGTGAACCAAATTTTGAAAAAAATCCAGTAAAGTATCGTCTGACAGCCATTCGGTTGGATTTGCAGGATGGTTGGGACTGTAAAAGCGTTTTAAAAATGAATATATAATGCCTAGTGTAAGGTCGGGTAACTTCAGACATTAGGTAAATTCGGACACACATTTGCAAACAGTGCAAATCCAGATGAGACGGCTCCTTATGAGCCGTCTCATCTGGATTTGCACTGTTTGCTTAGTTAATTTATTTTTCTATTCCAATAATCAAAATATGAAACAAACAAGGTCGCCGTCCGAATTTAGCCGACCGTCCGACTTTACCCGACTTTACCCTATATCGTTGGGTAAATACGGCATTTAATGATCATAAGATGAGCGAAATAAAAAATCTAAGGAGAAAACATTTTGTAAATTGGGTTTTATGTTCCTTTGTGTTGTTCTGGTAAATGAAATCTGTCAGGAATCATTTATTCTGTATCTAGTAGATTGAGTAATCTTTTACATCTGTCAAAGGTATTGCCAGTTGGTGGTATATATCCAGAGAAGTCACGTTTTCAACTGAAAAATGATGGTATTTTCCACAGCTCTTTATTTAAACAATAACATTATGCTTTCTTGGATAAAAATTAAAAACCACCATTTTGTTAACCATTTATCTTGGGGTATAAAAACGGGTATATGCGCGTGGCTGTTTTGTTGCTTATTCTTAATGACCATGCAACACACGCTCATGCATTGCTACACAATGCATTTTATCCGGGTCTTCACTGTTTGATAAAGTACCAGTACCAGTTTGCGGATTATATCCAGAGTTAAAGGAGCTAAGTAGAATCACACTTCAAGGATTTGAATATAAGCGCTGTTGGTATTTACAGTAAGTGATAAGTAAGATTTTCATAAGAGCTGTCCGATTTATTTGACAACAAGTGGTCCTACTTGGTCAGTGTCGAGTGTTTGGTATCTTAATACAGTCCATAAGTGCCTTGTAGTTTCTCTGATCTTTACATTGTGTCCGATAATCATGATAGTGGCAGAGCCTCGTTTGTTCAGCTGGTCCCATATAGCCTGTGATGACCACAGAGTGACATTCAGAATGCCCACCATAGTGAGATAAAATACGCGCATGTTTGGCGTAGAAAGTACCCAGTGAGCATATATAAAAGCGGGACACTATCAACCCGCCAGCGAAACGGCCCGAAACTGTATGTTGACTGGATAAATACTAGTATGCTGCTTTATTTCCAAAGCAGTCAAATCAGAAATAATCCGTAATTACAATTGACAAACAAAAATGGAAGCCTCCATCAGGCTGACAGGAACGAGTTTATGAATGGACCAGCACATATATTCTGGTACTTATCACATGCTGACGCATCTTTTGTGTATGAAAGCAGCAAAGGCTCTGGTGAATCTGCGCATTTGTACAGGTTCACATGAGCCTTTGTTGCTCGCATATGCGATATGTACCAAAACCTCAGGTACTGGCCCAAATATAATATTATATGGCAAAGAAGACAAAGTTATAATGTCGCTGCTCTCTGTCTGTCTGTCTGTCTGTCTGTCTGTCTGTCTGTCTGTCTGTCTGTGTCTCTCTCTCTCTCTCTCTCTCTTACTTATATCTGGCCAATCTAATGTTTTAAGCATATTTAGGCAGAATTTATATAAAATACATATCCAGGGGGTGATGAAATGCTAATTTGTAAATTATTGCATATCTTAAGAAGCTAGAGTCACGTTTTGGTACAGTCAAATTTAAACTATTTACCTTCTTTTAGCCTCACTTACCACAGTTAACCCCCACGTTAAAAATAAGCCCAGTCAAGTTAAATAATACATTAACCCATTTAAGCCGAATGGAATTTCCCACCCTTATCAACTAAACAAGTCCAGTTCAGTTTTATGGATTGATGGATTGTATTTTTGATTTTTTATTCAAATTTTTATATAGCATTCTGTAAGGAGACAATGGGGATACTGATCTGTCGCCACATTCTGTGGCGTCTGATTTGGGTCTGCACTGTTTGCATATGACCCACAAATAGGACGCTATACTTATAGTGTATGCACAGATACACCCATTGATAAATTGCCTTTTTCGACAAAAAATGTGAATTTCTTTTATTTCTTTATTTAAACGTTTGTTGTCGGATTTATTGGAAGCGTCTCAATGAGTACCCATAAGGTGTTATCATTGATATATAAGAACCCCCCCCCCCCCACACACACACACACCTATTAACAGACTTTGTATCTGTCAATGAGACCCTCTCTGACCATAATCAAAGTGCGATTGTAAACAGGAGCTCCATTGTTCTTTAAGGAGAATATTGGACCACATAAGCACCTTTATCAAAATGTTTAGGCGTATGCAGAACTAAAACATGTAAAAAGCAGATTTGCATTGCTTGAGATAGTGATGTTGATAAATAGTCTGGCTTAAGTCTTTAAAAAATTATTGCCTTCTTTTTTGTCTTCATTTCTTCATTGACTTTAACAATTTTGTAAAGACTTATTTTGTTTTATTTTCTGTTTTTTAATTGCTTTATTTTCGATTAAAACAGTTGTCATAGTATATTATTTATAACCTATGACTGCTGAAAGTTTGATAATTAAAAGGAAATATTTTCTCAGATGAGCGGTTGGTGCTTAAGTGGATTCCTGCGGTCACAGTGCCACTTTGCTTCGAAAGATTGGTTTTCACAAAGGGCGTGAGACCATGCAGTAATGACTTGCAGTCATTGGTCATGTTCTGTAAAAGAAGTGTATTTTACACCAAATATGGTGGCAGCTGAACTGCAAGTCTACCACTGATCTTGGTGTAACATTTCACCTGTTGTAAAAGCTATCTTCTGTCCTAAGAACAACTACAACAACAACAGGTACAAATGTTTAATATTTTATATTATCAATGTGAAATGTTTGCCTCATGTTGCTTTAGCAGGAAAATAAATGTAAGTTCGTACCAAAATGGGTGGCAGCTGCCACCCAGCTGCCTACTCTTTTGATGTAAACTTACACAATTTGTCAACAGTGTGGCAGATATGATATATGTGAATAAGGCCGATTTCATATGAAGTGGCTGATATTTTAAGGGTTTTTTATTCGATAAACTTATCATTAATTTCACAGCAAATAGTCTAACTTACTTAACCTTCCGTTTTGCACATGAACCGCAAAATCTAAAATGCAGAGACATGCCCATTTGAATAAACGAGACTGCAGTGCTAACTGAATTGACGACCAGTGAATGCTCAGACGAGTCTTCGCATGCGCGCAGCCTCGTCTGAGTGCTCGCAATCATAAAAGTAAAGTTCAGACCAAATCTAAAAAAAAAAAAAAAAAAACTCCAGCTGTTAAGTTTTTAGACTCAATTTTTCGCAATAACTTTTTTATCTTCAAATTTAGCAAAACGTGTTCGCGATGAAAGTTGTAGAGGAGAATTTCCGCCAACTTCTCCAAAAGGTCTTGTGCTTGTGGCGCAAACAGATTTTTGTGTATATAGATGAAGATTTTGCAATAAATGGAATTCGTCCTAAATTTCTAAGTCTTTTATTGACAGGTATAACTCGTATAGGCGTAACAGAAAGGGGTAGTTTCAAAAAGTATTCGGAAGCGGTGCATATCCCGTTCTTCAAAGGCTGTGCATAACATAAAACTGCCGTTAACATACTCAGAATTTACCGTGCATATGCAGAATCAACTTAAAGCAGGCTCATTTGTAGGAACAAATGCTGGTTTATCGCATGACGCGCATTTTTTTTCTTACACACGTGCTATGAAATGAACGGTTTTGAGATGACCCTACTAGCTTAACGCACGAGCGACTCAAGCGCGATTTCTATTATATTTGAACAAGCCATCCATCGCTTTAGTAATTGAATTAGGGAGGTGCAATGTAACTTTTTGACTGACATCTTGGACTTAGTTTATTTGCGCTTTGCTTAAAAAGTTCAAAGAGTGCATCTAAGCACAGATGAACCTGCAGCATCTAGGATGTTGGAACCATTTGGAGAAGTTGGCGGAGATGTTTCTGAATACTTTTCATCGCGAACACATTTTGCTAAAATTGAAGATAAAAAGGTTATTGCGAAAAATTAAGTCTAAAAACTTAACAGCTGGAGTTAGGCATCTAGCCTCAGCAGAGTACGTTAAATTCATATTCAATAAAACCATTTTATCATAGACAAGCCCAGTTATTTCTTATAAGATTATTAATTCATTAAAAAAACAACCCAAAAAAGGGCATTCGGTGTATTCCTTAATGCTTTGTTACTTCTTGCATTGACCAATGTCTTGTGTACTCACACCCATGGAACGCATATGTATAGTAAATATTCTATTATTTAAAAAATAAATAACATTTTTCTCTTTCAGTTCTAAATTAAATGCTGGTTATCGTCAGAATTACAAATAGGAATACCTTGAACGAACCGATCAAGATCTTCGCTGTTTGTCTAGACCATTTTGGCAGGCAACTAGTGTTCGAAAGTTTAGAAAATTTATCATATTGTCATTGTAATCATTTTTAACATTATTGCCAACCTATAATGCTGTGGTCGACATTAAAATGATCCCATTTGTCAGCATGACCATGAAACACATGTGCATTTCTCTTATGCTTCAATGAGCATTAGCTCTCTCATTTATCGCCACCTGTGTATTTAACTTCACGTGCATTTACAAAAATGTACTTGAAACCCAAATATAATGGAGCTTTTCACGTCAAACAGTGAAACTATGCTAATTAAACTATCAACATTTGTTGACACTTTTAGCATATATTATGTCAATTTTCTGCATGTTATGTATGTGCATATATATATCTCTTACGCCACCTGCGTGGTCTGGGTTGTATAGGTATCATAATTGTTCTGTTAAAAAGTTATGTTTCCATGAACAAAAACTGCTGCTAAAATTCAGGATATTGCCCCTGACTTGATAAATCGAGAATTCGGTTGAATCACGTATGCTCAGGTTGCTTATTGCAAAATTAATTTTAATAAGATGGCAACAACACACACGCCGACAGAGCTTCCTTGCTGCTTGCAATTATGTAAGATTTGATAGTCTGCATGATAACTAACTGTTACTGGCAGATTTAATACAGACGTACATAACACCCACTTTATACAAAAGGATCTTAGGTTTTCATGTTGTTACCTATAGTAGAGAACAGCTAGCGCATCCATACACATTGCATGTAATCAAAGAGAAAATGCGTCATGGATTCATAGTAAATTTGAGCCAGTGCATGAGATTTCCAACAATGTGGTATGTGCGACCAGTAAAGGCTCAGACCAGCCTGCGCATACGCGCAGTCTGATCAGAACCTTTGCTAGTCGCTTGAGTATTCTATGATTGTTAAGCTACTGACTGAACATCATTTGGAGTTTCTAAGCTTAAAAGGAGGCTGCAGAGGATAGTCCTAGTCTACACTTGTCAAAATGTCCAACTGTTGGAAATCTCATGCCATGGCTCAGTTAGTAATCGGGTGCATGTGTACGGCGAAGATCATTTGCAGAATGCGCACTTACATTGTAATACATTCGGAAGAACCTTTTTAGTGGTTGTGGTAACATCAGACAAAGAAGTAATTGGAATTGAGGCGTAACAAGACAATACATTCTGATATTTGTAGATCAGACTACTAGAAAGCTTGCAAACTGGAATTGATGCCACACATGCATTGTAAAGCTGAAAATGCAAACGTGAAGTCTCACTTCTCCGTTGTAGCTAAATACTTTAACAAGCCTGCTCTATGCTTACTCTATTTAATTTATGTTATTTGTTTTTAGAATGCTTGAACATAAAATGTATCATGCTCATTAATATTAAATTGAAACATCTGAGGTTTGAAATTTAAGTTGTAATGAGCATTTGAAATTTCATGCTTATGAAAAAAGTTTAATAACCTCGTTAGCATGTGTTTGTGTTGATAGAACGTACAGATTATTGAATTTGTATTAATGAGTATATTTGTATGGGGACGAAGTTTTGATTTGCACGACGTCGGATGAGCGTGCGTGGTTAGTTTACGTTACTAATTTCTAGTTCCAAACTTGACGATTGCACTTACCAGATGAAAATTTTTGGTTCAGCAGCCGCACTTTCCAGATGATAAGTCGAGTTTTCAAGTAAAATATGAGATATCGAGTTCTGAAATCGAAATTGGAATTTGTGTTTTGGTCTTTATCCTAAAATATTTCCTAAGATCCTACATCGGTAATAAGCATGATAAGAGCAAAATAGTAATCGGAGCTGCAAGATATGCGCATGCGCACAGAGTAGGTTATCTCACGCACTACCAGTTCTAACGTATCTTCTCCAGAACCACTGAAATTCATAATACTTTCACACAAGTGTTTCCCATAATGCTAGCTTTCTTTAACAATGTTGTGACAGAGCTAAAATAGTTTGTTTTTAAACATCTTTTTCTCATGAGCCAAAAACTCAGATGAGCGATCCAGGGCCACAGGACCCTCTTGATAGTGATCACAGAATTTGCGAATGTGCATGTACATGACGGCCATCTCCTAAGGTAAAAAGAGTGCGAAAGAGCATTTTTCATGTTTTCGATCATAAAATCGTATAATTTACGATGGAAATGCGACAGTCTAAGACCACAGACACCAACGCAACAGCAAGACTACTATCAAAGTAAAGCCGTTTGCATTCTGAAAGGACACTAATAACTACAGTAAAACCTGTCTCAAGTGGCCACCCAAAAAGACCACTAATTGGTTTTCGATACCAACTATCGCTTAATGCAGGCCAAAGGTATTGCAGAATGCTCCAAGGGGAGCACTCTGCAAAACTTTCGACCTTCATTTAGCTACCATTTGTCATTAAGATCTGTGTTTGTCTATTTTGAATGGCCGCTTAAGACAGGTTTTACTGTACATCACAAGACAGTCTGACAAGAACGGGGGTGTTTCATCGCTATATTATGTGAAAGAGATTCAAAAAAGGGTTATGTTGTTGTTGGTTTATTGTATTGTTTGTGGGGGTTCTGTATTGGTCTATGTTTTTGTATGCATTACTTTATGTCGTTTCTAGTTTTGCAATCATATTGAAGGGGAAACGAGAGCTGGTTGCTTTGTTGTCTAGCTCCTAGACCTTGATGTTTTTGTCAATTTTACTAACTCTTCATTCAGTATAATTTGATTTCATATAGCTAGTCTCATCTCTTCTCTCTTCGAAACCAAGCGTGATATTCTCACTTTATCTCAAATATTGTTACCATAGAGGAAAGAGGGAGAATAAAGAAGTTATTATTTTAAAATGAAATTATCATTTATTAAAAAGAATATGATATCAGACTAGTGGCTAGTCTAGTTGCTCTGCTTTATGTCTTGTTACTGTAACTGTGCTGTGGCTCTTCCTCACGGTGCCGTGGGTTGGTCTGCCGTTTGTGATTGTGGTATATCCTGATCATACTCACTTACTTTTTCATGCCTGTCTGAAAAAGGGAAGCTAAGCTTTTCAAAATGAAGAGAACCGAAATAAACTAAAAGATGAAACTTTTAATGAGACGACAAAAAAGGTGACTTAAGTGCGAACGACACTGAAAGCGTTAATATGGTTAATATTGGAATGTTCGATTTATTCGATGGTACTCATAAAACCACAAGAAGCTGTCTATATTTCAACAGATAAAATATTTTCATTGAAAGAATATTTATTACCGCATATTAATCTCGTGTGAAGATCAAAACAAGCGTCTCGCAAAAAAGCGTCTATCAGCAGTAGATCTCCGTGATAAGACACCGGGGAGTAAAAAGATTAGACGAAGAGACACCTAATCTCGAGGGAAAATTGCATCATACCGCATTCCTATTGCATCTGCATCTCTTTTGGGTGCATTCTTGATATTAATCTTAAAAGGTATGCTAAATGTCAATCACATTCGAGCGTACGGTGTACTACAGTTTATTCATACACTGGTAGAAAACCGATTACATACAAATGTACTAGCTGCTCTTATATGAATATTTAGCCAAACAATGTACACCCAGATAAAATGCCGCATAATGCGCCATTTCATCAGGATCTACACTGTTTGCTAAGACAAAACAATCTTAATAGAAAACTCCTTGATATATACAGTGGGCAGTACTAAGTTAATTGTATCGAACCAGAAGGAAGAATCAGTTAGAGCATTAAAGAGTTTAGAGAGCAATACATTTGCACTCTTTAAACATTACCTGTTTATATTCGTCCCCTATCAACGGAAATTTAGTATAATATTTAACACCCAGTCGCATTGGGCCTATATGCCATTTCAATACAAATGTGGTTATACAGTTTACATTTGTACAAGATTTACTGTGAAAATCAAGCAGACTCAAGTAAACAGGAAAAATTATAATGGAGATTCCCTTTCCTTCGACCCACCATGCTTATCCTAAGAGATGACTATCTTCTCAATGCACAAGACCAAAATAACAACTACTGTCGTTTCATGTTTGAGCCGGAAGAGCTGACCATCTAACTTTTTATTTCTTACCGTACACGTAACCAACAAACTTGCAAAGTACGTCTATTCTATACTAACTGTGAAAGCATTTTCCTGAACAGACATCATGCTTAAAGGCAGGAGTTGGGTATATAAGGCAGAATAACCTTCAGTTTCACCACTTTCTTTATTGAACTCAAGCTGTGAACATCTACAGGAACTTATCCCTTATTTGAATAGCTCCTGGCATATACCTGGATTATAGTTGACAGGTCTGATCAGCTCAGTGACAATGCTATTTATCAGCCTAAGCAAGCCAGTGGTCAATTAAATCAGACAGTAGGTAAGCTACACCTACTTATTGTCTCATATTGAAACCACTTTCCTGCTGAGGGGGGGGGGGGGGGTACAGGATTCCTGCCTTAAACGAAGAATTTGATCTGATCAAATGTAATTGAACGATTATTATACATAAATGGATACCAGTACAAAAATCGCCCCCCCCCCTCACCCCCGTGTGAGATACTCGCCGCCCAGCAAAAAACTCCACTCCTGTGCAGGGAGGAAAAAGGCTATGGATTACCTGCATTGCAATGTATCTCTATGGGGTAGGTGGCAATCCAACACCCTGTGATCAATGAATATGCTGTCGTTCACTGGATTAAAAACATCACAAAGCAAATAGATTTGGCAAACATTTCACTTACCATGTTTGCCAGTTGAGATGACAAATTTTAAAATATCCTGATTTTAATTAATTTACCATATCTTCGAACATGCAAGTGCATATATAACATATACCAATATGCTGAAGAAAAAACATTGCCTTGCTAATGCTTTTAAAAATTTCATGTTAAGGCGATCGTACCTAACGGATGATTGAAATGTTACAACAAAATAGACACATCCAAAGCGCCAGCTATACTACAGCGTCATCTATGGTGGTGTTTCTCACTTACCAAGGGAAAGCCATTTTCAACATTTTTTTTTTCAACCAAACGTCGAAAATTACCTATAATAACAGCATGGCGGTGCAGAACGCGGTATACATGCAAAGGAAACAAATTCTCCATTAATGTATGAATTCAGTGACTGTTTTCTTCTACAAGGACATTGCTGTGACGTAATACAGTATAGCGTAATACAGTAACCACATATGATCTCCGTCTTGGCGTGGCATTTTGGAAGTCTCCGTATCAAACCACATGAGCCCAGACATGACTGCTTCCTATGGTGCAGTCTGATCAGAGTCCACATTGTCGTCAATATTATATTCGAGAATTAATCTTTTGTAAAAGACAAAGAAATACATATAACATCAGCAGTCGAAAATCAACTGTATTTTACAAAAGCAGCTAATACTCGACACAACATCTGTTTTGTATGAATGGAAATCTGCAGAGAAAGATGTCAATATTTGCTTAAGTTAAAGCATGTTTTTCGAAGAAAATGCGTTTAAATGCAAAACCATATGCGCTTAGCAGAGCCGTGTCTTAAGATAAGGTCCTTATAACTATTTACCAGGAGCCTGGTCCCGGCTTAACTCTAAAGTGCACCATGAAAATGGGGGCGTTCATTTTATTTCACCATATTATGATATAAATCTGTCAGTTTGTATTGGTTTATGCCTTGGTACAGCGCTGGTCAAACTTTATTGTCACCTTGCTAAAGAACTGCTTTCTGCTAAACATATCAACACTTTGCATGCTGTGTAATCTTCTGAACGTTTTTGTCGTCTTTTTGGTTTTTTAAAATTAATGCTGTCTAAAATTATTTCAGGAATACCATCAGAGTATCAAACTGTTTGGATCCAGATTAGGCCCGACGTTTTGTCGGGCCTCATCTGGGTCGAAACTGTTTGCAAAACGGTTATCATCAGACGACACTAGCAGATAAAGCGATAAACTTAAACGTTCTCGACAGTCAATCCACCTGTAGAGGATGTCTATCAGACCAGTGGAATGCCAGGATGACTTTGTCAGAAATCATGTAATTAAGTACCTCTTAACAAGAGGTCTTGTAGCAGCATGTTGTGATTTTTTTTAATTACTGTTTTATTGACTCACTCACAAACTGATCAGTGTGCACATGTCATTATTTGTACAACACTACCTAAATTGCTTACTAAAACTGCCCGTATCAATGGAATGCAAGATTACATGAGCATTTGTATAATAATCGCCGGACTACCATCTCTTATCTTGACAAAGCCAACTACACGAACGATACAATTGCATATTCGACGACCCATGAATGACACTGAAAGTGTTACGTGTCTGTTCAAAGAGAAAACATAAATTAAACAGACCGTATTCACACAATGCGTGAGAATCTGTAAAGCGCTACCTTAATGTCGTGCTAGCCATAACATAACCGAACTCCCCAGCAGCCAACAATTGTAATGCAGTGTACCAAGGTCAGTTGGTTGATTATTTCTTGGGTGGATGTGGCTGATATAGTACAAATACGTCGTAGTCATGCGCGGATCCGGAGGGAGGGACAGGGGGTCTGGACCCCGCCTCCCCTGGAAAATCACAAAAATATAGGGTTTCTTAGCAATACTAGTCCGGATCCCTTAAAAATCTACCAAACCAGCATTCAAAGTTGAGCCATCATCGAAACGCCATTTGCCCGCTTATTTGGTACTTGTATCCTCTCTCCCATCAACAACTAAAAATCGTTGTCAAGGATGGACCCCCTCTTACAAAACTTTTCGGCGCATGGTAGAGCTCTATGGCGTTATGCTGTCTTTTTTGCAATAATATTTACCAATAAAAAGTTATTTTGATAACAAATTGTAGCTTAATGAAGGTCGAATGCTGCAATAATTTTGTCCTGCATTAAGCGATAATTGGTCTTGAAAACCAATCTTTGGTCTTTTTGAGAATGGCCGTTTTACACAGGCTTTCCTTAATTCGGAGCATGATTCAGAGAAAAAATACAAATGGTGAATGAATGAAATTTTTGGGCTAATAAAGTCAATGATAACTAATCAGAGCACGTTTCACTGGACTAATGCATGCTTCTGAAAATGTCGTCTGCTGAAGTCGTCTGCTGTATGTATTTGCTTACAGTATTGACCTATATAAGTATATCGACAAACAGTGTGGACCCAGATCAGATTGTCTACACGGTATGATCAAGCGGCTTGAAGTTCTTAAACTGCTCAGCTGCGACAAAGCAGACGAAAGCAGACGACTTTTGTTGTGACTGAAGCTTTAAGGGTTAATTGCACTGTGTTGCACATGATTGGGCTATGGGTCGTCAGTATTAAATCATTCGACGTGAGAAAATTTGTCTCCATAAAGGGGTCTATGTCTTGACAAAAAATATTTGGCTTTCAAAAATTAGTCATAACTAATCAGATCACGTTTCCGACAAATCACCAAAATAGTGTGCACGATTGAGCTTTATTCGACGTGAGAAAATGTGTCTCTTTACTCCACTCTTTGCCTACTAGTGTCGTCTGCTGTTTGGGCCCAGATCAGGCTAGACAAAACGTCGGGCCTGATCTGGGCCCAAACTGTTTGACACTCTTATGGTATACCTCAAAGAAATTTTCAGTAAAGTTGATTTTGAAAAAAAAAAAAAACAAGAAAAAAAACAGCAGACAACAAGAAGCATGCCTTTTATACAGCATAGAAAGGGTTAAATCAGACATAATAAGCATCGATAGAAAACATCTTTACCTCATGTGAAATGCCTGCTCGGCTACAGAGACTGGCTATGATATTAAAATTGCATGCAGCAAGTTGATGGTACCATTCTCTATATAGACCTGCTAGATATTTTTAAATTAAGACAAATTGGCATCGAGGGAAAGTTACTTCGTGGATAAGTAGCTATTTAAGTAATAGGCGACAAAAAGTAACACTAAAATCTTTTGCTTCTTCTATAAAATCTATCTTCGCAGGAGTTCCCCAGGGATCAGTACTCGGTCCACTACTATTTCTAATATAAATCAATGATATTGCAAAACAGTTACTTAGTTTAACAAGATTATTTGCAGATGATAGTTCTTTATTCTATGCTGCAGCATGTCTGGCAGACAAAGCAGGTATTATTAATCATGACCTAATCGTGCTTTCGAACTTGGCAAAACAATGGTTAGTAAAGTTCAACCCACTCAAAACTGAATTGGTCCTTTTTACTCTTAAGAATACTGAGGCTTTTCCCCACCTTATTTTTGATAATATCATCATACAATTTGTTGAAGATCACAAGCATCTGGGCATAACTTTCAGTAGCAACGGCCAATGGCACGCTCACATAGAAAACATTGCAAACTCAGCAGCTAAAATTCTAGGCATCATGCGCAAACTCAATTACACATTAAGCAGAAATGCATTGATATCAGTTACTACCCATTATAGAGTACGTATCATAAGTCTGGGATGGCTGCACACAACAAGATTCCAATACTTTAGAAAAGATGGCCGGTATTGTAACTGAACTAACCAGATCAGTATCATTAGTTAAATTATATATCGAGTGTGACTAGACTAACCTATCAGTAAGAAGACACCAGCAAAAAATGTATTTATGCATGAAGTTAATAATGGATTGGTTCCAACATATATTGCTGACTTAATTCCTCCATTAGTAAGTGAAATTTCAGGGTACCCCCTCAAAATAATAAAAAATTCTCTACACCATTCACTCAAACAAATATTTCAACAAGATCATGTATACCATCAGCTATCAAAATATGGAACAACCTTATGAAAGTCTTATAAACAAACCAACACTATCATCTTTCAAGCATAATTTACAAACCACTACTTTTCAAAAAATACTTCGCATTTAGAAAAAAATACTTCTGTCTGTATTGCATGCTAGAATTAGGGACAGTTGTAGTAATTTAAATAATGATCTATTCAATAATCATCTTCGTGATAATCCCCTTTGTAGTTGGTTGAATGAAACAGAGGATGGTGAACACTACTTCTTTCATTGCAACAAATACAGAAACGAGCATCACCAATCCTTTGAAATAGCTAGAGACTTTCAACCACTTACCATCAAGATACTATTATACGGTGATGCAACATTGGATTAGCAACTTTATACAGAATTATTTAGTGCAGTACATGAAGATATAAAGAACACTAAACGTTTTGACAATACATGAGTACACTTCCCATTGATTAGAACATCTAAATGTTGTTATATCACCGCTGTCTTTTCAACTGTACCTCTATATCACATTGTCTGTAGAGCCAGTCTGCTCCTTGGAACTGGTGGGGCAACTTTGACTATGAAAACATGGAAATGGAGTATTCGATCATCAAACTAAAGTATTCATGAACGAACTTTGAGTGCAACTTAAAGAGAAGATTCAATGTCGATTTGTTCTAATTTTGCACTCAATGTTTGCTTACCTATTTATTTTTTATTCATTGTTTATTTATTTATTAATTTATTTATTTATTTATTAACTTATTGTTGGTATTATGTTTTATAGCCATGTTTACATGCTAAGAGTTTAGATTTAGATTTGTATATGTAGGGGAAGGGTCGTTACTAATGTTGCTACTAATGTTGCGAGAACTTGTGACCCAACCCCATTGCTGTTATTTGTGGCAATAAAATATGTTTAAACTAAAACTAAAGATGTTTTTTATTGAAGATACGAGTAACATGAGCCGATGCACATGTTGATTTGCTGATTATTTTATTTCTTTTCTCTTTATTAATTTTTATAACGTTGTCTGTTTGAATGATCGTTACCCATTATTGCATTTTCCGGAGTAACCGCCCAAAATCTGTTTTACATTTCTGTGGGCGTATGCATGTCAGCTTTTTAAAACTCGCTTCATTTAGTTTTGTAACAATTCGATCTAGATTAAGCCACCGCACGATATTTTAGTACATAGAGCATTGTCGAGCAACGAAAGCTCAGGCGAGCCTGCGCCAACGCGCAGACTCGCCTGAGCTTTCGATGCTCGTATACACACAGTATGGATGTAGATAAAGACTCAGACCAAACTTCAGAGGCTCTAGCCCTGCTGGATACGTCATCATGGGTGTTAAAAAGAGTTTTTTGCGCATATGCGATTGGTACCAAAGTTCCATGTGCTGGCTCTTTTATTGTTCCCAGCTGGGTATATTTAGTTATAATTTGGTTGTCATTTCATTACAAACTTGTTTATATTAGAAAATCTGGTTGTACACAAAGTTCCATACCAAAAAACACATAATAAATGACAATACACACACACACACACACACACACGCATGCACGCACGCACGCACGCACACACAAACACACACACACACACACACACACTGAGACTAAACATAATATTTATTAGTTACTATAATCAACTGACAGTAATATGCACGATCCACGTTGAATGTTTGCTTATTTGTCACTTTCCCATTGATATCCTGGGTCAGGTGTACGTGTAGTGCTTGATTGTATCGATTCCTGATCTTTGCACCCTCACTTACTTTGAATGAAACTCTAGGTATCTAAATACATTTTAACATTATCGGAACAGGTATGCAGAACGGTGACTAGGCTATGCCACTAAAAAAATCTTGGCATAGCCTAATCACCGTTTTGCATACGAAATGTCTCGACATTAGTATGCTAAATTTGATTAAAATCTACCATGCGATTCACGAGTTATGAGCATTTTAACTAAAATACTTCGACCGGCCAAAATGATGCTCGGCAAACCCTCGCCACCGTTTTGCATACTAGTGGCTGGCAATATTATAATACATAAGTATGCAAGCCTATGCCTTGTAAACCAGGTTCGATTCCCGGCTTCTCCTAGTCTGTCGGATGAGACTTTAATCCTTGGCCCCGTCTTCTGAGACGCCTTAAAATCAGAATCACTGCCAGTTGAATCTTCGGGTGCTCCTGGACATAAAAAACAAAACAAAATCAGCTAGACTTATAAAGTCTGATGAGATATGATATTTATTCATATTGATTTTTTTATTATTAATATTGATGAGTTTTTTTTTAACTAAATCTATCATTTTTTCAAATACTTTTTCTTCTTCTGCTATCTCACCAGTTTCAGCCAGCATAAATTAAAATTCTGGACTGGAATGTAAGCATAATTAAGATAAGATGTGGAATGGTAGTGGTTGGTATGGATTCGTAGGGAAAACATCAACTTCTACGGCTGATATCAGTCTAAAACCCACTCGGCCAGTACTAGTTATAGCTAAAGAACACGACCACAAACAATATATTTTTCGGAAATTCTAAGTAGCTAACAAGTATTTGTGGGGTCGGGTGGGGTGATTATGTAAGTGCGGTCTTGTGGTCGTGCAAAAATAAAAATAAAGACTTCGTAATTTTAGGCTCCAAATGATTGATATGTGTTGTGCGCTTTATTGTATTTATACGCATGCTACTTAAGTGTTCCTTTCTGTGAGGTTTGCCAAAATGCTAACTTTCACATTACAATAGTTATTGTTAGTCTATGAAGTCTGTTTAACAACATTAAGCTGTCAAATTTCTAATTTATCGCCACAGGAGGTCCCTTATTTGAAGAAAAAAAAAGAGAAATTTACGAAAGGTAATGGAGTGTTTAAAACAACTTTCCCTCTTCCATCAATTTCGACGCATTATCAGCTTTTAGCTGTAATGTCTGATTATAAGAGGTCTTGTTGGCAACGCTTCTCTCTGGAAAATAAATAGTTTGTTTCCTCATTTTTGCATTAAGTGAAATTACATACACCTACATCTTCTGTAATTTATGGCGCAGATTTTGGCACGGATTCGCTTTATATTGCGACGCTCTTATAGCATTTTGTCATTACGGAAACTTTTACGTGTAAAGTAATTCATTATCGTAAAATCAAGATACAACGAATGACTTTTCTGCCTCCTTCAATGTGTACAAGTAGTAATGGACGCCACTCCGGGGTTCCCCAGAATGGCGTCCATAATTTAGTGCACAACTCCACAAATGGCGTCCATTACTACTTGTACAACTCGGCAGAGTGGCGTTCATTCCTACTTGTACCAACTCCCAAGAGTGGCGTCCATTACTGTTTGTACATTTTGTCAGAGTGACGTTTATTATTACTTGTACAACTCCCAAGAGTGACGTACATTACTACTTGTACAACTTCACAGAGTAACTTCCATTACTACTTGTACAACTATCTCAGAGTGGCGTCCATTACTACTTGTACAACTACCCAAGAGTGACGTCCATTACTACTTGTACAACTCTCCCAGAGTGGCGTACATTACTACTTGTAAAACTACCCAAGGATGGTGTCCCTTACTACTTGTACAACTCCCCCAGAGTGGCGTACATTACTACTTGTACAACTACCCAAGAGTGGCGTCCATTACTACTTGTACAACTCTCCCAGAGTGGCGTACATTACTACTTGTACAACTACCCAAGAGTGGCGTCCATTACTACTTGTACAACTACCCAAGAGTGGCGTCCATTACAACTGGTACAACTCCCCAGAGTGGTGTCCATAACTCCTTGTACAACTCCCCCAGAGTACTTGTACAACTCTCCCAGAGTGACGTCCATTACTACTTGTACAACTCCCCCAGAGTGGTGTCCATTACTACTTGTACAACTCCCAGAGTGACGTCCATTACTACTTGTGCAACTTCCCCAGAGTGGTGTACATTACTACTTGTACAACTACCCAAGAGTGACGTCCATTACTACTTGTACAACTCTCCCAGAGTGGCGTACATTACTACTTGTAAAACTACCCAAGGATGGCGTCCATTACTACTTGTACAACTCCCCCAGAGTGGCGTACATTACTACTTGTACAACTACCCAAGAGTGGCGTCCATTACTACTTGTACAACTCTCCCAGAGTGGCGTACATTACTACTTGTACAACTACCCAAGAGTGGCGTCCATTACTACTTGTACAACTACCCAAGAGTGGCGTCCATTACAACTAGTACAACTCCCCAAAGTGGTGTCCATAACTACTTGTACAACTCCCCCAGAGTACTTGTACAACTCTCCCAGAGTGACGTCCATTACTACTTGTACAACTCCCCCAGAGTGGTGTCCATTACTACTTGTACAACTCCCAGAGTGACGTCCATTACTACTTGTGCAACTTCCCCAGAGTGGTGTCCATTACTACTTGTACAACTCCCCCAGAGTGGCGTCCATTAATACTTGTACAACTCCCTCAGAGTGACGTCCATTACTACTTCTGCAACTCCCCTAGATTGACGTCCATTTCTACTTGTACAACTCCCCAGAGTGGCGTCCATTACTACTTGTACAACTCCTCCAGTGTGGCGTCCATTGCTACTTGTACAGCTCCCCAGAGTGACGTCCATTACTGCTTGTACAACTCCCCAAGAGTGGTGTACAACTCTCCAGAGTGGTGTCTATTACTACATGTACAACTCTCGAGAGTTGCGTCCATTACTACTTGTTCAATATTACGTACAACTCCCCAGGATGGCGTCCAATATTACTTTTACAACTCCTCAGAGTGGTGTCCATTTCTACTTGTACAACTCCCCAGAGTAGCGTTCATCACTGCCTGTACGACTCTCCTCATAGGCGTCAATTACTTCTTGTATATTTGTCCCATCTTTATTGGCACTTTCTCGCCATGACGCTGTTGGTCTGCCTTATCCCTAAATAATCTGGATAGAACCCATTCCGGAAGAGAACCTACATAATTGGAATACAGCAGGCTCTGTTTCGAGTCTATTCACGAGAGTTAAGCAAACTCTCTCACGTCCACTAGCACCAGGCTAAGTGGTATTCTGCTTTCTGCTTGCAATATCATCTTATCCCGAAGGACCAGAAAACGAAAAAAAAAAAAAAACAATACTTTATCCATGTTACGAATACGAGACATGTTTCATGTTTATTTGAACAGATTTGAATTTCACTTTTTGCGGTTGCATAAAATTAAAACAAACAAATTCTGCTTTTTCATGCATAACAGACGTGTCCCTGGTATTGCCAAACAGACCAGATGGCAATTCATAGCATAGCCATAACACGGCGGCCCGAAATACATCCCCACCCCCTTTTTACTGATTTTAAGAGCGAAAACGGGTGTATCTTCTAAGAAAATACGTATTTAAGTGTGAAATTTTCTTTTAAGTTTAGAGGAACACTCAGTCTATTATTAAGATGAGAAACAGCCAATGTGAGCCTGTTTTTGCTTGGAAAGTGGGCTTAATTAGTTCTTCCATAAAAGTGCCCAAATGGGTATCTCATGTATAAAATGTGTCTTGGAAGAAGTTTGAAAAGCAATTTCTCAAAACTCACAGCCGACTTAATTTCTTAGATATTTTAAGTATCTATTACCGATAAAACTGATCACCAAATATTGCAGTTGAGTAATTTGCATACAATCTAGTATTCCTATGGAAACTGTAAACCCTTAAATTTGATGTAAAAGTCGCTTCCAAAAAGTAAATATCCAACTGGAATGCTTTTTTTTCTAACAGAACATACTTAATTATCTATGTACAATATATAAAAGGTTCCAAGAGAAAAAACGCGATATCTTTTAGAGAAATTGTTCTAGAAAGATTTAGTACATTTCGTTTCAGACAGCATTTTTAAACGCTTGAACTTTGACTACTCATCTTCAGAGACTGTTTCAAACCAGAAATAAAGATTAAGAACTATTTTCTTGACGACTGTTTATTTCTGGAGATCAGACTAACCCATAGAAATCAATTATTACCCAATATAACGAGAAATAGATAAGTAACGGCATTTTCAAATTTGTTCAAATAAACATGAAACACCTCTTGTAGTTCTGTGGAATAACAAATAACAACGGCAGCCTGGTGCTACCTCTTAAATCGACAATCAGGTTCCGTGCTTAAACCACTTAAAGGATACAAGGCACTTCATTCAGTAATTTTCTCACATCTATTTAGCAGGCTGACATTTCATTTACCTGTCATAAATACCTCCTATGACACATGCATTATTATTGTAGGCAACAAAAAGCAATGCAGGTGTCTAATTAAAATTATTAATGGTGTGCAGCAACGAACCTGAGACCACAATGTAATAAATCAGTATATACAAAATACTCGCGTGCAATATTGCGTTTATTTCTTTTCTTACTTTCACTCAAATGTAGGTATGGTAGGAATTTTAGCTTTAATCTATAAGTTTAAATTAAAAAATGTGACAGCTCAGCTCAGCCCATCTTCCGCCAATTTTCCTTCTATAACAACAGGGTTATCACTCTTAAACACCTTTTGCAAAAAAATATCCAAAAACAACAAACAATAAAAACTGTTATTAATTGCTACCTACATGCATGCATAGTTAGTTCTTCTTTGGATTGTACATCTTTAAAAGCGTAGTGCACTTTCAAAAAGTTTAACTCTAAAGTAATTACAAAATTGTAAAGTTGCACTCTTTAGAGCTGTTACCATATTTGATGTAAATCTACACCTTTTTAGAGTTGTTACCAAATTTGGTGTAAAATTAAGCTCTTTTTAGAGCTGTTGCCAAATTTGGCGTAAAGTTAACTTTTTAAGCTGTTACCAAATATGGTGTAAAGTTTACTTTTTTTTAAAGCTGTTACCAAATTTGGTGTAAAGTTAACTTTTTTTTAAGGCTGTTACCAAATTTGGTGTAAAGTTAACTTTTTTTAAAGCTGTTGCCAAATTTGGCGTAAAGTTAACTTTTTAAGCTGTTACCAAATATGGTGTAAAGTAAAACTTTTTTTAAAGCTGTGACCAAATTTGGTGTAAAGTTTAACATTTTGAGTGTAGCATTATTTCAAAACAACGATTTAAGATCACGAAACAATACCTTAACATATTAGATTGAGAGAATAGGACTGTAGCCGGGCTACGAGCATGAGCTATTGACTACCATTCACAAACAGGCCAACCTTCTCTGGAATTTGACTATGATGATTGCTCATTATTTCTACGCGATATTTATCATTTCTGGACATACAAACTGTTTAGTCAGAATGTGGCGGAAAATTATAAGCCAGCATATCCAGTGAAGATAATGAAAATGCCATTTTTAATGTGACATGATGTAGTTTACTAGTTGTGCATGGCGCTTTAAGGATTAAAGGTCTTCACTACTGTTCTGACAGTTATATTAATGGCACTATCATTCTTCATTAACCATGTTAACAGTCTCTTGAAAATCTCAGTCAAACATCCTACACTCTTGAATGGTGGACCGTAAATGCCAAATATCTGTAGACGGTGGGAAACCACACTTGTGCCAGTGCACCAAATTTCGGTACTTATCGCATACATGCAAACGCGCGGCAATGTGGCATATTGACAAGTGTAGACTTAGACGAGCATGTGCAGCCTCCCATTAAGCTTAGAAACTCCAAGTCATGATGTTCAGCCAGTAGCCAGTTTAAAGGGAAACTGGTGTTACAGCACCAAAGGCAGGATATATTGTCCTTGGTTACTAAACTGCATCTTATAAATGGCAAAGGTGGCCTGAAAACAATCTAGAAATTCCGAAAAAAAATATCGATTGTGCATTCTTGTCTATGGTGCTGCAACACGTGTATGTTTGTTGTGGACCTATCTCCGTACACAATCTCAGTTAGCTTTGGCATAAAATTGCAATAATTATACATCTTCAAGCTGTTAATTAGAATGCATACATATTGTCTGCCAATTTTCCTTGTAGTTCTGCATTAACGAAATTCCTACTGGAAGTGATCTGACCTGTGTTTGTCTGTTACTGCATTCCAAAAAAAAAAATACGTCAAGTACCACCCTTGGTAAACGCATCTTAGAATATTACTGCAGATTTATAGTTTTTAGGCATACAACTTAAACGAAAACAGACTGGTGGTAGCTTGATTTAAATTACATTGTATTTTAACACCATACCATGGTTTGAGAACACATTTATGCAGCATGTGACGTCATAGGCGAAACGGTTATTGCGCTAGTACTCACCTGCATACTGAAAGCTGTACACTTTCCTGCATACAGAAAACTGTACACTTTCATGCGTACTGAAAACTGTACACTTTCCTGCGTACTGAAAACTGCACACTTGCAAGAAGTATCGTCTGATGTGGGGTTCTTGTTATAAGGGACTACTCTTAAAGGACAGCATTCTGTCCTTTAAGAGCAGTTCCCATCTTAATAAGGGACATAATTCAAGGAAACAACTGTTCATTTCAGTAGTTTCCCTTATTTGTGCATACATGAAAACATTTGGCTTTTTGGCTTTGTCCTGCAGGTACATTATTTGTCTGTCTTCAGGCCCTGCATTTAAGATTTCTAACTGAAAGTTATATAACTTCTACAGCGATAAATATATAATACTTTATTACTTCCCCATTGCCCAAAATACAGGCAAATAAGACACTGGAGTGAAAAGTGTGTTTTCAAGACGTCTTGATATACTGTAAAATGTTTTAAATTTTGATTTTTGATCTCATTTTGCATTGTCATCGTTGACGCAAAGTAAAGCTGTAATAAAATATTATTTTCATTTTGCTACGATATTGACAACGCAAAATGAAATAAAGAAATCAAAATTATTACATTATTTCAAAACCTGCTGTAACAATGCTTGTATGATAATTATTAGACTGGCTCCAGTCCTGAAAATATTTTTTCATCAATGTGCCATATCATAAACTTGTAGCTAGTCTTACTCTGGTGGCTCTTAAAACAGAGCCATCAGAGTAAGACTAGCTACAAGTATATGATATGGCACATTGATAAAAAATTGTTCTAAGGACAAGAGCCAGTCTAAATAATTATGTATGTGCACATATTTCACTATTGCTCTATTTACTGGTCTGACACCAGTCTTGTGCATGATGTACGACAAACAAGTCAATGTTAATATCACTTAGTACCTCGCACAAATCATAAAATAATGGATGTCTACTTTCAGGTATAAAGCACTTAAATTATCATGCAAATTATTTAGAAATAAATCTAAGAAAATTTAAGGATATGAATATGATAACAAGGATGAATAAAACAGTTGTAATTTATTGGTAAGATAGTTAAACTCTTCAGGCTGGTTGGAATTCATTCCAGAGAAAATTAATGATGCTTCAAATTTTTAGATTACATGTATCAGAGAATCCTGATTTTACATGTACCAGAAAAAAACGTCTTTCTGATTTTTTATTGATATGTTATGCGTGTTTTCTGTTTTGGTGGTGGGGGCGGGGTCGCTCTTTTCTTTTCTTTATAACAACTGCCAAAGACATGAATGCTAAAGCATACCGACCTATAGATTTTGATTTTTATGGCCTCATGCTTGAAAAATAGTAAGTGAGTATGATCAGGAAATACCACAATCACAAACTGCAGACAACCCCGTGGCATCGCGAGGAAGAGCCGCTCAACCATCACGAGACACCAGGAAGACAAATTAAGCAAAGCAATCAGCTCTCTCTTCCCCCATCAAGATGATTGCAATACTAGAATAGATATAAAGTAACGTACAACAAAACATAGAACAATTACCCACAATGGGAATAACAATAAACAAAAAGTCAACAACAACAGAACCACCGCCTTAGAACGGACAGCAGCCTAAGCCACCGGGGGGCTTAAATGCATTTTACTGGCACCAAATCTTCGCCCTAGATTCTGCTGTTGTTGAAGTACAAGAAATGTTCAGCTCGCATGGAGGCCATCTAACTAATGCAATGTATCATCATGGAAAACACTCTAATCAAATTAACACTCCATGATGAAACAAAGAAAAGGGCTCATGACTCACAGATAGTCAGAGCTAAAGAAAACCTCAAGTTGAGCCACGGTGGGTCCAGCTACAGATAAGCATCAGGCACCAACCCACCGATTAAAGCTTTACGTCAGAGCCGTCATAGAGTCTGAGGCCTGACCCACCGTCGTGCAATTAAAGAGGAAACCATAGCTATAAACCGTGATTGGGTTTAAAACTAGGCATGCAGACTGTCGCATGATATCCAAATTATATCCAACCCTTATATAACGTTTTACTATCTTTTTGAATTGATCACTAAAATTAGGTTTTCCAACAATTCGTTTGAATTTATAGATTAAATCACCATAAAATATAGGTTCTGATATGCCTTGTTGCAGAAGAGTTTTTAACCCAACGTTGTATTTAACAATTAACTCTGAGTGTCTGTAGTAGAATTTACAAAATGCTTTTCGAATTTTATGATATCTATAACCTTGTTTTAATAATTTAGCAGTTAAAAATAAGTTTCTGTTGTTGAAGCCCCATATCCAATTCAAACGTCTCCATATCTCTGTTATTCTTATTTGAAAAAGTTCCACATATGACAGTCATAATCGACGGCTACAGTAGAAACTACAGTTAAACCTTTCTCAAGCGGCCACTCAAAAAAGAAGACAAAAAGTTGGTTTTCAGACCGATTATCGCTTAATGAAGGTCAAAAGTATTGCAGAATGCTCCAATGGGAGCATTCTGCAATACTTCGACATTCATGAAGCTACCATTTGTCATTAAGATCTTTGTTTTACCTATTTTTGAGTGGCCGCTTAAGGCAAGTTTGACCGCTTAAGACAGGTTTTACTGTATCCACAACATTGTTTTTCATCAACTCTTTGTATGCTTGGTGATTTTTTATGCTTTGCTGTCGTTTGCTGACTATTTTCAAATCAAACTTATTAAAAAAAACTCTTCCAGGAACATTAGTGTCAAAAGGTTTGAAACCTGATCAGGACCGACGTTTTGTCGGCCCTGGTCTGGATCCAAACTGTTTGCAAAGATTATCAGGAGAAAACAAAAAGTCGCCACTAGCAAAGACAATTAGCATCTATTTAACTAGTGCAACGAACAAGTCTTTGCCAAACTATTATTCATTTGACTGGTAAGTTACGGTAATGACACAACTTCACTGTTCTTGCCAAGCCATGGCGTCTTAATTTCCGCGAATTATGACAGTATATAAGAACTATTTTTATTGAATCACACCGTTACTCATGCAAATGGATTGTCTATAAAATTTATTTAGTCTCTCTCTCTCTCTCTCTCTCTCTCTCTCTCTCTCTCTCTCTCTCTCTCTCTCTCTCTCTCTCTCTCAGGATATTTCAAGCAATATCAATCCTCTATATCTCTTGGTTCAAGAATAGAAGATTCAAGTTCGATCCTTTTATCACTTCTAAACCCTAAACCCGAAAACCTCATAATGGCATTACGTAGTGACATCGTGAGCTTTTGAATTTGAGGATATAGAGCTGAGATCAAGACTTCAAGCTCCTGCTGTTCAAGTATCGCCCGATAGCTCACTGAGTCCCATTTACACCACGGTTTAGTTGGGGAGAGGAATTGCTTGGCCAACGGCCACCTAAATCTACATGTATACGACTTCTTGTCAGTCTGCAAAAGCTTGTGGCATAACCATATTTTCCATGACATGACTTTCTTATAACTCAATAAAGACTAATTTGCTTGTTAGTTATGATATGAGCCGTGGCATGGGATTTCCAACAATGTGGTTTGTACTACCAGCAAAGCCTCAGATCAGCCTGCGCATACGCGCAGTCTGATCAGAGCCTTTGCTAGTCGCTTGAATATTCTATTAGTTTTAAGCTACTGACTGAGCATAATTTGGAGTGTCTGAGCTTAAAAGGAGACTGCACAGGCTCGTCTGAGTCTACACTTGTCAAAATGCCACATTATGGAAATCACATGTCACGGCTCATATTATCTGATGCCAATCATTGCGCTTTATTTTGAGTCTGAGACTGTACTCAAGTTTTATAACCTCCAGGCCTGATTTTCCATGACATTACTTTCTTATAACTCAATAAAGACTAATTTGCTTGTTAGTTATGATATATTCTCTGATGGTACAATAGTGTCTTGATGGTCAAATGTCAACAAGAAGTCAGCCATCTGTCTGAGTCACTTTCTACTGAACCTTATTTTTTGCCTAAGTAATTTTTTCATGCCTTTTTGTCTTTTGTAATTTATTGAAAACAGAAAGCATTCAGAGTAAGTAAGGGTGCAAAGATCAGGAATCGATACAATCAAGTACCACACCTGACCCTGGATTTGATCTGGACCTGTACTAGTCGCAAAAGCTACTAGCATACCAGCATACGGTGAGTCTTGATAGCACACGCTGTAAGTATTGAGAAGTCAGGAACTTGCTTTTATGCATTGCGTCTCACTGCGTTTTTGTGAGTTTCGAAGAATATTAGAATTCCGGATTTTCCGCATATTGAATCTAGAGACACGTTTAGCATAAACATTAACAAGCTTCTTCCAAATATTTATAAATATTTGATATAATACATAATAAAAGGCCTTTTGAAGCAGGGAATGCTTAGGCGAGAAAAGCAACTCATTTTGGCTGTCCCTAATTGTAGATACAGAGTTATGCTACTTGAAATACAGTGTGGACGTTACCAAACAACGCATCAGTTATGCGTGACTTTTATCATAATGTTACCTTTTTTTCTATTTCAACCGCTGTAACGCCATCTTGAAGGCAAGTCTATAACATGAGCGATGCCCGTAATAAAGTAAGAGACACACTTGTCTAAAATAACCCTTTTTATTCTGAATACTGGTAAACAGTTACTTTGGCAAACAGTGAAGGCGTTGACAAAACGCCATATAAAAACAATCTTTAGGGACATAAATACATGTACATAACAATTAAGAATTTCGACTTGTGACCTCATAAACACAAAATGATCTATCCCATACTTATTGTATCTATATGTTTAGTTAAATTCATCAGAATGAAAAGGTTCACCATAATGAAAAGGGTTAATAATTTGATTTGTTAAAATTGTTTTTCTAACTTTTCCTTTTTGTCTATTTTCAGAGATCTCAGGTTCAATAAAATCAAGAACATTCCACGTGGTGCCTTTCAAAATTTACACAAACTTGAAACATTGTAAGTATCTGTCCCTACACAAACTTGAAACATTGTAAGTATTTGTCCGTCTGTTTGTCTATACACAAGCTTGAAACATTGTAAGTATCTGTCCGTCTGTTTGTCTATACACAAGCTTGAAACATTGTAAGTATCTGTCCGTCTGTCTGTCTATCAGTGCGCGTGCTAAGTCACTCTAGCCAATCTATCCGAACAAACACATCGAAATAATGTCGCATCAATGTGGATTCGACTTCTTGGCATCTTGGCCAATGAAATGCATTTTATCCTCCTGCCGACCGAGGATGATTCTGTTGTTGTTGTTTATTGATTGTTTGTTGTTGCCCTCATTTTGGCTGGGAGTTTTGTGTTTGACACATGCTTTTGAGGTGGTTCTTGATGTCCTCTCAACTGTATTAAGCATGACATTCCAACTGCTCAGATAAATTAAATGCTGGAAAATAAAGACGCTCAAGTGCACAACAATATTATTGCGTTTTGTTGTTGCTGTTGTTGTTGTTGTTGTTAACAAAATCAACGATAAAATTGTCAATCTGGACCAAGACCGCAACACTTTTGCGTGAAACGTTTTAAAAGTAAATCAGTATCTGTATTTAGGATTTTCAAGTAATCACTATCGCTCAAAAATTAAGTGAGTTTGACCAGGATGTGCCACAAACAATAAACGGCTGTGAATAAGTGGCGCAGAAGCTGGCGAACTAAATAGCCACATGACACCAAGAAGACTAACTTGCATATTTAAAATAACACGAAGTACTGCATAGAAAACCAATAACTTAAAACAAAAGCACCAGAAATAATAGTAGCAACAATAAACAACGAATCAACAACAACAAAGAACTAACGCCTTAGAAGTGACAGAAACCAAATCAAACTAATTTATTGATCGATTCTGTTGTTAATTAAACACACAAAAAAGGTTTACCTTTGATTTTGAACAGCTTAAAAATCATTAAAATCAATCTTACTGGCCGAATCTTCGCCCAGGATTCTGCTGTTGTTAAACCACAAATTGTTTATCTGGTGTGGATGCTTCCTAACGTATGTAATGAATCATCACAGGCAAACGATCAATTAAAATTAAAATACTGTGATGAAAAACCGTCTTGTCAAAAACTTCCTGGCGGAATTGAAAACAAAATCGGTGCTTACAATGCACACAATCCAAATGGTCGTAGAGTGATCCTATACCAATATTTTGTAAATTTAAAAATAAGTGAATATGATCAGGAAATAACACAATCACAAACTGCAGACAAACCCATGGCACATGAAACGGGGCATTTGTTTCAAATCCATATGCAGGAAAAAAACCTTTAAAACTGAAACATTGTTGGCTTTGGCGTAAATTATCAATTCTAAAACAGTCCACATTTTACTGAAGTCATAATTAATAAAAACGAGAAATGTGTGTATTTTTTCTCTCTCATGGTTGTAGCAAAAAGCTTTAGACCTTTGCAGAGCATAACTATTACATTCTGTAATATCTTTTGACTTATGAAATCAACAAGGAGCTCCTTAAGACAGTTTTGCATTTTATAAAGGATACCGGGGGATTTAAGTAAAGTATGTCAAGAAAAACAAAACAAATACACAAATAAATAGAAAAGTGCCGTTACCACACTTTCAAACAATTTGGTTTACTTTCTGAATCTAAAAAAGTAGTCTGTATTGTCAATTCGTTGTACTATTATACTATGTTTTGGGGAGAGAATTTTCTAATGTTATTATAACTTGTATCCAATCCCTTTGTTTATACACAATGAAATATGTTTAATCTAAGAAAAATCTGGTAATCTTCTGTAGTATAAGTTTATTTTAAAAATCATTTGATCCAGTGCATGGGATTTCCAACAATGTGGTTTGTGCGACCAGCAAAGCTTCAGATCAGCCTGCGCACACGCCCAGTCTGATCAGAGCCTTTGCTAGTCGCTTGAATATTCTATGATTCTTAAGCTACTGACTGAACACCATTTGGAATTTCTAAGCTTAAAAGGAGGCTGCAGAGGCTCGTCCGAGTCTACACTTATCAAAATGTCAAATTGTTGGAAATCTCATGCCGCGGCTCAATTTTATTTTCAGATTACTTAATAACAATGAATTAGAAGAAATAAGAGAAGGAGCGTTTAGAGGCGTCAATGCACTTAGATATTTGTAAGTAATTACTTCAGTAAAGTTTAGAGGTGTCCATGCACTTAGATATTTGTAAGTAATTACTTCAGTAAAGTTTAGAGGTGTCCATGCACTTAGATATTTGTAAGTAACTACTTCAGTAAAGTTTAGAGGTGTCCATGCACTTAGATATTTGTAAGTTATTACTTCAGTAAAGATTAGAGGTGTTCATGCACTTATATATTTGTAAGTTATTACTTCAGTAAAGTTTAGAGGTTTCCATGCACTTAGATATTTGTGAGTAATTACTTCAGTAAAGTTTAAAGGTGTTCATGCACTTAGATATTTGTGAGTTATTACTTCAGTAAAGTTTAGAGGTGTTCATGCACTTAGATATTTGTAAGTAATTACTTCAGTAAAGTTTAGAGGTGTTCATGCACTTAGATATTTGTAAGTAATTACTTCAGTAAAGTTAAGAGGTGTTCATGCACCTAGATATTTGTAAGTAATTACTTCAGTAAAGTTTAGAGGTGTTCATGCACTTAGATATTTGTAAGTAATTACTTCAGTTAAGTTTAGAGGTGTTCATGCACTTAGATATTTGTAAGTTATTACTTCAGTAAAGTTTAGAGGCGTCCATGCACTTAGATATTTGTAAGTAACTACTTATGTAAAGTTTAGAGGTCCCCATGCACTGAGATATTTGTAAGTAATTACTTCAGTAAAGTTTAGAGGTGCCCATGCACTTAGATATTTGTAAGTTATTACTTCAGTAAAGTTTAAAGGTGCCCATGCACTTAGATATTTGTAAGTTATTACTTCAGTAAAGTTTAGAGGGTGTCCATGCACTTAGATATTTGTAAGTAATTACTTCAGTAAAGTTTAGAGGTGTCCATGCACTTAGATATTTGTAAATAATTACTTCGGTAAAGTTTAGAGGTGTCCATGCACTTAGATATTTGTAAGGTATAACTTCAGTAAAGGGGTGTTTTTGCAGCAGCACTGTGTTTTTTGTTGCTGTTATTTTGTACGTTTTAAATGGTTAGCTACTGTTTTGATTTTCACAGTATCATTTATAGCCCACCCCTCCAATCCATCTCCCTTCACCACAAATTTTCAGCTCACCATGTTCAGCTCAATTTGTTCAGGAAATGTCACATGATCAACTTTATTTCGTTTTAGATTTAGTATTATTAATATTATTAGTATAAATGATGTTCCTTGGTTGAAGTGAACTAAACTTTTCATGGAATCTAATGTAATTTCCTCCTGAAACGAGTCATCAACTACACTAGTTTATGTGTTCTTCATCTATTTTTTAAACATTGCTGACCTGTCTTGATCAGTGATGGGCCTTGGTTGTCTGGACTACTCATCACAGCTTTATCCTCATTTGGTACCTTAATCTATCTTTGAAACATCGCTGACCTATCCTGGTCAGTCAGGAGTGTCCAGCTTCTTGACTTCAACGGGTCTTGGTCCCCTAGCCTGGACATCCCATCATTACTGATGATACTTGGCCCCAGACCTGAACTACCTATCATGACTGACCCTGATATGATATTGTGCTGACTAGGTAATTGATATCTCATAAGGCAGCCCGAAAGTCTCACTACCGGGCATGTGGCACTTGGTCACCTCTGGGCCGATCACATGCCTGGGAGATGTAGATTTGCTTAACTTACACAACCACTCACTGCCTACTATACTTCTAGTTATGGCATACTCTCCCTCAAATGGTTTGTTCCAGTTTAAAGGGATCAGACTAGCTGAACATACGGTTGCTTTTGTGTTTCTCATGATTGATCTGATGATCAAAATTCTGTGTTACACAGTAAAAGGCTAGTCTAAGGATTTCACAGCTGGTTTGGTTATTTTATTTGTTCAGGAACGAGTAGAATTAGAATAAATCATAATCTGACTCAACTCTTTTTTAAATCTCAAATATACTAGAGGACTTTGAAAACGTATCACCATATTTTTGCAAGTTTCTTACAAACCGTATATGCGATTGAAAAGTTACTCGCAGGTTTTAATGTGCAACCCAGAATTGGTATAGTCATTAATTTTACTGCACTATCATGCGACGCTGCTGATGACGTCACATGGGTACATACAGCAGCCAGCACCTTTCTGCACAAATAAATGAAGCTTTTTGATTATTTTTATGTTTAAACTGTGGCGTATATGATGCCATGTTACCAAAAGAGTTTATAGACTTTTTCGAATTAAAAGTAATTGATATCTTCAAAATTTCGAAAATAAACGCCAAATTTGAACATCAATTTATGGTTCCTTTTTAGAAACATCTCCATTTGTAACCTTTATGCACGCTTTCATTACTGATATTGATTACATACACTGACAAGCATGTGGGGAAGACGTTTTGATGTAAATCGTTGCAGGAGATCTGCTGTCATGTGATCGAGAACGTCTTAAAAATTATGTTAAAGTCACTTGCACAATACAAAAGACACGTGATACAAGCGTAATTTATGAATACTCTGTCATTTGTGTATGGTCTTAGCTCTTATATAAAACCGGATGTAAGAAATCGAAACTTTGAACGGCCCAAGACGTTGAATTTTATTACAAGACTAATGTAATCATGGTGGGTGGGGTATGTCGGTAATTTTAAAGGGGTGTAATTTTGAGCAAACCAAACTGTCAATTCATTTCTAATCCTTCAATGATGAATGTGCAATCGTGAAAGAAGCAAAGGACGCAAATTTGTTGATTCAGGAATCAAAACTAACGCGTGTTAAATTGCAGCTGAATTTGTGTACTTTAAAATCGACCACCCCTGTCTTAAAACGGATACTTTTTAATACCTTAAAGTAAATTTACAACCATGAAATTTCTAGGACACACTACAAGATGGTCAGACTATGATATGCAATAAAAATTATCTCGCTGACATTCTCAGGGTTTGTGAAATAAAGGATTTAATCTGGGTGATGCGTTTTCAAAATCCTTTAGTATATATGTACATTTATAATTTTCCAAACTTGTCTCGGCCAATATAAGTCATGGCCAGCGAAACTCAGTCAATATAACTTGGACATTAATAGTATGAAATAGTCTTAACTAATAAATTTTGTATCAGCAAGTAACGTAACAGGGCCAATTCGAAATTTCTTGTTTAATAATATTATAACACTTATACTGTTTTTTTTTCAGATATTTATACAGAAATAAAATACGCCATATGGACGCAACAGTATTTAAACATTTGCACAAACTTGAACAGTTGTAAGTATTTACTCAACAAACTTAACAATGCATTTAAAGACACTTGATTCGTTTATAATGACCATTTAGTGTCCGGTGACATGACTCTGCTGTCAATCCTCGTAATGGAGTTAAACTGGGTTGATTGGCACACCATGATTGAAGACATCATAATTTTTTACTACCACCATTTTATACACTTTATATCCATTAAAGGCACTATATCCCAGTAAAGGCACGATCTCCTATTAAAGACAGTTAATATCCCATTAAAAACACTTTATACCCCATTAAAGACACTTTATATCCCATTAAAAGCAATCTATTCCAGAAAAAGCACGATATCCCATTAAAGACACATTATATCCCATTAAAGGCACCTTATTCCATTAAATAAACTTTATCCCTATCTAAGAAACGTTATTTACATGAGTTTAGTTTCCAGTGGCTTGTGATTTTGTTGTTGTTATTCTTAGTTAAGTCAATAGTTTAATATTACCACATAAACAATTCTTCATTACCAACCCTTTGCATGCTGGAAACCCTCTGGTGCGTTCTTTGGGACAAACAATGGAGACTGAGATGAAAGAATGCAGCATTTAATCAGGGTCTGCACTATTTGTTCAGATAAAACCAATATCCAGGGACTGAAGTACATCTTGATGTATATACTGACGGACTTTAAAAACGCAACACTTTGATAACAGCTTTAATTTATGTCTCGAAAAAGAAGGCATAACAATAATTTTGATTGAAAGTTAAAGAGCATTCATTTGTAAGTTAAACATGAAAAAACTTGTCCAACTAAGATGAACTTAATGCATTAAAATGTAAACTTTTTGAGATAAGGATCAGCTGATTCATGTGACCAAATATTATGAATGGAAGATTCCCTACTTCTTTAAACCAAGAAACACTAGAAGCGTCAAATTTGTATCATGGACTTCGTTAGTCATCGAGAAATCACTCCCATATTGATAGGCAGGTCTGCGATACAGCTTATTTGCGTATATGACGTTTATCTGGGTGTACCCTTTCATTCAACAGCTTAAAAATCTCCTCTACTTAAGAAATGTTTAAATGGCTAAATTCATACGGAGAAAAAAGCGCCGTCCAGTTTAGTTGTACAATTAAAACTAAAGTGTTTGCCGAAGAAGCCAACTCATGATGACATTATCAAACCAAAGGAAGTTTACATTCAACAGTCTTTTGGAAGATGTAAGGGGAAGTTAGTGTTGCGTAATTAAAGTCCGTCAGTATATAGAAGTTTTAAACAGTGACTCCAAGATATTTATAACGAAATATACCAGACTCTTTGTATCAAACTATAAACTATATTACTTTGTGCACAATTGTGTGGCTATCCAGTGAGTCTAAATATACCCGACAAAAAAAGAAACGCACCACTACGATTTTCCCCATTAAGATCTCCTTTTAATACGAAAATGTTAATTGTCATGAAATATTCATTTCTGATCAAATCGTGTGACTTAGATGAGTATCTGCACTTTCCCTGTGTAGGCACAAAACACACCAAGGCGAATGGTAAACACGTTTTGGAAGCGTTAATTCAACGCTACTGTCTGCATCGAATTCCAAGTATGTTTTACATTTGCAAAATCTGAAAATGATATGTTGTTGTTATGTGAGACAACCAATGTGTTTATTGATGCTTTTTGTAATTCCAAAATCAATTTTCATCAGTTGAAATCTTTAAATGTTTTGTAAGGTTTATCTCCAGTGTGGAATCATTATCCAAATGTGTCACAATGCATGGGGTACCTAGCGTTCAATTATCGCGTATGGTGAATTTAAAGATAGAATTTGTAAAGAGTAAGGGTATGGGTACAATTTGGTCTACTGAGATGATTCCAATTGCTTGAAATTATCCAGCAAGAGAGCATTTTCCCGTGACTTTATAATTTGACCCCCCACTTTGTTCATGATCAATTTTCTTTAACACAATTTCGACGCCAGATTGCAAAAGACGTGCGACGCAACATTACATGACATACCTTTGCACTGATATAAACTAAACTGGTCTATCACTTGTGATCTTCCTGAGAGTTGAACAGTTCTAAGTGGTGCGTTTCTTTTTTGTCGGGTATACGTGGTTTGCTTCTGACTAGAGCCTTCGTTTACTTCATGTGGATAGACATGGTTGTCTGAGCTCAACTCTTGTGACAATATGACAATTATTTTTGTATAAGTCACATTTGCAAAATTAAGCAATATGCAATCAGCAATCAGGTAGGTCTCAGTCTACAGAGACTAGCTAGAATAATGTAGAATTGCATGCAGCAAGTCATGATATTTTCTTTTATAGGGAGCGAAAAACAAAGGTGCTGCTCAGACTGCGCGGATGTGTTGGTCGCGTGCAACACACTCAAATTTTCTCCCAAATTAGCACAAGAACTACTATTACTTCCATGGATAATTGAACCTAATGCATTATTTTGTAGATTTTTACATGGTAATAAATTAGAAAGATTGCCTCCAGGTCTATTTACATATAACAAGAAATTAAAGAGATTGTGAGTATAAGTTTTATCTTTTTTCCTATTAATGTTTAAGTCTTTTCTTTGTCTTCAGCCTATTGCTAATGCAGTTAAACATTCGTTTTATATAGTTAAAAACTTACTCTTTGCATGCTTAAAGTTTTAAGGAGTTTTTTGTCATCTGCTGATTTTTTGTTGTCGGAAATCAATCTTTTCAAAATATTCTTACATGAATACCACCAAAGTGTCAAATTGTTTGCATCAAGACCAGGCCCAAGGTATTATTGGTCCTTATCTGGGTCCAAACTGTTTTCAAAGACTTAAATTATTTTTTCTGCTTTAGCTATAATTCAAAGGTTATTGTAGAGATACGGGGGTTATGTTTAAAATTGTCCCTTGCAAAACTTCAAACCTTCCAACTCGATACGTGAACGTATAAGGTTAAATATGTTATGATATATGTTATGATGGAGTAAAGAAGAAGCCTTAATACCTGTTTGTTATATGACCCATAAAAAGACCTCTTCTGATTGGCTGAAACTAGCTTTCGCTGGTTATGACAGATCTTGATGTCTGGCAGTGATGAACTAAATTAAGCCCAGGACAGGTCGACATCAGGATGTGTCAATGCTAATAGACTGAATTAAGTTTAGCCCAGGACATGTAGACATAAAAAATCACTGTTACCTGAAGCTAAAAATAGTCTAGAAATTGTATGTTTCAGATGTCAAATGTTTTGAGTTAAGAATTTGATCATTTTATGAAAACATTAATTTAAAAAATTGAATACTTTTGCACATTTCATAAGAGTTTCAGAAACTTGAAACGCAATTGTTGAAATAATCTTGTTTTCAGTGCACTATGAACATCTGGCTTCAGTAGAATTATATATATAAAAAGATTTGTCTGTCATGCTGTCTTGTCTGTTCTTTGCAGCCTTACAGTCACCTGCTGGGAAAGTGCTAATCTCTTGACTCTCTTATATGTGATGTTTTCTTGTGTTTTTGTCACTTTCCGATGTGGTGTCCTGGGTTGGGTGTGGTATTTGATTGTATGGATTCCTGATCGTTGCCTTCTTCCTTACTTTGATATAAAAAGAGACAGGCTCTGTGTCATATAAAAACAATTGGTGCATTCTTTTTCGGTAAACATCAGGATTAGTCAACCCTTGAAAGTGATGTTCACCTTGGCTTCACCTTGGTGAACATCACCTCTCTCTGGTTGACAAATCCTGATGTTAACCTCAAAAGAATGCACCAATTGTATAATGTTGTCCATTTTTAAAAACTAATTTCAACTTTCTGCTCTGGTTCCTACTAATAAATAGTCCATAGAAAACGTTCATCATTCTTTAATTTCACATTTGGCCTCTTGTCAAACGTCCTGAGTTAAATGTAGCATTTTATGTTTTGAAGTTTTATTATTTTATCCGAAATGTATTGCTGTACAATTAATCATGCATAATTTGTTTTTTGCAGACGACAAGTATAAGAGTGTTAATATTAAAGTGAGTTGTTTTTGTTCAAGAACTGCTCACAGCTTGAGTTCTCTGATCTTGTATAATCCAGACATTATAAGTATTTGTCTAAAGTGAATTCATTATTTATATAGTACTGGCACTTATCGCAGTGGTAAGCAGCGAGGGTCCTGATGAGACCTGTGCTCATGTGTAGTCTTGCAAGAGCCTTTTTTCGCTTCTCACATACTTAAACTTATCAGTTACCTCTCGCTGCGTTGTTGCATGTTGACCTGATAAACGTAGCCTATCTCGCGGCATGTATCTTTATCAGGTGAACATGACATTGCACTTTATTTATGACGTCGTAGATGACATTGAATCGACACGAAAATCGACAATTACGCCATAATTGCTAGTTTTAACGAGTGAACCAACCCGGGGGGGGGGGGTACTCTAATATTTTCTTATCTACGTAGGCTCCTGGGGAACCAACTTGTAGGCTAAACTAATAAAAAAAATACCAGGTTCGCGTCGTTTGATATCAAGTTAACCAGGCTCGGCTTCGAGAACACAGGTTGAATCGCTCAGTAAGAGTTGCAATTCAACAAGCGTTCTCAAAGCCTCGCCTGGTAAACTTGATATGAAAAGACACCCACCTAGTATTCTCTTTGTATCAAAATAGATAAACCACTAGTTGTTTACAGATTTCGGTAGCATTATGAAATAACGCCCAAACAGCATCTACCAAAAACCAGTTATGGTAAAATTAAAACAGAATCTAACATTCGTGCTCCCGAATATATTATTGAATTTAATTAAACTCTTTGCGAAAAAGCAATAAAATGCTAGGCAAGCCTTGATCCTTGCCTAACATTTTATCCCTTTCCCCCAACTCGTTTAATAAATCAAATAATACAGGAGCACTCATGTTTGATCCTCTATATATTGCAGGCGTTTAGACTCGAATGCTTTAATTTGTGATTGTGAATTGATCTGGTTAGCTCAAATGTTAAAGAATAACAATGCACATACACAAGCCATCGCCACATGTGACTATCCTGGAAATTTGAAGGGGAGATCACTCATGAGTATTAATCCGGATGAATTCAACTGCAGTACTCGCCAAGCAGGTATGTCCATCCCCGAGGTAAGACTAATCACCCCTGCAGATAAGAGGGCATGATTGAAAATTGTTTTGCTTATTTCTTTAGTTAATCACAAGATATTGTGTCTAGGTATTCAAAAGAACCGCCTCCAAATCATATGTTTAAATTCATGCACTGAAAAAAGCGTAAGTATACACATAATTTGGTGGCAGCTCTAGAGTACTCTTTCAACTGCTTTAATAGCTATGTTCTATTCAATTCCGGGATATAACTACTGCAGCGATAGGTAAAACTATTTAGCATTTATTACTGTACTTGGGAAATTTTGGCATAAAAAGTAAGTGAGTTTGATCAGGAAATACCACAATCACACACTGCAGACCAACCCACAGCACCTCGAGGAAGAGCCACAACCAAGACATCCGCAAGACAATAAAAGCAAAACATCCAGCTCTCTCCTCCTCTTCAATGATGATTGCGAAACTAGAAGGACACAAAGTAATGCATAACAAAACCATGCAAAGACAAACACAGAACTCCAACAAACAATGGGAAGTACATTAAACAATATATAAACAATAGCAGAACCACGGCCTTAGAACGGACAGCAGCCCAAGTTACCGGGGGGAGGGGGGGGGGCTTAAATGCATTTTACTGGCGCCAAATCTTCGCCCTAGATTCTGTTGTTATTATGGAGGCTTCCTAAATAATGCAATGTATCATCACAGAAAACAATCGAATCAAAATTAACACACTATAATGAAACATAGAAAAGGTCTCATGACTAGCAGATAGTCAGAGCTAAAGAAAAACCTGAAGCTGAGCTGAGGTTTGACCCACCGTCGTGCAATTAAAGAGGAAACCATAGCTATTAACCGTGAATGGGTTTACAACAAGGCATGCAAACTGTCGCAAAAGTTGTTTTAGTAGGAAAAATATGTGTAACTGAACTTTTATACAACTCGCGTTAAAGAAATAAGAACTGCATTTCAAGATGTAAGCGCATGCATGCGTTGTAATACAAAAAGTAATATGTAGTCCCACTTAACCAAATATGTATATGGCCTGAAAACTATGTAAATTATATCATTTTTGTTTGTATTTAGATATGCCACATTTCACGAGTGAGCCCACAGATGTAGAAATCCGGTTTGGTAACACAGCATACTTCCGGTGTAAAGCTGAAGGATCTCCTGACCCAGAAATACTCTGGATGCATAATAAGTAGGTATATTCTTAAGAGCCATGATGAGTTATTAAACAAGATGTAATAGTTATATCAAGGGTTGTCCGCCTGTACGTAGAGATAATCCACGAGCTTTAGCGAGTGGATTATCTTACGTACAGGTGGACAACCCATGGTATAACTATTTTATACCACATACATCAGTGTATACCTTGCACATCAGGAGATATATCGCGCTAAAGTTGGTAAGGGTGGTTTAAATTTTATTAACCCCATGGAATGTAATACGGCTGCATATATCAAATGGCATGCGCAGATCCAGAGGGGGGGGGGGCAGGGGGTCCTCCCCCCGTGAAAATCACAAAAATATAGGGTTATGTTCCGTAATGTTCTGGATCCCCTGTAAAATCACAAAGCTACCAAGCCAGCGTTCAATGTTGGGCCATCAGCACGCCAGCGAAACGCCTGGTGCAAAGTCTGGATGGTTGTCAGATATGTTAGTAATTCCTTTTAGTGTCTATCCTTGATGCTATCCTTTTGCTTTCATCGCCATGGATGTTGGAAAAGTGTGCATGCTTTTTTTATCTCTGGTAACTATTTTAGAAAATCAACATTTTTTAAAAAATAGTTTCTGGAATACCATCTTATCAGAGTGTCAAACAGCTTTGATCCAGATACAGGTCTGATATTTTGTTTGGCCTGATCTTGGTCAATACTGTTTGCAATGGTTAGTAGCAGATCACAATAGTAGGCAAGAGTTAACTGTAGTTACGTTGTTTAAGATATAATTCAATATATGCTGATGACACCAATCATTACAAATTCCAGATAATTAATAATAGCATTGGTCCCAAATGTTGAAAAGAAAGGAACAACTAAACTATATTCTAACGAATTAACTGAATAAAAACAATTGTTCCATAACATGAGATTTCCAACAATGTGGTATGTGCGACCAACATTGGCTCAGATCAGCCTGCGCATACGCACAGTCTGATCAGAGTGCGCTAGTCATTTGAATATTTTATAGTTCTTTGGCTACTGACAGAACATCATTTGGAGTTTCTAACTTTAAAAAGAGGCTGCACAGGCTCATCTGAGTCTACACACTTGTCAAAATACCACATTGTTGGAAGTCACATGTCAGGGCTTTAATTTACTTAGCTGTGTTTCATGTTTTTCAGTGAAATAGTTGACCCATCCCCAGGTCGGTACACGATTTTAGAAGACGGTACACTAATGATTGAAAATGCACAAAACACAGATATGGGTACATATGAGTGTGTTGCCAGGAATACAGCTGGGGAAGTGAAAACTGACTCTGTTGAACTACGCATGCAAAAGAATCTCAACGGTAAGGAATCTACCTATTAACCAATTTTTGCTGAATGTATTTTTCATCCTTATCAATTGGACGAGTCCATTTTCAATTTTATGGTTGTTGGTGGCATATTTCAATTTTCTTCAAATTTTCAAAGAAACTTCTGTTTGCAAACAGTGGAGAACCTAATCAGACGCCGCATTTGCGGCGTCTGATCTGGTTTTGCACTGTTTGCTGATGTCTCACAAAAAGGACCCTAGGTTTATATGGGTTACACATTTTTCAAAAGACATTAGCTACGTAAAATATGCTGTAGCATTTTCGAACAATAAAAGCCCAGACAAAGTCATTGGTACTTTAAACCATGTCTTACTGACTAAAGACAGTTTTATATAGTTGGTGATGCAATGTGTTCATATAGAAGATCCCAAATGGAGGGTGTCCAGCCCTTGTCTCTAAGAGTAGTTGATGGCTTCACAATATTGGTATATTGTTGGCATTGCTCCATATTCCTGTCCGTTCAGGGTGTCTGCTTTCAGGCTTCCGAAAACAGAATACAGATTGAATCTTTGGATAACAGAAGCAAATAACTTAATGAAAGAAAAAAGTTGTCTTTCTCAAAAGTATAGTTCTTGCACAGAAAAGAAAAAAAGGGCAATATTTGCTTGACAAACGTTTAGTTTATAGTTTCTGAAATATACAAAATAAAGATCTTAATGACAACTGGTAGCTTAATGAAGGTCGAAAGTATTGCAGAATGATCCCCTTGGAACATTCTGCAATACTTTTGATCTGCATTATGCGATAATTGGTCTTGAAAACCAGTTTTTGGTCTTTTTGAGAGCCGCCGTTTTACACAGGTTTCATTGTATTTTAAAAATAAATATATATGATCTTGATGTTTTCAGAACCTCCACGATTCCTTGTAACACCATCTGACCTCCAGGTTTCCCTTGGTGACACTATTGACTTGCCCTGCACTGTTGAAGGTCGACCACAACCAGTGATCACTTGGACACTAAATGGTGCTAATGTGAGACTGAACTCACGTATTAGTATAGTGAGTGGTGGACTCCACATAATCAGTGTTCGTGATAGTGATAGGGGAGAATATAGATGTAGGGCAGAGAACTCTGAGGGCGTCATTACTGCTGCTGCAAGAATAAGTGTTCATGGTAGACTCTTTTTTAATTACAGGGGAAATGACATTTATTTCAAGGGACCATGAAACACATGCCAATTTTTAATGGGAACAAAGACAATTTGGTGGAAACAGGGAACATATAAAACATATTATCTTATTTTTGAGTAACAGGAGAGCAAGTTAATTTATTTCTGTGGAGGGTGGCTCTTTAATGTTTCTCAGAATATCTGTTTGTTGTATAAGAACAGAATGTTGTGATCAGACTGCCTCGAAACATAGTCTGATCAGCGCCTTCGTTATTTGCTCCCTGGAAAGATAATACATGTAATTATACATGCTTAATCCAAAACGTCCAGGATTTTAGCTTGCCTCTGTAGCTGTTTAAAGCATGCATGACCTTAATTTCTCATTTTTCTTTAATATCTTTGCATTTCTTTAAGCGCTTTTTAATGTTTTAAATGGTTAAATGTCACTTTTTTATACCATTTTTTTCAGATTTCCTTTATATTTTAAGCACATATTTAATTTCTCTTTTATTCATATTATTCTAACAATATAATCAATATATTAGAATGTGATATTTTAAACGTTAAATAGATTGCCAAGTTTTGTGCATTACATATGGAAACATATGCCATTGTAATCTACAGATTACATGAAACAATTTTGATCCTAATCAGTTTCATGCAAGTATCGTTTGGTGTCCTAAAAGCAGTACTTAAGAAATGCTTAAATTTAAGGAACGACAGCAATTATGGGCTCTGGTAAGCAAGCAATAGATACAACCATGATTAATCTATCAGCCATTCGTAACATATGTTTAAGTATAGAAATTCAAAAAAATATCTAAAATAAATATATCTTATATGAAAACTTGTGAAATGTGCATGTATGTTTATTAACCTTATTTTCCAGTTGCTCCCCACTTCGTTCTGCGGCCAGTAGATGTGTCTATGGCTGAAGGGTCCACTGCAGTATTTCAGTGTGATGCCACAGGAGACCCCAGTCCTCTTATAACGTGGTACAAAAATGGTACTCATTCTTGACATATACATTATTTATCATCTCAAATCAAAATTTAACCAATTTTTGACGATGATTCATATGGTAAACGGTGGACGAATGCATGAAAAAATATGTGATTATAATGGTACATCACTCAAATGTTATGTCTAACGTGATAAAAATATCAAATGATGGTTACAATCATCAAACTGGTCTGTTAAAACGTGTGTCTCTAGAGTTAAAATTCAAAATAATTATGTTTCTGTGATTTGATTAACTGTAAATTACTGTCTATTAATGTGACAATATTTTCCACTCTAGCATCTTTTGATGGTATTATTTAGCAATGGGACCTTATGTCATATCTAAATTGATATCAGCCCTGTAAAATACTCTTCTAAGAGATTTATTACCACTGAGGAAATATTACCTACATTTTCCTCTAAAGTATATAAATATAGTATTAAGTTCTATAGGGCTTTTACTCTTCGAGTGCCAAATCATTCAGACAGGAATAACACGTGTATGTCCCAGATCAGATTATCTCTATAGCAACGAAGAAAGGTTTGACTGTCACAAGGTCACATTTTCTTGTGGTGAGACCAAAATGTTCCACACCATAAATCAAACATTTGATGTATATGCACAATAAAGGTACAGATCAGATACTGCATTTGCACAGTCTATGTGTTTTCACTCTGAATAGTATACTAGCCGTACATGCTGCAAAAACATTCTCAAGCGTCAGCCTATTAGCAACGTTTTGTTTCAGGATCATTTCGGAGTTCAGGATTATAAAAGTAAGTAAGGTTGCAAAGATCAGGAATCGATACAATCAAGTACCACACCTGACCCAGGATACCAATGGGAAAGTGACAAACTCACAGAAGACACCACAAACGAGAGCCAAGAGGTCAGCCCTTTCCCAGCAGGTGACCACGAAGCCATATAAACAGACCCGCACAAAACATAGCAAACACAAGACAGAACAAAAACATAAAAGATCCACAAAAGAAGTACCGCCTTGGAATAAGGCTGACTTTCCATTGAAAGTCCATTTCCATTGATTTTCCATTGAAAGTCCATTTCCATTGATTTTCCATTGAAAGTCCATTTCCATTGACCTTCCATTGAAAGTCAACTTCAGAATCCTGAATTAGGCAGACTATAAACTTGAAACTGTTGATATTGTGTAGCCAATATACAAGTATTCAGACTGGAATTTCTTATTAAGTACAGAATTCTTGAAATTTTGAACGTTCTGTCTAAAGCAGAATTCCAGTTTGTAAGATAGGCTTTTTACTCAAATTTTTTTATGTTTCAAGCAGATGTTTCTCCACTTTTTTGTAGATGGGCCAATGCCCAACAATGGTCGCTTTCAGATTCTGGATTCTGGAAGGACATTACGTATCTCTCACGTGACACGAGCAGACAGGGACGTATATACTTGCAGTGCTGAAAGTGCAGCAGGCCGAATGCAGGCCACAGCAGAGTTGCTGATCTTGTCCGAGGGTAAGAAATGAATGTTTTTGAGTACAGGAAAACCTGTGTAAAACAGCCACTCAAAAATAGACAAAGCAAAGATCTCAATAACAAATGGTAGCTTAATGAAGGTCGAAAGTATTGCAGAATGCTCCAAGGAGAGCATTCTGCAATACTTTTGACCTGCATTAAGCAATAACTCGTCTTGAAAACCAATTTTCGGTATTTTTAGACTGGCCGTTTTACACAGGTTTTACTGTAATCCTTTAAGATTTATTTGAGAGAAAAATAATCATGACAAAAATGCACCAAAGCAAATTATTCAAACAGATGAGTAAAGTAAAGAAAGGTATCTCCACATGTCTATGCATTGGATATAATCAGGGCTGAACGCTGAAAGGACCTGATTATATATCATCGCTAAAATTTGTATTGTCTTGAACATGAGCACAATCGGATCAATAAAATTACTATTTGCTGCTTTGATAGTAGAAATGGTATGAACCTAACTTATAAGAGCAAAATTAATGTACTATATTCTCAATGGTTTTTACTGACATTTTTACATTTTACATAATAACAAGTCTTAAGGTTACACTAGCAGTATAATGATGTAGCTAAACTGGCACTGGTCTAAATGTAACATTTCAACTGCTTTAAAAGTCACGCTATGTTTAATTATATACTAGTATACAAATGTATTGATCCATTAAATAACAACAGCGATAATATGCAGAAAAGTCTCACATTTTATGTCACTATAGATGTACCACAACCGCTGAGTAATGGCCTTTCAAAATGTTGATCCATAACTCGTAAAATGGACCAGTGGAGCTGGAACATCTATAAGTGTCATAATATTATGGTTAATGTAACTAAACGCCTGAAGCCCCTATTTCTAGATCCGTATTATCAATATTGTTAATACAGTTATGCCTCAAAGCTTTTTGTTTATCTATAGAGAAAGATTTTCCTCAAGAAAGCAAGTATAAGTTTACACCAAAAGAGGTTACAGCTTAGCTGTCATCCCATCTCTTTTTAGCTCACCTGAGCCGAAGGCTCATGGGTGAGCTAATAATATACCAGTCACTCCGGCGTCCGTCCGTCGTCGGTCCGTCCACAATTTCAAACATCTTCTCCTCTGAAACCACTGGGCCAATCAAGTTCAAATTTCATATGGAGACTTCTTAGGACGCGGGAACGAAAGTTTGTTCAAATGGTTCTGGTCACATGACCAAAATGGCCGCCACGCCCATATATGGTAAAAACCCTTTGAAAATCTTCTTCTCCAGAACCAGAAGGCCGATGACCTTGGGACTTGGTATGTAGCATTTGGGTTGTGGGGCCTACCAAGTTTGTTCAAATGATGATCCTAGGTTGACCTTGACCTACTTAACGTCAAGGTCAAATTTGCTTCCAAATGAATTTAAATGGGAAAATTTTTGAAAAGTTGATTTTTTTGAAAACTGGGAAGCCTTAGTCATTATTCTCACTTGATATGTTCAACCTCATGAGACAATGGCTATAAATAAGTTTCAAGGGTCAAGGTTGACCTTTCAGCTTAGTTCGCTCATATTGGAGTCCCATCAATATATTAAAACATAGTTTTCTCACAAACCATTGGCCCAATTGAACTCAAATTTCATGTGAAGACTCCTTACGAGAAGTTAGCCAAAATTTATGCAAAATATTTTGGTCGCATGACCAAGATGACCCCCATGCCCATATATGGTAAAAACCATTTAAAAATCAGCTTCTCCCGAACCAGAAGGCCTGTGATATTGGAACTTGGTATGTAGCATTGGGGATGTGGGGCCTTCCAAATTTGTTCAAATGATGATCCTTAGTTGAACTTGACCTACTTAAGGTCAAGGTCAAATTTGTTTCCTATTGCATTTAAATGTGAAATTTTTTGAAAAGTTGATTTTTTGAATACTTTTGAAGCCAAAGTCATTATTCTCACTTGATATGTTAAACCTAATAAAATAATGGCTATAAATAAGTTTCAAAGGTCAAGGCCACCACACCCATATATTCTCTGGAACGAAAGGCCAATGACCTTGGGACTTGGTTTGTAGCATTGGGGATGTGGTCTCTACCAGCTTGACCTACTTTATGGCGAGGTCAAATTTGATTCCTAATGCATTTATATGAGAAAAATCTTGAAATGTTTATTTTTCTATAACTGTTTTAGCCGAAATCATAATGCTTTTGAGAAATGTTTAGCCTTATGAGACAATGGCTTTATATAAGTACCAAATGTCAAGCTGACCTGTGACAATTTATCCAATGCCACTCATTTGGACTGCCACATATCTATATAAACATTGGTTTCTGAGAAATCACTAGTATTCATTTGATTGTTTTAAGTCACTTGACCAAAATGGCTGCAACCCCCATATATGGTAAAACAAAATGTGTTTTATTATAAGCTGTAGTTGACCTTGACCTATTTTAACATTATTTAAGAGCTCAGGTGAGCGCCTCGGGACCTTCAGGTCCTCTAGTTAGTGTTTACTGTGACAAAATTTTGCCGTGACATGTGAGTTTCAACAATGTGGCATTTTGACACGTGTAGACTCAGACGAGCCTGTGCAGCCTTCTTTTAGGCTTAGAAACTCCAAATGATGTTCAGTCAGTGGCTTAACACTCATAGAATATTCAAGCGACTAGCAATGGCTCTGATCAGACTGCGCGTATGCGCAGGCTGGTGTGAGCCTTTGCTGGTCGCACATACCACATTGTTGGAAATCTTATGTCGGGGCTCATGATGTGATATGGCTAATGTAAACCTTTATCAGCTATTCCAACCAGAAGAGTTATGAAGCCAAATATTTACCCTCTACTATTTTTTCAGCTGCTCCAACATTTGAACGCCGTATCGAAGAGGTTAGAGCAGAAGTCGGAAGTGACGTCACATTAGAGTGCCCAGCTACGGCTCAGCCGGCACCACAGTTCCGGTGGATTAAGGAAGGAAACGATCTACGCAACAGCAGAAAGTACCTTGCAGACGGTAGTGAACTAATTATAAGACAAGTGATACGAAGCGACGAGGGATTGTACGAATGCTTTGCTGAAAATACTCTTGGGTTTGCCAGGAATTCCATAAAATTAATAGTGACAGGTAGGTAGAAATATTAAATGCCATGTTCGACCTGCTGATTTTCATTTACACGCCGAATTCATACGTTCATTCGCTTAGCGACCATTACGCACAATACATACTTGAGTAATGGGAATGTACACACTCACAAAAGATATTATTTTTCCATACCATAAGGGACTTCTCTTAAAGGAAAGAATTAAGCCATCAGAAGAGCAACCAACTCCGACGATAATCCGACGATAATCCAACGGTATTAGAGGTCTTATATTTTGCATGTGACTTTATCTATATCAATTCTTTGAGCAGGGCATGGTATGACACGTCTGCCAGATCTAGTGCCTTTGTTGCTCGGCAATGTGATAAGTGCCAAAATCATTTCTTCTTCCACAGGTTTAGATAAACTAAAATTTCCAGCGCAAAATTGTATATATTTTCTTACCCATCAATTTTAACATACGTTTTGGGTGCTCAAAAGAACCGTCTCGGTGAGACGGTTCTTGTGAGTACCCACAACGTATGTTTTGGTTGAGAAATAAGAAAATTAAATTTTCGTTACCCTCAACATATGTATTGGTTGAGAAATAAGAAAATAAAATTTTCGTTTCGTTTCATCCACTTACAGCTGCAGTTCAGAGACCTGGGGATTCATTTGTGGATGACGCCATCAGAAGAGCGACCAACTCTGTTGATAATGCAATCAGCGCCACAAAAGAACAACTATTCGACCGCAGAAAAACCCACAGTGCCCAGGAGATGATGTCTGTCTTTAGATATCCATCCGCTGAGTCGCTAGAACTAGCAAGAGCAGAGGAAGTGTTTGAACAAACACTAGAAATAATACATAGGCATGTGGCTGATGGACACAGTTATAATATAACAGGAGGGGGTATGTACTGTTGATCTCTTTAAATCCACTACGGTTGTCAATGATTACCAGGTTTGTTCCACCACAAACTATTATAAAGAAATTTATTATATACCTATAAATGATACATCTTTTGAACTGTATGGTTTTCTGGCCATCTGATACAGAAAGCCGGATCAACAGACTGAGGTTTTCTGATTCCATATCACTATCCTTTAAAACGAGGCTAACGTCGGTTACCTTTTTTAGGCAACATTACGTAAAGTAAATTTTAAGCATGGAACCAGTGACGGAAAACATGATAATGTGACGTCATGCAACGTAACGTAATAGCAAAAATTAACGCAATTTTTCTGATTTAAAGACCAAATTGATTCATAAAATCAGAATAATGTTGGAAAAAAGGTATATGATAAACATATTATTATATCTCGTGGATTAGCCCATATCATCAGATCACCCTCGACGCTTCGCGTCTCATGTGATCCGATGATATGAGCTAATCCACTCGACTTGATACAGTACGCCAGATCAAGTTACTGTTATAATAAAGTGTATGTATTTGGTTTTGTTTAAAGATATCTATTGTGATATAATCACTTTACACTGAACATTAAATGACCATGTTATTCAGAAATAACTGTCAATGCCACTATTGAGACCTGTACTCCTTCTCTGTAAATTTGCAAAGCAATCACAATAATTCAATTTGCATTTATTACAAAATACACTGTTTAAGATTGACTATATGCTGGTAAGTCATATCAATACAAAAAGACAGAGGAAATCATCTGCTTACCATTGCTGATAATATCTTTCAAAGATAATCGTCTTGAAACGCATGTGATTGTTTTAATTTATTTTTTACACATTCAGGGGATATAATACACAATTTGAAACCTAGCATATGTGATCATATGTATCCATGTTTCATAGTTTGTACATTTCACTTAATTGGATACATAGAGGATCTCACGTGAGTGCTCCCCTTGTTGCAGATATAGAGGATCTTACATGAGTGTTCATGTTTTATTGAATTTATTAAATGAGTTGGGGAGAAGAGTTACAATGAAAGGCTTGCCAATCATTTTATCTCTTTTTCGCAACGAGGTAAATAAATTCAATTATACAAGAGCACAAATGCTAGATTCTGTTTATCATATGACATTAAGAATATTTTGAATCTCATTTTTGGCATAAAGCGTTATAATTTTGTCATTATGTTCGCAACGTTGTTATGGAGTCATAACATTTTTTGTAAATCTGTAAACCACTAGTGGTTTATCGATTTAATTGCAAGGCGTTATTTTTCTTTCAGACACCACATCATAGATATGATAAATTTAAATGTTGCTAGAAGATTTTAACAAAACATTAATAAATGTCATATTTCAGTGCTAAAAGATTTCTGATGGGGTTCATGCTTCTGAATTTACGAATAGTAATAGCTTATATAGTCATGATATCAAACATTATTTGAAAATTTGTGTTAAAAAGGCATATGCGATTAGTTCAGAAATCTTATGTGCGGGCCTAAATAATGGATTTAAATAATATCAATAAACTATAATAACAACATTAAATCACACATGTTTCATTGTTTCACGTTTTTATGTCACTAGGTTTACGTTTTGAACATAGACTTAGATTTGCAGCAAATATTTAGCATTAATATATGATGTCGCGGTCTGGGAGTGAATTAACGTCATGCATTACAATCGATAAACACTAGTGGTTTACAGATTTTCGGAAGCATTATGACGTCCAAGTAATCTTAATGGCATATGATAAATATAATTTAACATTCGTGCTCATGTATTATTGAATTTATTAAACTCGTTGTGAAAAAGAGATAAAATGTCCGGCAAGCCTCGATTATGATCTCTTTTCCCCTACTTGTTTGATAAATTCAATAAAACATGAGCACTCAAGTAAGCTCCTCTATATATAACACTGTAACACTGTAATTCAAACTTAAATTGATATCAGCTAGCTAAAGCTAAATATCAGTTTAATTTTCCGTCTTTTCAGATTACTCCTACAATGAACTTGTGTCACCGCAGCACCTAGCATTAATAGCTAATATGTCTGGATGTTTCCGACGGACACTTCCACAAAGGTGCACAAACATGTGCTTCCATAAGAAATACAGGACCATGGATGGCTCCTGCAATAATTTACAAAATCCTAGTTGGGGAGCATCCAACTCCCCATTGAAGAGATTGCTTCCACCTCAGTATGAAAACGGTTTTAATAGTCCTGTTGGTAAGTTGTTTATACATACAGAGAAGAGCGTGGTGGCTCAGTGGTAGAGTGTTAGACTTGAGATAGAAGGGTCACTGGTTCGAGGCTCACTTCAGGCAGTGCGTTATACTGGTTCAACACAGGAAGTAAGAAATCGTCCTGACATGAATGTCAATTTGTTGACTGTGACATATACAACCATATAAACAAACACATTACAGAGAAGACCCAGGCTCTGTTAATAATATATATCCCAGCCAGCCCATCCTCAGTTCCCTCCATTGAATCATTACTAATTAGTAAGGATAAAGTATATTGCTCATTGGCACAACACTGGACTGACGGTGGGATTCGAACCAGGGACTACAGTACCCTGCAACATCTGATCTGGCTGGCCAATTTCAGACTACAATATTATAGGAAACGAAAATGGCATACCACTCAGATTATTATACCCCTAGATATTGGTTTCAGTTGAACTGGTCTAACGCCATTCAAACTTCGATACAATGAGAATTGTCCATTCCTGATCCAATGCCAAAATGCTGATTTTCAAAAACCACCCATATTTTAGTGTTACGTCGACGTCAATGAAAGAGGGGATAACATAATTCAACGGTCACACGAGAAATAGATACTGATCAAAAATTGATAGCCTTACAGCAGGTAAAAAGGATTTATCCCCAAAGCTAAGGACATACCATTCATGCCTGTCAACTGTTTTTTAGAAAAGAGAGCATACTTTGTTTAAATGTTTCTTTGCAAGCAGGAGGAAAATATGTACAGTATATATGAGTGTGATTTTTTTTTCAAAGTCTGTAACTAAATAAGTTAGAAAGATAAAATAAGGTTTTATGTATCGTTTTAAAGGTCAAGTTTTGATCTTTTGCATATAATACAAAATCCTAACTCGTTTATGGATGGAGTTATGAATGTGTTTTCATTACAAATTGAACGTCCCTCGTCGATCATCTGCCAGGTGACACAAGAGGTGTCTTCTTACTTACCCTTACTTTCTTACTTACCCTTACTTACTTACTTTACTTTACTTTACTTTACTTTACTTTACTTTTATTCTGATGTCATACATGTAGGCGTAGTTAGGATATACGTAAAAACAATTGAACCAAAAATTTGAAATGATTTTATCTCAATTTTGATTATATGTGTATTTAACATGTGTGGAAAAGCATTGATACATGTAATCTCTCTAATTCCAGTTATAATGGGTTTTTCGCTGGCATCATCTTCTCCCAGACCTTTGAGGGTTAAGTAGCCATTAACACTAACTGTATGAGTTCCTGAATCATATATGATTTTATTCTCTACCTTTTGTATCATCCTATATTCCTAAGATATCACGATAAACGATGGAGACCCTGATGAAATGCTACAATTTGCTGTGTTTCATCTAGTTCATTGTTGTTTATTAGTATTCCCTTTTTTGGGTCATTCGCATAAATACTTGTTTCCACAATTATGTACTGTTGTGCCAACCAAGAGTGACAGTGACGTTATATTTTGTTTACAATTGTTAAGTAAAACATTAACTTGTACACTCCACTTGAGCTAACGCGAATCAGTAGATCAATTGTGTATTAATCCTATCCGCAGGTGGATAGGATTAATTTACAAGTGATCTATTGATTATAAGTCCCTGATAACTTTGTAAACAAAACATGACGTAACTGTCACTCTTGGCTTGCAGGACAGTAAGGTTGAATCCTTTATTATATGTTGAAATATAAATATTTTTAATTTCATTTTTATTTCAGGTTGGAACAAAGCGAAGCTGTACAAAGGCACTCACGTTCCTAGTCCGCGCTTAGTCTCCTCAGTAATGATGTCTACTGACACCGTATCTTCTGACAACAAAGATACACACATGGTCATGCAATGGGGCCAGTTCATTGACCATGACTTAACTCTCACTCCACAGTCAGTCAGTCACCATATCTTCAACGATGGCAGAAGATGCAATGAGACATGCGAGAACAGCTATCCATGTTTTCCAATACCAGTTCCACCAGGGGATTCACGGGTGCGAAGCCAGTCTTGTCTCGGGTTCCACAGAAGTAGTGCCACCTGTAACACGGGAACTACCTCAGTGTTTTTTAAAGCATTTTCTCAGAGGGAGCAGTTGAATGCACTTACTGCGTACATTGATGGAAGTATGATATATGGTAATAATGAAGATATGGCTGAAAGACTAAGAGATCTTTCACATGAAAATGGTAAACTTTTAGTTGGTTCCCTAGCTCAGGAAGGGAAGCGCCAGCTGCCGTATGACTTCCATGGTTTAATTCATCCAACAGATTGTCAGATTGAACCCAATAAGAGGTATATACCATGTTTTCTTGCCGGGGATAGCAGAGCCAACGAACATTTAGGTTTAACAGCAATGCATACACTGTGGATGAGAGAACATAACAGAATAGCGACAGAGTTATCGGAAATAAATCCACATTGGGATGGAAATATGTTATATCATGAAACAAGAAAGATTATAGCTGCCATGCTACAGCATATAACATATGATCATTGGTTACCCAATATTGTTGGTATGTATGGTGTTATTATGATTGGAGACTACAAAGGCTATAACCAATCAGTTGACGTTTCAATATCAAACGAATTTGCTACTGCAGCAATGAGATTTGGTCACGGTATTGTTCAACCAATCATATCACGATTAAATGAATCTTTTCTGCCAATCCCTGAAGGGAACCTACCTTTACATAAAGCTTTCTTCGCACCTTACAGAATAGTAGAAGAAGGAGGCATAGACCCTGTTCTAAGAGGACTGTTTGCACAAGGTGCTAAAATGAAACTTCCACACGAGCTGATAAATACAGAACTTACAGAGAAACTGTTTGCCTTGGCTAATGCTATTGGTCAAGATTTGGCATCGCTGAATATTCAGCGAGGTAGGGACCATGGATTGCCATTCTATAATGAGTACAGGAAGATGTGTAATATGACCTATGCACAGACGTTTGATGATCTCAGTGAACAAATTATAGACAAGGCTACAAGGGACAATTTAGAAATCTTATATGGTCACGTTGGTAAGTATTATTACATGCTTAAGACCATTCATGAGTACAATCTCGTCAGATAGTTCACTCTATGCACACCTACGAGGGGGTATGAAAAATTCTAATTGTAGCGTAATAACACTGTAACCAGTAATGCAACATGCCTGGAAATTGTACCAAATAGAATATATTATTTGTATGAGCAGAATAATAGCCAAGAAAATTTCTAATTCTTAATCTCTTCAAATGACTCCGAAGTATTAATGCAAGAAAATAATTGCAATTTTACGGTGGAAATTTGTGCTCAGAACCTATGTGTACCATATTACATGAACTGTTTGACGAATGATTTTCATGCACTGGTTCACACGGTGTCAGGTCATCTGTTTTCTCCATCTTTATTTCATTAGCCTGGTTGCCCTGTCTATCTTTTATCATTTCATTCATTCTATTTGTTTATATCTAAAATTGACATTATTCAGTTAACAGTGTTTCTGGACACAAGCACCTCTCCCAGTATAAACTGTGATAAGTAATATGATTTCGGTACATTACAAAGCATACATATACAGTGAAAGAACATAATTACGAAATTCATTATAGTTGAGAAATAATGTTACAAAATCGAGGCATGCTAGATCAACAATAAGTAAGTGAGCACGACCAGGTCACAATCACACACCACAGACCAACCAACGGCCACAAAGGAAGCATTGTTCAAAAATCAAATACAGAGTGATATAAAATTTCCATGTTAAAATATGTAATACACTATCATTACACAATTGTGGTATAATATCCTTTTTAACTAAGGCTATCATGAACGGTCCTTTGTCAGAGTCCAATAGCTGAAGTTGATGAAAAGGTTTTAGTTTATACTGCCTTGTTTTCTACACAGGGTGAGTGAAACTACCTGTTTTTAAATATGACTCCTGTAGCAATGTAAAGTATGTTCATCAACAAAAAACATTTGTAGTGAGGTGGATTGATCCGTGTCTGTACTAATGTAGTTCCCAGGTCATATAAACATTTATATAGCAAAGGAATCTCTCTTTCTCTCTCTCTTTCTCTCTCTCTAAAAACTATAAAACATATATAACGGAAGACCTATTTTGGCATTATTATTCCACCTATGAATATTGCTCTTTCCACTTTCAGATAATATTGACTTGTTTGTTGGTGGCATGGCTGAGACACCGTACTTGGGCAGTGCTAAAATAGGAATGACATTTTTATGTATAATGGTAGACCAGTTTACAAGACTAAGAGATGGTGACAGGTAAGATATATTTTCTTGACAATTCACAGGGTTAGATATACAAAAATTGTCAGCGTAAAATTGTCAATATTTTCTTACCCATAATTTTCAGCATATATTTGGGTTCTTTTGAGTACCAACAACATGTTTTGGATGAGAAATAAGAAAAATATTTTTCTGTTGCGCACTCTTAACTAAAGGCCTGACAAACAATGTGCAGACCATACATGATGGCAACGATCTTTGAGATAATGTCTATGCCAGGATAAAATCTTAGATATTATTGTACAGTGTGGAAGAAATTCCTATCGTATAAAGAGTATGCTCTAATTCTTCTTTGTAACTGCTTCATCGTGAGCTGGATATTTTAAGACTAAAGAAAAAGAATAACCTAATTGATGCAATCTTATTTTCAATAAAAAGTGTGGGTACTCTCAGCCCACCAAATCAAACAATTTCATATAGAAATATAGCAAATAGAACTAAGAAATGAAAAAATCGTAACCTCTGCATAACATGAGACAAATGTTGTAAAAACTCAAAAGTAGACTAAATCATGTTCAAATTATGACTGATATGGACTATTGCCACTAAAATGAGCATTTGTCTTCTGAGACGCTAATGGCCAAAGAAACACTTGATATTATGCATATGATTACTTATTAAAACAATGACGGTACAAAATATAAAATTGGTTTTTGGTAAAAATGACAGTTTTATAGGGATCAAACATGGTTTTTCATGCATTTAGTTCCGCTAGTTCCCGAGGGAGATGTTAGAAACTGAGGGTAAAGCACCAATTGGAAAGTCTGGCACAAATTGAGATGTACATAAGGTGCATTACGCGTAGTACTATGTACGAAAAAAATTCATTTTGTTAGCTGGTACTGGTGTAATGAAAATTAGTTCTGTAGCATGTGGGTTCAGGCCTATCAAAATCCATTTTTCTGATTACCTGAAATAATTTAATCAGCTTAATTAAATTCAATTTAATTTAAAAGTTTAATCAGCAGAATAAATGAAGTTTATGTATTTTTCAATAAAATATTAGCAATATTTTTGCAATCTTTTATATATTGCTATAGCAATATTTTATTGAAAAAACATAAACTTCATTTATAATGGTTTGTTTTGCCGCAATCACATTTGTTATTGTGATGGCATGGCTTCTGTGACGTCAGCGTCACATTATGTAACGCCAGCGTCACGTTATCAAAGTAGATCCTCAATATACATTCAAGGTCTGATTTTACGGAATTCCACGGAATTGGCTGTGGCAGTTCGGATTGGGTAAAACGCAAGGTTTCTAGTTCAAGGTACCTGGAGAACGTTAATGCATTGAAAAAATGTTTGAGGGTAGTTATTGCATACATTCAATGAAATATTCACCAAAACATGCAATAAGTATGGCAATATATTTTGTCACCATTTTACAGCCAACATGTGGTTGGTCATTTTCATTAATTGTTTAGCTCACATGAAAGCTTTCTAACTTGTGCAATACATTATCAAAGAAAACATGTTCATGTCTCTATGAACCGCTAAGAGAAATGCTGGAACTCATATTTTCAGATTTTGGTATGAAAACCCAACAGTCTTCAATCCAGAACAAGTCCAGCAAATCAAACAGAGTTCTTTAGCACGTGTTATATGTGACAGTAGTGATGAAATCACTCATGTGCAACAAGATGTGTTCCACATGGTTAATTCGAGGGAGGATTATGTTTCGTGCAACACCATTCCTAAAATGGATCTCAAAATGTGGAGTGACTGTTGCATGGGTAAAAATGTTTTCTATTAATATTTTAATTAATGCACAATAAAATCTGTGTAAAACGGCCACTCTCAAAAAGATCAAAAATTGGTTTCCAAGACCAATAATCACTTAATGTAGGTCTTAATTGTAGGTCACAATACCTAATGCAGAATGCTCCAAGGGGAGTATTTTGCAATTCTTTCTACCTTCATTAACTAAGCTACCATTTGTCATTAAGATCTTTGTTTTGTCTATTTTTGGAGTGGCCGTTTTACACAGGTTTTACTGTATGTATTTCTTTGAATTATTTTTGTCATCTGCAGATACTTTTAAAAATAATATTTTCAAATTTAAATCTTTTAGAAGTACAATACAGCGGTGCCAAACAGCTTGGATCACAATCAGGCACAGCATCTTGCCTCCAAAACTATTTTCAAATGTTGACAGCAAATGACAATATTTTCTACTAGCTCGAAATTATGACAATACGACAATGTGTGCGTGTCTATGCATGCATTATTTAAAACTAAGTCTGTCACCAACTTTGGATTATTCCAACTCTTCTGATACAACGTATTTTGGATATTCTGTGGTCAGAGATTGATATTTAAGTATAATTTTCCTTCTCCTTGAGATTGTGAAGAAGCCCTGATGAAATAATTGCTTCTGCTTCATTTCATTTCGTTCTTCACTGTTTTCAAAAGTGCTTATTAATAAACGGCCATTGTTCTAGGTCAAAACTCTTTGCAAAGGTTATCAGCAGACGACACAAGTAACCATTAGCAAGTTAGTAAGTGAGTTAGTAAAGCCATTATCTTTTAGGGTAACAACACATTTAGAACATACAAACAGTTAAGTATAAAAGTTTAATTTTAATCCAAATAATTTCAGATTGTGGTAAAGCAGGAGACTTCCGGTCTATCACGAGCCACTTCCAGAGCAGACGACATTCAGATCAATTTTCCTATCAGTCAGATCATCCAGCGGCCAGTGAGCAACTTGAGAACTTTAGAAAGGAAATCTACAATAAGCAGGAAGTGGATATAAAAATGAACACAATGCAAAATAGAATGAATGATATGGAAGGCTTAGTGCACCATATGGAAAGTGCAATGAAAAAAATGAAACGGAGTGTAAGTAAATGAAGACTTTTTTACAATAAATAACCCTTTTCAAACCAATGGAATTTCCCATCAAGTTTGATAAAGTTTAGGTGTAGAATAAAATCTGTGTAAAACGACCACTCTCAAAAAGCCCAAAATTGGATTTTCGAGACCAGTCGTCGCTTTATGCAGGTCCAAAGTATTGCAGAATGCTCCAAGGGGCGCATTCTGCAATACTTTTGACCTTCATTAAGCTACCATTTGTCATTAAGATCTTTGTTTCATTTATTTTTGACCGGCCGTTTTACACAGGGCATCCAGCGTCCAGTGAGCAACTTGAGAACTTTAGAAAGGAAATATTTAATAAGCAGGAAGTGGATATAAAAATGAACACAATGCAAAATAGAATGAATGATATGGAAGGTTTAGTGCACCACACTAATATGGAAAGCTCAATGGGAAAAAAAATGAAAAGAAGTGTAAGTACGAGGGGCATTTGGAAAGTTCTTAGCATGGTCTTTTATCTCAGTAACCGATTTACAAAACCTATCAAAGTTGGTATCATTTTAAAGAGCCATCTTTTCTCAATGTTATGGCACAAATTTCATGAGGATATTATAATTCAGACACGAATTTTGTAATTGTGAATACATGTACTGTTTGTATACTGGAAAACGCAAAATTTCAGTGGAAAATATAACATTTTACCTTTTGAAAAATGTGCAGAACATTAACAATAGTTCATAAAATTAGATAATTTTGTACCATTTGGTAGGCTACAATCTGGTACAGTTATCATACAAGTGATGACCGAGTTGGATGTTTCTAATAACTAAATACCGGAACAGCAATACTAAAGCCGTTTAGAAAGCAAAGCAATGCGCTAATTTTTTTAGACTAAAAATCGCATGTCACAATGCACAAATTTGAAAATATTTTAGCGACAGTAGTTTAAAAATGCTATGCGTTGGTATTTTTGTCAAGCACACTTTATGTTCTTTGTATTGAAACCAAAATAAACCAGAACAAAGGGAAGATAACTCTTATAATCTTCCCATGGGGTAGAGTAAGTTTAGCGATCAGTTGACGTTCTGGTTCATTTCAATTGAAAACGGTGGCAAACAAAAAATAAAAATACCTTGAGAGTAGAAATCAATCAATTTCGTGATGGTTAACGCGATACCATGAGAATTTCTTATGCCATCGACAAAATGCGAGGGGTTAACTTACCCCACCCACTTCTTGAAAAGTAGGGTTAGTGTTATTATGATAACTTTCTTGAATACAGAACAACACAAGCCACACTTTTTGCGCGACGAAATGATCTTTATGCATTGTTCGCTACAAATAAAGCCAAAAACATACTCAATAGGCATCTTTCGTGCTTCTGTAGTGACATAATTTATAGTAAAAGTATAAAGAAAAATCGAAAAAAGTCCCATTTTTGAAAGTTTATCATTTCTCAATTAGTCAACATTTTCCGAATGTAAAGGTGGTAGTCGTGCAAGCAGTGATCGCATAATATATTTTAATAAAAAATAGTTGTCCACCAAATCATTAATTTGTCAAATCATGATCGCTAATAAGGTCCCCAATTTTTCTTCGCTTTTTTCCAAGTATTTTGCTTAAAAATTCCGCCAGTATATAAACCCCAACTCATTTTGAGCATGTGCTGCACGTGCACACTGAGTCATTTTTTGACAAAAATTAAACAATCAAGTAGTCGTTGAATTCTTGCTTCCAAAAATGTATAATTTGATAGCATTTTATCAACGCATTGTGGAGTTATGATGCCATGCTAAGAACTTTCCAAATGACCCTCGTATATGTAAATGTTTTAGGCCAATTAAACACATATTACATAGGTCAAAATAAACAAATATTTTGAGCTGAATATTTCAGGCAATTATAAAAGCATATGACGCCATCTAAAGCACCGCCTTGCATCTGTAAGACCCCTAGGCATCGGAGTAAGCATGCAAATGTAAAAAAAACAGGGCAGCAGTACTATATAAATGTTCCTGGCTTTCAAGGCATTTTTAAGCATTTGATATTTTTAGCCATAAAGTGAGCACTTATTTTTAAGGTTATAGTGTGACTTTTTTCTCATTCATCAGCTGAGAGATTTGCTGTTTGTGAACAAATGAACGGTCTCATTTAGACAGTTTTTTTGAGTACCCACATCATATGTTTTAGATAAGATATGAAAAAATCAACTTGTAAGCGTCTATGATCTTGATGCCTGTTATAGCTACATGTATTACTTGACTTTTCGCTTAGTGTAAAGGCGGCAACTTTAATATTCATATCTGGGCTAGGTTCAGCTATTTCATCTGCTAAGGAAGGGAAATCAGGTTTTATTAATAATTTGGTAAAGAGTTAATCAGCTTTTTGGGCCGTGCAAACTTGCGTGCAATTCATGAAAATCCTAACCGTATACACACGGAACTCACATTTCATAACCCTTACAGCGCATAATCACAAAAAGTATGTTTTTGTCGTCCACTAAAATATTTTAAGCCTCACAGACAAACAGTGTGGACCAAGATCAGACTGCTCCTGTAAGGAAATATACAATAGGAGCAATAAATATCCTGTAGGAGCAGTCTGATCTGGGTCCACAATGTTTGCCTCTATGCTTATGTTAAATAGACATTTTCAGATGCAATTATTTTGCTGGCGTTTTAAGGACTGGGGTAATGGCGCAAGATGATAAGTTACTTTTGAATAAAACCACGCCTCATTTTCAGCTTTTACCTTTGTCTAAGGTTGACCAGTCCTAATTACACATTCATGAAGCGCTGCCTTTACAGTAAGCGAAAAGTCAAAGAATACATATATATAATAAAATTACACTTACACAGATGAGGGTAATGGTGTCTAAATCAAGCAATGATCTGTCTTGTAAAGAAGAAGATGGCACTATGAGAAGACATGGTGAAAAATGGGACAAAGATGTTTGTACACGATGTAAATGTAGGGTAAGTATTTGAATATAACCAAGGCTGTGACTTATAGTAAAGGTTCTGAGCAGAGAATTGAGGATTAGATTTCAAATGGCTTCAGCTAAATATACTGGACCTACAGTCAGGGAGCAAAAGTAATTCCACAACGTCAGAAATCCCACAGACTTCAATGTGTTTTCTCCTTTACAAGAAATTATATCACACTTTAACTGGCCAACATATTATTATGCTTTTTAGTGTAATTTGGAAGTTAAACGAAGAGGGTAGTCTTTATTATATTTTTTATTAAATTCTAACTATGCATTTTAAAGCTACAGATATTTTAACAATTAGCAAGATTTTTTGACCATTATTGGACAAAGCTGCCATTGACGCCAATGGGAAAGTGGCATTAAAAAATTGTCAAAGTTAAATAAAATTATGTATTTTAAAAGTTCAAAGATAAAACTTCATCTAAACGCCTCTATTATTAAGCTTTACAACAAGTAAATGCAATTCGAACTTGATATCACACAATAAAGATATTCTTTTAAAGCTGCATAGTCTGTAACTTTTGATCTTTTAATTTTAGAACAAATGTTTCTATTTTTCAAGAACACAGTAAAAACACTAAAACTCAGGTATACATTTTATCAATTTCGTAAATCTTAACAAATTATCAGTATCAAAACAACAGCATTAATGTTAAAATTAACTGTCTATAATTATTGGAGGGACGCAAATAATTGCCAACAAGAGAAAAACACACCTGTTTTTAAGATAACTCACTTTTCCGTGCAGTTTTCAGCTATAGTGAACATATTTATTGTGAAAACATAACGTAATTCTCCTTTTACAAATGATTTAAAAAAAAAATAAAAAAAAATCGAAAAATGTTCATAGTTGCAGACTTAGTCTCTTTAAGCATGAAAATGCATTAAAGTCTAAGCGTTAATAACGTTGTGTAATTCCTTTTGGCCCTTGGTTGTATAAAATGTAATTTAGGCCAATTATTGTCTCAACGGAAACCAACAGTCAGCATTGATCTTTTTTTTTCAGAAATGCTGACTAAACTTGCTTTTTTATGTTTTTACACTGACTTTTCGGATAACTTCTAGCAAAATGAATCCGCACTGTAAGTTGTTGAGGGGTATATGAGCCAAATATTCCAGTATCCAAGGTTGTTATAGGAGATGATGCATTGCTAAGTTAGGGGTCTTACATGCAAAACAAATATCTATGTGTCTTGATCTATATCTGAAATAAGGGTGAGGTTGGCACGCCGTGAAACCGGTTTAAGCCCTCCAGTAGAATATTTTTGCTGGCCGTTCAAAGGTGGTGCTTCTTTTGTGGATCATTTATGTTATTTCTGTCTTGTTTTGGTATGCTTTCGTCCGCGTCTGTTAATTGATGCCTTATGACCGCCTGGTGGGAAAGGGCTGACTTCTTGGCTCTTGTTTGTGATGTCTAATTGTGAAGTTGTCACTTTCCCATTTGTATCCTGGGTCAGGTGTGGTGCTTGATTGTATCCCTTCCTTATATTTGCCCTCTCCTACCTTAGCAGAATAGTGAGTTTAATTTTCTTTCTTTCAGATGGGTAAACTACGTTGCAAGACTGAGAGTTGTCCCCCTCCCACCTGCGCCTTCCCAAAGAAAATGCCAGGCGTCTGCTGCATGATTTGTTGACGACACGTCACGTGACAATATAGGAACTATAGTATATAGCTACCGATGATATTTGCCAATTCTGTGTTGTTTGTTATTTTCTAAGAACAATGACCATCAAGAGGACATTTGGGCCTCGCCGAGAGAAAACCTGTCTTCGGGGTGTCCACCAAAGCGAGTTTCAAACCAGTCTCCTCAGCTACAGAGACTGGCTAGAAAATTGAAATTTCACCTGTAGCAAGTTTCTATATTATACTTTCCAAAAAGCGAATAACAAAAGCGCTGATCAGTCTGCGCGGATGCGCAGGCTGATCTGCACCTGTGTTGTTTGCAAACCCCCGAAGACAGGTTTTTGAATAGAGGCCCATTTTACAGAATAAAATCATCATTTTGGCCAGTCTTGTGATACTGGCATTTATCATATATGTATTAACACTGCCTGTTAGTGTCATTTGCTGATAACCATTGTAATAAGTTTGCCGGACAATATGTTGACATGACCTTTCCTGATCTGGATTCAAGCTGTTTGACACTCTAATGCTTTTTCTGAAAGCTTTTTCGAAAAGTTAAGATCCTTCAGAACACAAAAAGCATGTAAAATGGTTTCCTAATTGTACATGAGACATATATTGCTGGTATTCAAAAGAGTCGTCTCAGCGAGGCCATTCATGTGAATATTATTAACCCTTTTAGGACCAATGTAATTGACATAAAGTTTGATACAGTTAAGTCAGGATTGTCCATTATATATATTGAGGGGTCACAGGTAATTATTTCTAAAAATATTGAATTTCAATGAAGACTGATTCTGTCTTAGCAAACAGTGCAGATTCTGATGAAATGCCGCATAATGTGGTATTTCATCAGGATCTTCACTGTTTGCCAAAGCTCCTGTAAAAGGATTTCCTGTCTTCAAAGGTTTAATTACAAAACGGACCATTCTGAAGTTCGTTTATTTCTTGAAAGTTCAACTAATGAATGATCTATCAAATACATTGTTAGGGTCTTTTGACATAAAGTTTATCAAATTAACCCTTAAACACCTGGCCCCGAGGTTTAATTTTTTTTTTCATACTCAACTGAGCATGAAATTTCAAAAGCTCATAAAACAAAAATGCTAAAAAAGTCTTCTTGCTTTCAAACTCTGCGATATTATACTTATCATGCTAATAAATGATAAAATGCCAACAATTGTTGGCATTTTAACATTTATAAGCAATTACTTGCTCAGTTGAGTTTAGCATGAAAACAAGTTTTATAACTTCTGGGCTTGTCTTTTCTTGTCTAGCTTGAGGATAAAATGCACCAACTTGAATAACTGGATGTGCTACATGTATGATTTTAATATAGGGAATGGAACATGCCCTGATCAGACTGCCCTGGTGCTCCGGCTGATCTGTGTTTATATCTCTGGCATACAATGAAAGATAACTTTTTTTCATGATCTGGATCAATGCTAAAAGAGCATATGAGACAGTTAATGAGATTTTGGTACAATTGCCATAATCCAAATAAGTCTTTTTAGCATATTTTTTTCTTCTTATCTATCTATCATTTAAATAATTTTAGTTACAAACTCTTATCAATAGGAACTGCTGTGGAATCTGACCTCGAATGTACATCGAGGTTCTACTTTGATGACGTGACGTTAACGCACAGATACCATGTCAACACAATAACAAGTTTGATTGCAGCAAAATTAATAGTTCCAACATTCCACAATATATGACGTATAAAGGAAGGTGCTGTAGCAATATTTTATTGAAAAAAAAACAACTAAACTTCATTTATTATGTTGATAAAACTTTTTGGGTAATCAGAATAATGATTTAAATAGTGCTGGCCCCACGCGCTATAGAACTACGCCAGTTCCGGCTAACAAAATGCAGCTTTTTCATACATAATCATACGCCTTACATACATCTGAGGCCTGATTCCCGAATTGGGCCGAGCTTTACCTATTGGTACTCTTATCAGTGTGGGCTGCCTAAAGACATTCATAAAACATGTATGCACAGGATTCTAATAGAACTAGAGGCCAAAAATAAGGCCTTAGCTTTCATCTATATCCCAATTTTTTGTGTGTGAGCAGTTACGGCTATGGCAAGTCTGTTGAAGTCGTGTTGAAGTCTCGTTGAAGCTTTCATCTATATCCCAACGTTATGGGTGTGAGCATTTAAAACTCTGGCTGGTCTGCACACTTGTGCCAACTCGTCTGAGTCTTTGCTGTTCATATTTGAGAAATATACATTTTTGAAGCAAGCCTTTAATGAATCTTTAGATTTTTGCAACCCTTCATAGCCTCATGTTTGATTTACAGCTGCCGAGCTTACTTGCCCATGCAACACGCTTAGAACATCAAGCTTATTCCCCAGAAGTGATACTGGTGTTATGATTGACAGCGAGCCAAACTTGAGTTGCATGTGCAAAACAAGCCTCTTGTTTGCTCCATTGGCTGTCAGTGTTTCAAGATGGCTGTTCTGCTTTTCCGTTTCACACTACAACAAAACCGTTAATACGATGACTTATTAAATACAAAACTGTTTTGCTTTCTAAATTATAAATAATTTTTATATTTTAGATATTTATAACAAAATGTAAATATAAGCAATAAATTCAATTTTTGGTCTGTTCCTGGAATCATGAATACTTCGGGTCTCTTGCAAAGTAAGTGAAGCCCTGTGGGCTTCACATACTTTGCAAGAGACCGGAAGCATTCATCGCTTCACTTATTTTGCAAGATACCAGAAGTTCTCATGATTCCATGGGCTTTGGGCTTCACTTACTTTGAGAGAGACCGGAAGCATTCATCACTTCACTTATATTGCAAGATACCCCAAGTTTTCATGATTCCATGGGATTCACTTACTTTGCAAGAGACCCGAGAGTATTCATGCTTCCATGAAAATTCCAAAAATCGAATTCATTTCTTAAAAGTACCAAAATCTCATATACTGACCCATATATGTATTTGCTTGAACGTTCGTTTTTATATCCACTTCGGTTTGTCAGGTATATTTAGATAGTTTAAATATCATTTTTGTGTTTTAGATGAAATCCATTATTTTGTATTCGCTTTACATGTTTCACGACTACAAGAGATAAAATCTCTGTTTAACTGCTTGAGTGTTTGTATTACTGTTTTATGTGAATATGGTAATGATCTGCTTAAATGGTACCACTTACATAATAAATAAATAAGTAAATCTGTTATAGAGGCTTTCTTTATCTCAGACAAAAACTCTTCATTCTTGCACCATTTTCTAAGTCCTTGCCTGCTTATGACAACTGCTGATAAGCTTTGGCTAAGAGTCATACCTTATCTAGATCAAAACTATTTGACACTATCATGTGTACTTTATAATAATTGAGCCACAACATGAGATTTCCAACAATGTGGTATGAGCAAAGGCTCAGACCAGCCTGCGCATACATGCAGTCTGATCAGAGCCTTTGCTAGTCGTTTGAATATTCTATGAAGTGTAATCTACTGACTGAACATCATTTGGAGTTTCTAAGATTAACAGGAGGCTGCACAGGCTCGTCTGAGTCTACACTTGTAAAATACCACATTGTTGGGAACCACGTGTCACGGCTCATATTTTATTGACTGAACCCATTTGAACAATTAGCAAAGAGGGCCTTATAAGGATCATTCGAGCCATGTTTGGTCAAAATCTAACCAGTAGTTTAGAAGGCCATGCCCTTTGAAGCAATTGTTGACAACGCAAAACGGACATCTAATCTAATGATCACAATAGCTCACCTTTTGCTCAGGTTAGATAAAAGTGAGTATGATTACGCAATGCGCCAATCAGAGACAAATTCACTGCACCAAGAGGAAGAGATACTGAACACGGACAGCTTAGGAACTAGCATGTATAATTAGAACTCCATCATCGCATATTTAGGCTAATGCATAACAATCAAAGCAAGTCAGCACGTAGATGCACATTGCTGCTTGAAAAAAGTCTTGAAAAGTAGATATAAGTTTATTTTTCAAGCAACAAATCAAGGATAACTGCCAAAACCAAACACAGGTTTAGATAAACAAAAAATTTCAGCGTAAAATTGTAAATATTTTTTACCCATATTTTTAACATATGTTTTGGGTGCTCAAAAGAACCGTCTCATTGAGACAGTTCTTTTGAGTACCCACAACATATATTATGGCTTAGAAATAAGAAAACTACTTTTCTGTTACACACTCTTAACTTAAGTTCTGACCTAACGATTACAATTATCTATGTTGATCTTTGGGAATAGGATAAACTCTTTGCTGACTTTTTACAACTCCAGTCTTGTTGAAGTATCATCTGCCTGTTATATACATTGCAGTAAAACGAACTATTAACAAAATTTAAACCATATCATATAAATGTTATCGCCACACTTTAGAATTGTCGTTTTAAACATGTCTATGAAAATTCATAATGTCATAAGACAGGCAATTTGTAAAACCATCAAGTGTGTACCCAGTCAAAACTAAAAAACAGGCTGCCTAGCCACAAAGACTAGCATGGATATTGAAAATTGGAATCAAATAGTAATAACAGACTGAGCCAGTGCATGAGATTTCCAACAATGTGGTATGTGCGACCAGCAAAGCCTCAGATCAGCCTGCGCATACGCGGTCTGATCAGAGCCTTTGCTAGTTGCTTGAATATTCTATGAATATTAAGTTACTGATTGAACATCATTTGGAGTTTCTAAGCTTAAAAGGAGGCTGCACAGGCTTGTCCTAGTCTCACATGTCAAAATACCACATGTTGGAAATCTCATGCACTGGCTTGTATGTATTTTATACGTTCCAATGCACTGATCATCACCAAAAGAGGGTACTCACTTCAACTCAGTCCTACTGCCTTTACTCTAACAACAATCTATTGTTTTACAGGCTATCTATATTTGGGCATTTCTTTTCCATAGGAACAACATCTACTTGGACCACTTAGAAATGCCACTTCCTCGTTCTCTAGAATCCCTGTTTGGGAATCGAAATTTCGTGCCATTTCACCAAACAGTACAGCGGTTTTATTTTTTCGTTTTGTTCTTCCCCTGAAAATATAGTAAAAACCAAACACAATTTGCTTGATTGCAAATAATGTTAACCAAGCTTAAATTTGTGACATAAATTTTTGAAGGAAAGTGTATTTGAAAAATCAGAATGATTTCCGGTACCTTCTTTCTACAATTTTATAATTTAAATTTGTCAGATGACATCACGTGTCTGGGATTGATCCAATATTATGCATTAAAATCAATAAACCCTGGTCCTCTGGTTCAGAAGTCTGACATGCTAACTACAAGGCCATGAGTACAGATCATGTGCCGCTCAAACTATCCGTACATATTTGGCAGAAATATCAGTATCGGCCATATTCTTATTGCATACAGGGTAAAAACTTGGAAATTTTGTACATTGTTTGATGTCTCTCTATGTATCTGTATTTGAGACTGATGCGATCAGTTCTAATAAAGGGTCAATAGATATTTCTGACACATTTTAGTTACTTTCTTTTTGCAATAAAAAGTGGAACTATCCATCTGACATACTAGTATCCGAAAACTGTATAAATCCAAATCCGATTATGATTATAATGATGATGATAGTGAATGGTCGGAAAGACAGGACTCAGACAACTTTTCCTGTTTTCACACGCAGGAATGGTGCGCATGGGAATTAGCCCCATATGTCTTTAACCTTACTTGGTAGGAAAGCCCAGAAAAATAGGCCCAGATAAAACTGCATAAAATTGGCCTCGACGCAACAAAACCTGTCTTAGGGGTTTGCGACAAAGTGAGATTCAAACCAGCCAGCTCAGCTACAGAGACTAGCTAGAAAATGAAATTTCGCTCATAGCAAGTCTAGATATGGATATGATACTTTCCAATAAGCGAATAACAAATGTGCTGATCAGACTGCGCGGATGCGCAGGCTGGTCTGCACATGTGTTGTTCGCAAGCCCCCCAAGACAGGTTTCCTTGCGTCAAGGCCCAAATGTACCTTTTTTTCCCTTCTGCCTATTGACCAATTGTGAGTGTGGTTCTTCTTTGTCCTTCCTGTACCATTGCCCTTTCAACTCCTGTCCGGAATCAATCTCACTTTTTGATACTTTAGAAGCACTTTTGATATTGGGTTTGGTATTGGAGCTTAATTTGGCATTTCCCATCTCTTCCATCATAGCTGCTTCATACCCGGGATCTTCTCCACGGAATTCAAATTCACTCGCAGTATTACTGAAAGAATTGTTGCATGTCAAAACGAAAACTAGAGGACCTGAATGTCCTGAGGCGCTCACCTGATCTCCACAATAATGTTAAAATAGGTCAAGGTTAACTATGGTTTATAATGAATCATATTTTGTTTTACCATATATTGGGATTGCGGCCATTTTGGTCCTGTAACCCTAAAACAATCTAATGAATACTCCATCAAAAAGCCCAGTGATTTCTGAGAAAAAAATGTTTAAATAGGTACATGGCTGTCTAAATGAGTGGCCTTTGATAAAAGATCAAAGGTCAGCTTGAAATTTGGTACTTATATGACACCATTGTCTCATTGGTTAAACATATTTCACAAGTATTATGAGTTTGGCTTAAACAGTTACAGAAAAATGAACATTTCAAGATTTTCCCATATAAATGCTTAGGAATTAAATTTGACCTTGCCATAAAGTAGGTCAAGGTCTACCTTGATTCATCATTTGTGCAAACCTGGTAGGGCCCACATCCCCAATGGTACATACCAAGTCCCAAGGCATTTGGCCTTTGGAATCCAGAGAAGCAGATATTCAAAGGGTTTTTACTATATATGGGCTTGGTGGCCATCTTGGCCATGTGACCATTACAACTTGTAACAATTTTCGCTTAACTATCATAAGGAGTCTTCATATGAAACATGAGTTCAATTAGCCAAGTGGTTTCTGAGAAAACTGTTTTAATATGTTGAGGGGACTCCAATATGAGCGACATTGGCTGAAAGGTCATAGGTCAACCTTGACCTTTGAAACTTATCTATAGCCATTGTCTCATTAGGCTTAACATATCGAGAGAGATTAATGACTTTGGTTTCAACAGTATTCAAAAAATCAACTTTTCAAAAAAAATCCCATTTAAATGCATTAGCAAACAAAGGACGTGTAACGGTTTTGTATTACAAATGGCCCATTTTACAGTAAAAAACCGATTGTAAAGAAATCCCTCCAAAATATTACCAAATGATACCTAAGAGTCTCTAGTTTAATGTCCACAATCTATTTTCTTCATTAAAATGTATTTTTATGATAAATTTTGGGGTTAAATGCATGCCCTATCAACAACACTTAACACTAAGTCTATGGTAAAACCAAACACCCGCCCCATTCTTTAATTGGTACATAGATTGGTACAATCTGCATTTAAAAAGACAGCTCAACGCCACTTTTGTTTTGGCATGGCCCATTGCTTTGAATTAAGAGTGTCAAAAAATGGCAAATTATGTGATCATTCTTTGGAGCATGAGGAAAAAATATTCAATTATTACAGGCCAGGCACTGTTTAATATGGCCATACTAGAGTAGTTAGGAATGGAAAGTATATAACATTAGATGGAGTTGTCCCCCTACCCACTTAAAGGAGTTATGTGACGCTGGTGATCTTGGAATTAAGGTCAATACTACCGAATTCTAGTCATTCATTAAGGTCTTCCCAATGAATTATCTGTGTCAGTTTGGTCAAAATCCGGTCATTGGATAGAGTACAGACAAGCCTTTATATATATATATATATATATATATATATATATATATATATATATATATATATATATATATATATATATATATATATATATATATATATATATATATATATATATATATATATATATATATATATATATATATATATATGTCCCTGGTGACCTTGTGAATAAGGTCGAGGTCACCAAAATCTTGTAATTCGTTTTGGCTGTCCCAGATAAGTATATGTGCAAGTTTCGATGAAACTCATCTAGCGGTTCATAAGGTAGAGCAAAATCTACTTCACAGCACAGATATCGGAATCATTTGATATGATTCCAAAATTTTTATAGAACTGTGTCAGTTTAATGGTAATATTATTAAAGTGAGGTTATTTGAACAGAAAGGAGCTGGTGTGAAGTATACAAATACACACATTCAACATATATTGTAACTGACCCTCAAAGCTAACACCTATCTATATTTTTTGAAGTTTGTAACTTCTCATGTACATATATGATGTATATAGGTGGCGCAGATATTGTCGAAAATAAACCAATGTAATTCTTTGATTTAGTTTTGTTCTTTTCAATTCATTGTTATTTAGGCAAGAAAGCATGTATAAAAACAGCCAATGGCCTGAATGTGAACGCCACACGCATTTTATTCATAATGAGTGTAATGTGCTTTTCATGCTTATATGTGCACAATATCTGTGCTAAACTGTTTGTTTACTCAATGAATATCGCTCTCGTAAAGTGTTTGCTAAAATAATGCAGTATATATACAACAACCACTTATCTGCAGATGGTAAATAGTCACTGGTACCAACAAACACATACATTTACTATTCAAGGATCGAAATATTCTATTTTAGATCTTCATTCACCTTTATCAAAACACAATGTAGGCTGTTCGAACGGTTCCGAAATCCCTGCTTTGACGAAAGTTGCCACCCTTTAAATAGATGTCTGTACCACAAATGCTTGAAACATGACTAAGCGTTTCAATGCTCTACGTCATTCCTCTTCGTTACAGTGAACCATATTTCAGTCATGACGTTTCCTCCATTGAGCATGTATTACGTAATAAAGATAATGACACAAAACATGTTTCTCCGGGATTGTGAACTGCGACCCCTTAGTCACACGTAAGATAATAGGTAAGTAATATAGACCACAGCGCTATCACGGCTGTTGGATATCTGAGCTGGGACATACGTAAAATATGGAGCAGATATGCATTCTGGACATGTGACCTATCACCGCCTGCTTTGACGTGGCTTTAAAGTATTCATTTATTCTGCATGTTCATCCACAAAGGTGCACACTTTTGTGAATTAATCTTATAATCGAATCAGGCGTTCGGAAGATACGTCACAGACACAAAAGTGTGACATACAGACGGACTGACAGATGAACAGACAGATATACAACACTCACATGTATCTATTTAATAATTGTGGTTGTGAGCAAAAAAGTGTTCAAAGCTTCCATTATCATTTCTGTAGCTTTATAACTATTTATATTCATGTTTCATACCAATCCAGCAAAAAAAGGATGCGCATGTAATGCCGCTTTTAACATGTTACATGCGCGCTTGTGTACATGTCGTACTGATTATATTGATATGAATAAACCGGAATAGGCTTGTTTGAGCTATTGATTAACTGGAAAAGGCGATAAAACACTAAATGTTCAATATATATTACACCTAAAAAAAAACAAATCATCAAGGTAATCGTAAACACAGTATTTAGCCAAGTTTTAGCATATTTTTTAATTAATGATGGTAGTGTTAGCTCAAATTACGACAAAGACATGACGAGTATAAACACACGCATGCTTGGTATTATGTTTGAGGTCAGTTTGCTTGTTGCATCTTTAAAAATATCCACATTCATGAACAAACCTTAATGTTAATTCAAAAACATGCTCATATGAAAGGGCAAAGATCAAACCACCATACATTTAAATTTTAGCTAAATCCATCGTGGGCCAAAAACGGCCAAACCGTTACACGTCCTTTGACCTTGACCTTAAGTATGTCATAGTCAACCTAGGATCATCATTTGGATAAACTTTGTAGGCTTCACATTCCCAGTGCTACATACCAAATCCCAAGGTCATCAGCCTTCTGGTTCTTGAGAAGAAGATTTAAAAGTTTTCTTTTTGCCATATATGGATCATCTTGTTCATGTGACCAGAATATTATGTATAAATTTTAGTTAACTTATCATAAAGAGTCTTCATGTGAAATTTGAGTTGTTTCTGAGAAAACTATGTTTTAATATGAGAGACCTTGGCTGAAAGGTCAAAAGTCATCTTTGACCTTTGAAACTCATTTATAGCCATTGTCTCATTAGGTTTAACATATCAAGTGAGAATAATGGAAAAAAATCCAATTTTCAAAGCATTAGAAGGCAAATTTGATTTTGATGTTAAGTAGGTCAAGGCCAACCTAGGACCATCATTTAAGCAAACTTGGTAGGCCCCACATCCCCAATGCGACATACCAAGTCCCACGGTCATTGACCTTCTGGTTCTGGAGATGATTTTTAAAGGGCTTTTACCATATATGGGCGTGGCGGCCATCTTGGTCTTGTGACCAGGACCATTTGAACAAACTCTTGTTCCCCCATTCTAAGGAGTCTCCATATGAAATTTGAGTTCAATATGCCCAGTGGTTTCAGAGGAAAAGATGTTTGAAAATGTTGACGGACAGACGACGAACGCCGGAGTCATTGATATACTTATAGCTCATCTAGGAGCTTTCGGCTCAGGTGAGCTAACAAGAATTGGTAGAACAGAACAGGAGTATGCTATCATAGGTACCTCTTATTGTCACAGAAACAATAGCTTTTTAACCATTTACCTCATAGAGATGCCTTTTAACGCTTTTGCAAACAGAGAGGCCCAGACCAGATAGGTCTTATAAGAGCTGTCTGATCAAGATCTACTCTGGTTGCTTATGGAAATATGATATACCTGATCCAACACTAGTGGACCTGGCAATTAAATTCTTTGTTTTAAGTAACAACATGAAAGTTTATTTATATAATTATTCATAGTGGGTGGAGCCTTGCATGAATATTTATGAAGGAAATGGTTAACTCGAAGGTCTAGGGCATACCCTGGTAGGTGTCATTCCATTTGTATTGTCATAATGATCAAAACTAAATCTTAATTATTGTTAAAGGGAGGTGATCTGAACAGTTTTTGAGAAACCCAGCCCTTTACGAAATGCATGGGCTAGAATGTACCCCTAGAAAAACCTCTATCACTGTAAATGAAAGCTGTCTTAAAGCTGCATACTCTGTAACTATGAACATTTTTCGAAAAAAAATATTTTCTTATTAAATCATTTGCAAAAGTAGAATAAAGTTATGTTGTCACAATAAATCTAATTTCTACAGCTAAAAACTGCATGAAAAAGTGAATTATCTTATAAAAACAGGTGCATTTTCTCTTGTTTGTAATTATTTGCGTCCCTCCAATAATTCTAGACAGTTGATTTTTAACTTAAATGCTGTTGGTTTAGCACTAATAATTTGTTAATTATTACGAAAAAGGTAAAATGTATACCTGAATTTTAGTACTTATACTGTGTTCTTGAAAAATAGAAACATTATTTTCAAAATGAAAATATCAAAAGTTACAGATTATGCAGCTTTAAGGGGATATATCTTTCAAAAGCTCTTACTTGGCTTGGCTAGAATGGACACAAAGTAATGCACATAAAAAATAGAAAACATTGCAGAATCCCACAATGGGAGCAACCATCAACAACGAGTCAACGATAACAGAACCACCGCCTTAGAATGGACAGTACCCTAAGCCAGCATTTTCTGGTACCAAATCTAGATTCTGCTGCTGTGGAAGCACAAAAGTGTCAAGCTTGCATGGAGGATTTCTAACTATTGTGGTGTATCATCAAAGAGAAACAATCTAATCAAATTAACACACTATGATGAAACAAAGAAAATGGGCTCGTGATTCACAGATAGTCAGAGCTAAAAAAACTCAAGTTGAGCGACGATGTGCCCAGCTACAGATACGCATCAGGCACCAACCCACCGATTAAAGCTAAAAATAGCAATTAAAAATAAGTTTCTGTTGTTGAAGTCATCAACATTAGAACACTCTCTTGCAAAACGAATAAGATGAGAAATACATACACCGTAGGAAGGAGAGCGAGGAACATCTCCATCATTAAAGGGAAAATTTACTATTTCAAAATTAAAATCATCCTGTTTATCATAAATTTTAGAATACTTTGGATAAGTTCAAGTCCAAAACGGAGCTTCAGTATTAGAAAAATTTGCCTTATTTAACTGAAGTTCAGTTGATATATCTGATCTACCATTTGTTCAAAATAAGTATTATCAATATTAAGTAAGTCATCTAAATATCTGTAAGAGGAGTTAAGACCTTCAATAATACCAGCTGGGTTATTGTCTTACAGAGAAAACATGAAGTCTCTCTCATACCGAAACAAAAACAAATCGGCAACAAGAGGAGCACACTTAGTACCCATTGGAATACCTAAAATTTGTCTATATAATTTTGAGCCAAATCTTATAAAAAAATTGCCCAGGATAATCACATATTTTCTGACATGACCACAACTTATATTGTGTAGGTTGTTCAGCAAGCAGCCTATAAATGTAAGATTATGATCTTGTCAGAAAGTTTGTGAATCTATCCTTTACCCTTTAGAAAATATATTTATTAGAGTTCTAGCTGTCTAAATAAAGTAAATATGTTGGAGTGGACGAAATGTCACTGGGCCAGAAGACCCAATATACAGAACTATGCGTACAGTATGAAAAACTTGAATAACTTTCAAAATGTTCTGCCTTCAGATTTCGAACTTTGTGCACATTAAAGAACTGGTATTTTGAACTTTATCGAAAGTTAGTATAAATTCCAGGACTTAAAGCAAAAAAAAGTTACGTCCACTATATCAGGAAAAAAATCACGTTTTTTGCATAACTCTTGCGCTTTAGCGACTATCACTCAATCCACATAAACCGTGTCATGCAGATACTCAACTGGATGTATAAGTGACATTAATTAGAGAAAAATATTTAAGTAGTAAAATAATGACCATACCATTACCCTTTTGAGCAGCTAGATACACTATTCTGTGCACTCGTCGACAACAACCATCTTGCGATTACTGCACTGTTTAAGTTAGAGATCGAAATTCCTGTCTCCTATTTGGGCCTCGTCGCGAGAAAACCTGTCTTCGGGGGTTTGCAAACAACACAGGCCCAGACCAGCCTGCGCATCCACGCAGTCTGATCAGCGCCAATGTTATTCGTTTTTTCATAAATTCCATATGTAAGCTTGCTACTGGTGAAATTTCAATTTTCTAGATTTTCTCCGTAGCTGAGGAGACTGGTTTGAATATCGCTTTGATGAAAATCCCTTAGACAGGTTTTCTCGCGATGAGGCCCATTTTAGTTTCAACCATTGTATATCTTACCTCAAGTATGAATGTTGTTCACTTTCTTTTTGTGATTGACTTTCTTTGAAACCCTTGATCTTGAACTCTTCTATATCATGCATAATCGTTTCTACAAATCTAACATATGAGTGTTTAAGCAATTCTTCATTTACTTCCTTAGGTGCATTTTCAAGTTTTGGTGTTAATGGAGGAGCTTTCAGTTCATTAATTTCCTCGTGGTCAATCAATTTATCAAATAGCTTAATAACCTGTATGTTATCATTTGTTTTGACAGCTTTCGACAACATTTTCTTATACTTGTAAATCTCTTTTGTCTTTTCTTCCGTTTGAGCACGTATATCCTGCACATTTATTTCTCCTCTGTCATGTAACGGCTGAATCACAGCCAAAGATTCATTTAGTAATCTATCAATTGCTTTTTTCACTTTTTCAGTGTGTGTTGTTAATACTGAAATTGTTCTTTTATGTCCTTTAAGTTCAGGTTCAATAGTTCCTAGCAGACTTGCTCCATTTTCCTTAATTGAACGGTTTGCCTCAGTCAAGGATTTTTCTAACGTTACTTTCATTTCGGCAACAACAGTATCGACCATGTCGGTAGCATGACCTTCATGTGAGACTATCTTACAGTCTCTACAGATTCGCTCCCTACAATCACAGCAAAAGAATCTCAAATCTTCCTTTCGATGTTTAGAACACATCTGGGGATTGGGTTCTGGTACTTTTTTCATCGGTTCATCCAAATAGAAGTTTTTCTGTATTCCTTCGACTCCAGTAGGTGGAAGGGTATTTCTCGTTCTGCACAATGGACATTCAAACTCCTGCTTTGACAGCAACACCCAACTGGTTGACTTTCGTACATACTCCTTCAGGCAGTCTCGACAAAATGTGTGGAAACATGATAGGATTCGTGGATCTATGAACTGATCAAGACAAAGAGAACATCGAAATTTGTCAGCCATGGTTATGTTCCTGAAAGAGAAAACAAACTTCACTTATATATATAATTATTAACACTGTTTATTCGGGAAACCGTTAAATTGCAAACATTAAAAATCCTGATGAATTGATTGATTGATTGATTTGATTCTTTACGTCCCATCAACAATCTTTCAGTTAAACAGGGACGGGTCTTCCTGGGTTGAACCAATACTAAGCTAGGATAAATGTGTCTTGCTCAAGGACCACAACTCAGTGACGCCGGTGAGGCTCTAACCCGTGACCCTTCGGTCTTGAGTCAAGCACTCTACCACTGAGCCACTGCGCTCCAAAAACATCCTTATAAAATGCAGCATCATACTGTATTTTATCAAGGTCTTCACTCACTGTTTGTTTAGACAAACAAGAACTTCAAACAAAAGAATACAATATTTTTGAAAAAATTATAACATGAAATCCACTGATATGCAAAATGGACTATCCCAAGTTTATTTATGGAACAGGAAGGAAAAATCCATTTGTATGTAAATGTTTAATTAAGGTCATGCCTACGTCAGGACATACAATGTTACGCCTAAAGGGCTGACCTCTTGGTTCTCGTTTGTGATGTCTATTTGTGACGTTGTCACTTTCCCATTGGTATCCTGGGTCAGGTGTGGTGCTTGATTGTATCGATTCCTGATCTTTGCCCTCTTTCTTTCTTATTTAAAGTGAAATCGAATCTCGTGGTACTGTGGGTTGGTCTGTGTTTTATGCATTTCCAGGTCATGCTCACTTGTTTTGGGGTCGATTTATATGCTATAACATTGACATTGCATTGACACTGACAATGATAAATAATGCAAATACGTTGAACAAGCAAATTCAGATAGTTATTTCCACCCCCTTTGAATGTTTGTCAATATGATATATGAGCTATCATGTGATCAGTTAATTTGTATACTGGAAACCCTAAACGGGCACCTAGGCATACAGTAAAGACGCAAATGAAATGCCACATAATGTGGCATTTCATTAGGGTCTGTCCTGTTTGCTAAAAACAATCTCCAGGAACAGAATAAAAACACGTACTTTAGAAAATTCTATCTGTGACCCCTTAATGTACAAAATTGGCAGTCCCATACTTATACTCATTGCATCAATATGTATGGAAAATCCATCCGAATACAACAATCTGAGAAATATACCAATAACACATTCACATCTTCAGGACATTTCATTAGCACAGGCAATGTGTCATATCAATCAGTACAAAACGGTTTGGTTGTAAGGCCAAAAAGTGATTAAGTTCTCAACGTTGAAAAAGCTGGAAAAAAAAACTATTTTTGTTTTCAAAAACACATGCACATCTTCAGAGCATGGCAAAAGCATTTGCAGAGTTGTTTTAAAACAATCTGTATAAAACAATAATATGTGTTTGGCACACAAAGTATCAATACAATAAAATACAATACAATAGTTTATTTCGTAATCTAGACCACATGACCGTAATACAAATCAATCTTAATACAACAGCGAGTGATAAACTACAATTACTATTTATGTATGAAGACATTGATAATATAGGAGGCCGACAATCTCTAAATTCACGAAGTAAGAGTATAAAAAATAACCTCAGGAATACTTACAACTTCAGAACATCATGGTATTAACATTGCTTGTATTTGACGGTATATACGTAGGAGGTATCAATGTATATACATGTAGTCGATTCTATATAGTTAGGGGTGTCAGGCTATTATTTCTTATATAAAATGCAACCTTTTGTCTGAAGATCAATTTTACCTTTACAAAAAGTGTAGACCCTGATTATATGCAGCATTACGCTGCATTTCATCTAGGTCTTCACTGTTTACAAAAGTACTCGTTTAAGGGCTTCCCAAATACAAAAGGTTAATAGTATTAGAGCTGGAAAAAATTCTGTTTTAAAAACATGTACACGTTTTCAGGATTCTGAGGGGAAAAAACGTGCACATTCTTCCAATCATGACAAATGCAACTTCAAAATTGCGAAATGATCGTTATAAAAACTGGTTTTACCTGCTTTTAGACTATAGAGAGCCTTCCTTCATGTCTTTAAAGTTTCACCGTGTCATTATACATTGGGGATATATATATTCAAATACACTTTGAGCTGAAATGCATTAATCGAAATGTACTTATATAGAGTATGCAGCATATATATATATATATATATATATATATATATATATATATATATATATATATATATATATATATATATATATATATATATATATATATATATATATATATATATATATATATATATATATATATATATATATATATATATATATATATATATATATATATATATATATATATATATATATATATATATATATATATATTCCGGGCGACGAAGAAGAGGAGTTGCACACGCAATGTAACCTTGTCTAAGGGGGGGTCAAACCTCACATGTGCGGTGGGAGTGGGGACAATAATCAAATAATTTCATGATTTGTAGAAAGTAGCTAATGTTAAATCCGATTTAAAAAAAGGTGACAAATCTTTACCTTCAAATTATCGACCTTTAGCACTCTTGAGCTATCTAGGTATCAAACCAGGAAGAATCGTCTCTAATAATTTATTATCTTATTGAAAACAACTTGCACCAGTCAGGGTTTCTTCTTCACCTTCTACAGTTTTTCAATTTATCGACATATACCATATTTGCCAAGCCTTTAACAACAACTTGTTTTCCTGTATAGCTTTCTGTGATGTGACTAAAGCTTTAGATAGAGTCTGGTATCGGGATCTGCTATTCAAATTAAGGCAATTTGCATTGATGGTAAGTTACTCCGATGGTTAAGTACATGTAGCTTTCTCATTAATAGAAAACAAAAAGTTACCTCAAGGTCTTGTGCTTCGTCTATAAAATCGATACTCGCAAGAGTTTTGCAGGGATCAATACTTGGACACCTATTGTTTCTTATATATATTAATAATATTGCAAACCAACTAGTTTAACAATATTATTCGCAGATGATGGTTCGTCATTTCATGTTGCAACACGTCTTGCAGACATAGCAAGTATTATAAATCATGATCTCATTGTGCTTTCTAATTGGGCCAAACAATGGTTAGTGAAATTCAACCCTTTAACATGTTTAAACATTCACTCTTTAGAATGTTGAGGCCTTTCCTCGATTGATTTTTGACAACACTCCATAACATTTGTTAAAGAGCACAAAAATCTGAGCATAACTTTAAGCAACACTGGTCAGTGGCACAACCATATACAGATATAGAACACATTGCAAACACTGCATCAAAACTATTAGGCATCGTGCGCAAACTCAAATACACTTTCGATGTATTACCCCCGTTTTTCTGTTTAATGCTGGGATTTCTTTTATGTTTACATTTATTCTTTGAAAATCATTATTTGAGCCAGTGCATGAGATTCCCAACATTGTCGTATGTGCGACCAGCAAAGACTGATCAGAGCCTTTTGCAAGTCGCTTAAATATTCTTTGACTGTTAAGCTACTTACTGAACATCATTTGGAGTTTCTAAGCTTAAAAGGAGGCTGCAGAGGCTCATCTGAGTCTACACACGTCAAAATGTCACATTGTTGGAAATCTCATGCCACGGCTCAATTTTTACTTTCGATTTTAAAAGCTGCACCTTCACTCCAGGAAGCCATTGTATCTTATGACAACATCAGTATTGGTGTATGACTGATGCTGTTTATTACAACTTGGTGGCAGACTACGGTTACGGATCCAAACTTCTAATCTGGGATGCGTTTCTCTAACACGCCCAAATAAGCCAGATTATAGCTAAGAAATGTCTCCTAGACGGAAAAGTCTAATTAGTAAGAAAGGCGGCAAAGATCTTGAATTGATACAATAAAGTACCACACCTGACCCAGGATACCACATGGGTAAGTGACAAAAACACAATTAAACATCACAAACAAGAGCCAAGAGGTCAGCCCTTTGTCAGCTGGTGACCGCAGGTGATAAAAGCCTTTCACTGGATGTAGCCATAGTAACTTATGACAGAGAGCATCATTATTGGTGTATTACTCGTCCTGGTTATCCAAACTTGATTCCACGAATTTCGGAACATCTAGATTAGTTTTCTAGCATAAAAGTGATTATTTCATTAGATTAGCTAATTTGTAAATTGAGCATGCGGATTTCGCCAAAGATCACAATTTAGCCAGTTCATGAGACTATGGTATTTAACACATATGCGTAAAATCCATATTAAAGCATGAATGCGAAGCTCTCTAGTATAGTGCGAAAATACGTCTGTACTTTGCCTTTAATATATAATCGCTCTTTGTGCGAGAAGAAAATGCTTACATGTACGAAGAAGTACACATGGAATCAGACCACAATTATTTCCCTTGATTGGTTGAATAGAAAACGGATATAATTCCAAACAAGATAGTTCCCTTTTCAATGGGCTGTAAATCTGCCAGTTGATGTGAGCATCCTTGTTGTTGGGCCTGTCTGGGCTGACCAATGATTAAGCTACAAGAAAATGTTGCTTCTGTCCCTGTAGCTGTTCATTCTGGATAGATTGGGGCCTCTGCACACCCTGGGTAAAATATTGCCAAAATGACCCTAGAGAGCTGCTGAGTCAAAGAGTGTTTGTTTACATTCCGATTGTAAACACTTCCCCTATCTAGACACCCATTGGAGTGATTGTCAGGCCATGCAGAATTGGGGACAAGCTATAGCACCGTCTATCATCGAAACCGGAAATAGCGTGCCACTGAATCGAGAGTAAACAACACACGAGGATGAGTGCTCTTCAAAATAGCACATTTCATCATAAAATCGCTAAAGTTTTGCAAAACATTTGCAATACATAAATAGTGGATATATTAAGCTTGAGCCGTAAGTAGTTGTATTTGTTCATTTACGAATTCGAAGGCTGGAATGGATCATCAATCCGAAAGCTGGTACCGAAAACACACATCATTTTGACATTTACTTTCACTTTATTTGAGGATAGCATGTGGATTTTGTTGATTTTTCCAATGGAAAGCAAGTGAAATTATAGAAAACAAACGTTTTTGCAAGCGTTTAAGCTAGAATCTATAAATTAAGCCAATTATGGGCTGATATTTAATCCCGTTGTGTACCGCGAACAGGTGCGGATGTGTACTGCAGATAGCAAATTCATAAGAAAAATGTGTACTGCGAATAGTTATGAGTTGTTACCCACTATGAAGTAAAACTGCTATTTTGGGGTATTTCTTATAGTTGAACTGGTGCGAAATGTGATCGGTTTATCGATAAAACAGACCGTCTGCCAAAAGAAGGCAAGCTGTCAAATTATGGAAGCAAATGCTATAGGCTTCCTTTCTAACATGTAAAATATCCAATGAATAACATGATATAACCTAAAGCATGAGGTGGTGTAGTTGCCGTCCGTCCGTCTGTCTGTCCATTGACATGTCCATCATCTATATTAAAGGTATGCGTCTGTCTCGAAGGGTACAACGCAGGCAAACTGTTGTGGTTATTTTTTCGTATTGAAGTTATTTCGTATTTTTGACAATTACCACCAGCCAATTTTTGTCTGCTCTTTCATGTGTAGCCTATATTGCAAACAATATGGACCCAGATTAGACTAATCCTTTAGGAGCAGTCTGATCAGGGTTCAAAGTCTGAAGTACATTTGAATAAAGCAGTAGATGTAAATAGCGGATAACACTTTTAGGCCCCTAAATAGTGGCGGGGTAACATATATTTACTTTGTTTTTGCTATATTTGACCTACTAATTTGACACTGGTTAACGAGTAGATATTTGGGTTGTGCCCTTTGATAGAAGATGTGAAGCTTCTGGGTTTGTTTATTATTAATAAAAAGGAAATAAAATAAAATAAATGAGACGAGGGTGGTGTTGTAACCGGAGCCTGACAGGTGTTTTAACAGCACCCGAGGGTTCTAGCAAATGTTAATAAATACTTGACCGCTATTATTGCATAAATTCATATTGTTGATTGAAAGCTTTGCGGAAACACTTCGAAAAGTTGAATTTCTGTAGTATAATAATGGCGCACATAATCATGAAAGATGCATAGAGGTTTTTATGCTGTAGAAAGGCCATGTTCTAAAGATATTGAGCAGAAATAGAATTCTGACATCAATCAAGGGCTATAACTCTGATACAAATAAGCAAAATATGGAAGATAGCAATCCTAACATACAGCTGCTTTCCAAATTTTCTCTAGATAGCGATTTTTGTCATAATTATTTACATACACTATGTACTTAAGATTTGACTTTTTAATGTATTAAGAGATGCAAATCATTATTTGTTGTGTGTTTTATTAAAGCACATGTATAGCACTGTAACAACAAAGCATTTTATCTTGAAGCTGATTTCATTTCCAGTGAAAATCTGGCATGCCATCTTACACTTAGTAACACCATCATTAGTTGTAACGGTAGCTTGGATTCTTTTTTTGCATAGCCGAATGCATGACTTCTAGGTCATCTGAATTCAAGGTGCACCAAATTTGACAGTTATTTCTAAAACTGTCTGTCTTTTATATTTGACATCCGACTACTGTGACGCTTAACAGTGCTACAGTCAGTACCTATGGGGTCAGATCTACACTGTAAGGTGGCAACTAAAAATATCATCACCTTACCTTGGTTCCTGGTGAAAGCATTAATATTTCGAAGAGCTATTACAAGGTGCGTTATCTTGTTGAATGCTTGGGGCATAGTGCATTCATATTGGAGTTTTATATCGATTTTGATATTATCCTGATATTCCTAACTGGTGATTGTTTCATTAACCAGCCTAAGTTGAGAGGCCCCTTTAAAAGTTACGAGATAGTCCCCTCAGTACGTCTCCAGTGGATCTTTACCCATCCATCAATGTAATCTGGCTAAATTTGTTTGTGTTTCAGGCGCCAAATGGAAATAGGTTTGCAAAAGAAATAGATTTAGAGTGTGGATTCATCTGAAAAGATGACATTTTCCCAATTTAATACAATTTCAAACCCTCTTAGCCCATTTAACTGTTTGGCAGTACTGTACTTTCCTTTCGGATTTTCTCCTAATAACTAGGCTCATACAAAGCACTTAAAATATCTTGTTAAAGTAATTATGTAAAATTATAAAATTTGTGCAACCTGCTAGTGCACATACACCAAAGTCAATCAAGTGATTCATTGTTGATACACTCGAAAGCTTCATTTTATAAAGTATGTTCGCAATGCTCCATATAAATGACTTTATAGATTACCACAACAATTTTCTTTGCTGCTCTCCTTATTATCCCATAATTCGAAATTCAGTTTTGATAAGCAACTTTGATTTGCTAAAAATATAATCACCTTTTTTAGAAGTTAAAACTTGATAAAAACATCTGTAAAACAAGCCATATTTTTACTCACTAAAACTAGATACGTCTTGCATACAGAAGCAGAATAAATCGTATCTCAAACAAAGCACAAGTTTATTACAAACACTCAAACAAGTATAGGGTATGTAAATAATTATGACAAAAATCGCTATCTATAAAAATTTTGGTAATCAGCAGTATATCTTATAAATATATATACATTTACAAAATTTGGTGAAATTTTATCAATTTGTCCTCAAGATATTGAGCAGAAACAAAATTTTGTTGCCAATCAAGGGCCATAACTTTGTCACAAATTTGTGAAAGATAACAGGTAAAAATCCTATTGACGCAGATCTTGTCAATATAAATGCATTTATAAAGTTTGGTCAAATTCTGTCCATTTGTTCCAAAGATACTGAGCGGAAATGAAATTCTGACATGATTCAAGGGCCATAACTCTGTTACAAATAAGTCATAAACCTAGATATTGTCAATAAGAATGAATATATAAAATATAGTGAAAATCTGTCAGTTTTATCACAAGATATTAAGTGGAAGCAAAAATCTGGCATAAATCATGGGCCATAACACTAGTAAAAATGTTCTAAAATCATGTGTAACAATGCCATCCTAGATCTTATCATAATAAATGCATATATATAAAATTTGGTGAAAATCTGTCAATTTGTTCTTAAGATATTGAGCGGATACAAAATTTTGGCATAAATCAAGGGCCAAAACTCTGGTACAAATGTGCGAAAATGACGCGTAACAATCCAAAGCTAGATCTTATCAATATGAATGCATATATACACGTTTGTGAAAATCGGTCGATTTGTTAGAAAGATATTGAGCAGAAACAAAATTCTGACGTAAATCAAGGGCCATAACTCTGGTACAAATGTCCAAAAAAAAAGATGTGTAAAATCCCAATCTAGATCATGTTGAAAAATAAGTCGATATCAATCACATACAAAATTTGGTAAATTCTATAATGTTGTTCTCAAGATATTGAGTGGAAACGAAATGATGACAGACGGACGGAATGACAGAAAGAATGATGGAATGACAGACAACCCAAATATAATATAGCCCCACTTTTCCTGATGTCACTTCTTGTGACGTCCCCGTCCAAAAGCCAAAAATCAATAGCACGTGGATTGCCTTGATAATACACTGGTTAAAAATGACTGTTAATAGCACGTGACACACATTTTTTCAATAATATTGGATATAATATGTGTCTCATAGTAGAAGTCGCAATGGGAATGATAAGGTATTTGCAACAGTGGTACATGGATCCATGTGGGAAAACCCATATGGGTTGCACGTGGGACCCATTTGGGCTATTATGGGCAACACATAACGATTATATGGTCCTCAATGCTAGAAAACTTGTCTTCTGAGGGTTGAGAACAACAAAGGCGCAGACCAGCCTGCATTTCTGCTTTGTCTGATCAGCACCTTTGTTGTTCGCTTTTTGTAAAGTATCATAGCTAAACTGGCTTCATGTGAAATATCAAAGGATCATTGACACTTGCTATGGGTAAATGCCTATGGTTTACAGTAAAAATAAAAGTTTGTCAATCGTCCCTGTTTTCACCTTGAAGCTACCCTGACCTGAGTACTTTATGGCTGTGAAATCCGTTTTCGATATTAAATGCTTCAAGGATGTAAAATTTTGGGTAGAGCAATCAGTTTTACATTAAGATATATAGAAATCCGAAAACATTTTTTAAAATATCATTCCCCCCGTGTGCCAGCAAAAGCCTTTGCATGTATATGTGTTACCATATTTTACACATTGTACGGAAGTGGCTTGCTGGCACACGGGGGGGGGGGAGATGTTCAGCAGCCCAAAAACGCAGGGCCTAAGCCCATAAAATGCCTTTTCTACCAAATAAAAAATTAATGACAGTAATGAAGTTCTCTGGAACCAACCTCCTAAATTGCTTTGTATTCTGTGCTAGTTTAATATAAAGTACTGAAGATTAAAAGTAGAATTAGCAAGGTTTTATGCATTTTTTCATAAGAAAATATCTCACTATTATTAAATGACATATTATTTTGCAAACGTCATGTACTTATATATTTGCATGCTAGGAAAGTGTTCGTCTGCTGACTTTCTTCAAAATTAAGTTTTTAAAAATAAACCACCCAGGACCACCATCAGAGTGTCAAACAGTTTGGATTCAGATCAAGACCGACATTCTGTTGGTCTTCATCTGGGTTCAAACTGTTTGCAAAAGGCTATTGGCAGACGACAAAATTATCCACTGGCATGCAAAGAGTTATAACAGGTAAATACTTTAGTGTTCAATATATTGTCTCATATAGGGATATACATGCATATGTATACCATAAATATTTGGACACTTTAAATACATTCAACATGCTATGCCCTTTAAACAAAGCAAAAGTAATATTCAAAGGATCTAGTTAGAATCAGTTTTACTTTCCAATGCTAAATGGGACACTTTCATTCCTTCAAAAATATTCATTTCTTTTGTTGAGCTTTCAGTTTTGTACTATTTACGGTACGTGTAGTCAAAAATGTACAGGTAACTTCTAAATTATCTCCCCAAAATCATTTTATTACAAAACATATTTTGTTGTTAAAACAATTTCATCAATTATCGTGATTCGTTAATACTCTGCGTACGGTATGTTCAATAGATATTACCATACCTACCAAATAAATCAAGAAAAACGTGCAGATATCATTTTTAAAGCACTTTTTATTTTCATGAAATTTCAGACCCCCTCCCCTTTCTACCCGCCATAACTCTCGAATGCGTAGGAATTTTGCAAATATTTTGCTGGCTGGTGCTTGCCATTAGATTCACCTATTGCACTAATACTACATGCATCACACTAGAAGCCCAAAAGCAGCGTTCCGCGAATCAGAAAAATAGGCGTATAAGGCCCAAACCGTCAATGATCCTTTCGGTGTTAGTACACAATTACAGTCTTCCGGTTTGGTAGCCCACGAAAATAGTACCTTTAGAAATTTAGCACTTGCCGTTTATGGGCCCTTTATGGCGTAAATGGGTGCTTTATTCGACTTTAAATGTACATGTGATTCAAGATTGGTTCATATTTGTCAGGCTGATGCAGAAAAATGCATCTTTGTGTGGACTATTTTGTCACAGACTCCCCGGCGCACTCCCCAGGTAACGTCTGACGCGGGTCGGATTTCAGCCCGGATTTTTTGACTGTTCCCCAAAGAACGGAGAATGCTGAGAAAACGAGATTATCAAGGTAGGTTGTCTTTTCACTTTTTTGATAGGTGAATGACAGATCTTTCCACTCACAGACAGAAAAAAGTCCAAGCAATGTCCTGGAAAAATTTGCAGATGCTCGAGTTCTGCCTTTTTACATGGAGTTGAATGGGACCGATTAATTGTGCACCGAACCCTTTCTAGTCAGTGTCTCTGACGGTAACCAGTACTGGGCTGGTGGAGAGGGCTGTGGTTTTATTTTCGGGATCGCCCAAAGGCTCAAGCGGCAGTGGTTCTGCTTATGTTAGTGTAAACAACTATAATAGCCCTATGTGGGTTTTACATGGGCTTAAATTTCCATGTGGCACCCACATGGGCAATACGCTTGGATAGAGCCCACATCTGAACCATTTTGGCTTGTGTGCTGGTGGTATTTTTCTTCGTCTTTAGGTCTCAGTCAACAAATTTTCAGTCATGCCAGGATGGGTCTTCTTGGGTTAAACCAGCACTAGACAGATGATAAGTATATTGCTCAGGAAGACAACACAGTGCCTCAGGTGAGGCTCAAACCTGTGGACCCTCAATCTCGAGACAAGCACTCTACCACTAAGAAACTGCGCCCCCCCCCCCCTCTTTAAATCCTCATGGTTTACATATTAATTGAAATGAACTCCAATGCTAAAAAACAATGTTTCATTTTTTTTCTAGTGTCAGTCATGAAATAAGCGTCAATCTCATTAATTTTTGCCACTATTCGCGGTACACGATTTTAACTAATCGCAGTACACGAGTTTTGCAATCAACAACTATTCCCCGTATACCACAGTTATTTCGTTTCATTAGATTCCAATTGAAAATAATCAAACCAAGACCGGAGATGAAACTAGGATGCCGCAAATTGCATATAGAAATAGGGAATTAACTTCTTACTCGAAGATAAACCATGTATTCGTTAGTTCAAAGGCTGTTTTTACGTCAGGAGCACTTTCCAGCCAGTACCAAGCTGCGATAACTTTGTGTAAACAAAGCTATGTTGACCCACAGATTACAATAAAGATACACAACATTGAAATTAATCCCTTGGCAATTAATCTTGATGTCAGTGGTTGCTCGGGAGCAAATAATAAAGCTCAAATAAAGGCAAAAACTCACCGCCCGCCATGCCGTTTTTCTCTACTTTCGATTCAGTGGTACGCTATTTCCGGTTTCAATGATAGACGGTGTATAGCAGAAAGCCAGGTTGGTCATGTTAAAATGTAGATGTTGTAAAGAATGATTAAATTATATAGTAGATATAATTGCGGTCTCGTGTCACATGCGTACAACTTGGTGCTGCAAGTTCATGGTCTTTAGCTAAGAGGATCAATCAAAATAACTGAGAGTTCGTTAATATCTTTTGACTGGATTTGCACCTTTGAATGAAACTTGGTACTTATATGGAATAAACCTTCTCGCTTGACTGCGTAAAGGAGTTGTTGTCTTTAGCATCTATAAGGTGCTGTTGCTAGGCGACCGAAGATAGTCGCTCAGCGATATGGTTTCGTGCTGTGGACATTTATGACCAGGAATCTATGAATTTCAAATCATTTCAAATCTAAAACAAGATAATAACGGACCTTTTATCAAACAATGTGTAAGCAATGTTTTAAAGATGGTTTGCAGAAAGTATTTCAATATATGTAATATTTTATTGCCTAGCAACAAAAATCAATAAAAACTAGAGCAGCAGTCGATGGTGCACCATCGCAAATACCCGCTTTAATACCTTTGACCTTTACCTTGGGGTCAATGTCACACTGCAATTTTTTGCTGCTACGTCCAATGGTTTAGGAGATACATTTACAAGAAAATAAACATTCTATGACCTTAGACCTTGGGGTCAAGGTCACACAAAAGGTTGCCCAGTACCCTCTACATCATGTGACCTATGCACCTACAAAGTTGAAGTTGCTACATACAACAGTTTAGGAGGAGATGCATTTACAAGAAAATACATTTTTTGACCTGGGGGGGGGGGGGGGGGGGGGGGTAGGTCAAAACCACACGTTACATTGCCCAGTACCATCTACACCATGTGATATGTGCATCTGCAAAGTTTGAAGTTGCTGCGACCAATGGTCACACAAAATGTTGCCCAGTACCCTCCATTATATCATATGACCTATGTACCTGCAAAATTTTTACTTGCTATACTGACGTCAACAAAAAACGCCTCATCCAGAAGTAAACGTAAATATCTGACTTGAGTTATGGATTTTAGTGCATTATTACAGCGTTCATCATGAAAACAAAATTGCTGTAAAAATAATTTAGGCTGAGAAAACGACCTCCGTTTGAGACAGGGGTCATCAGTTTCGTGTGACATGGTATTTTAGCCCATTTTGCTTTGTTTCCAGACACAATCCTTTTACAAGAAAAACTTGTTTTACCGTTGTAAAACCGTCCCTATTTTACCGAAAATGCGTTTATAATGTTTAGACAATGTTTGCAACTTTGCATGCGTCTGTTGAACGAAGCAACTTACCCCACCTACCTTTTTGCAATGAATTTGAGTAAAAATTAAACCTCATGGCTTTGCAAAGTGGGTGAAAATATTGTTACGAATCATTTGCAATAGTCTATCGGGAGAAAAAAAAAGAAATCCTTTTCATTTTTGTTGTTTATTTAACATCCTACTTACTTTGGTTTTCTCTGAAAATGTGATTTCACCAAGCAGTAAATTGTTTTCTATTTTAAAATGACAATGTGCAAAGGGGAAACGACCAAACATTTCTTGTTTGCTGATATTTATGTTCTTAACCCTGTAATACAGCTTTTAATTTTCTACTTATTTCGTTGCGGACACTACAGAAATTAAAGTTTATCACTTATATTATTTTGTTTGCTTTTACCAGAGTTGGGTATATTTTACATCTCTTTCTTTCATACAGACAGACATTTATATGTAATTTCAATTTGAAATACTTTTTGAACGAGTCCGTGTAAAAATATGTCATATATGTGGTAATAACATATAGACTCTGAATATGGAAATATCCAACATAAATATTAAGTGGTGTATGAGTATTTGGGCCAGCCATAGTTAGTGACCAGACAGTATCTAGGAATAATATCGATATCAATGTTACTTGCTGTGTTGTACCTTTCAAAATTGAATTACACCACGGTTAAAAATCGTTGCGGACACTACATAAATTCTACATGTTTATTGAAATGATCCTGAATGAAAGCAAGATCTCTCTGCAATATATGAAGCTGAATATAAAAGATGGTGATTACATCTTTGTCATAAAATAGACTGAAAGGAGGTATTGACTATTTAAACTGTTTTATATAACTATAACGATGATAACAGAAAAAATATGCCACAGTGCTAACTTCTCGTGTTATTTAGAATATACTCCGTCGTACTTTAACCTTCAAGCAGAAATGAAGAACTATTAATGAAAAACATTGTTTGTATTCAATTCACTACATCTGTCTATAGTATTACTCATTTAAATATCATTTGCTTTATCTAGTCTGAAAGTTGCAGAAACTACCAGATCATTTTTTTTATATACCCTGACTTGCTAAATGTCAGAAGCATGGAAAAATTCTAACAAGGTTAATAAAGTAAGCAATACTGGTTAACTGAATGAATGAATTTATTGAACTTTTATAACATAACAAAGATATGAGCCGTGTCATGGAACACATAGGCATAGGTGAGCTAGGGAGTAACCCCGTAGCTGATCAGTGTCTAAAATGTTTTGCCCTATATATTAAGAGTATAATCACTCTTGTTCTAAAATAGATACAATTTCAAGCATCTAGCAATGAACAGCCTGGTTTTTGTGTTGTATCTGGTAAAAGAATATCATATCGGATTCACAATCAATATTCAAAATTCGTGGAACAAAATTTTCAGAACAAATCGTGATGAAGACCTAACGAAACCCTTGCATAGTGATGTTTTCCTAACGTTTTAATTTGTGTTTAAGACGTGATGGTAATCCCAAAACAATGGCGTCTTTGTTTGGTGTTCAAACCGTGTTTAAAAATATATCAAAAAAGTATAAATCTGCAGTGAGCTCGTTTCAAAAACAAGTGCTAGTGATTCCTGAACGTGACCGAGACGTTCTTTACACAAGACGTGTGCGTCACTCCAAAAGCGTTACAAACTGAAGACGTCAAACACGTTTGCATTTAGTTTTCAAAACGTTTTTGAGATATCCTGCAGACGTCAGTTTTGCTGATAAACGTCTGAAATATTTGTCTCAGACGTCTTCGTCACCAAAACTTACAAAAGACGTATTCGTCACCACAACGTATGGTTCACTGGGTTGTGTTATTTGGTATACCTGAATCTGATTTTCATACTAACTATAGAATTATTGTTACAGTTCAAAAATACCTATTGGATAGTAAACGGTTTGAGCGTTGAGGATGGAATCTCTCTCACACACACACACACACACACACACACACACACACACACACACACACGCACGCAAGCACGTGTGCACAATACATTTAGATGGTTTGAATACAACTCATGTTTTTATTGATTTTCACCGGATATAATTTCAAACTGTGCAACATTATGTTCAAAGGGAAACAGATTCGTATAAGTCGCATGACTTTTTTTCTGAATCCCATCATGATTATATTGTAAAATGTATATTTGTATATTACTGTAAATGGAAATATGAATAAATATGTTAAAACAAAAAATTGAATTTATTGTTTATATTTACATTTTGTTATAAATATATAAAAACTTTTCAAAAACATATTTAAAGACATTTTTTTTCAATCAAACACCACAGCACAGCCATTTTTGTGCACTCAGTAGCCTTTTAATGTTTTAGAAATCATTAGGCTATTAAAAAATTCCGAAGATTCTACAGAGTTTCAGAAAAAATCGCCATTTTCAAGAAAATTAAAAATTGCAAAATTTGAGCCATGAACTTGAGCAGCGATTGTTTTGTCAAAAACTTTTTTGATCCATTACTTTGACTCTCTTTGCAAAGATATGCAAGAAGTACCTGGGTATTGGTGTCAAAAAAAAGCTAAAGAAATGATACTTTACTTTCTAAAAAAACTGTAGTGTCCGCAACGTTTTTTGAAATCATTGATACCATAATAATATGAGTAACAAAAGACAAGAAGAAGATGTATGTTTTATAGTTTTATGATACATGTTTTAAACTATACTAAAAATGCATATAAAGTGTCATTTTGCAGTTGACCAAATCACACCAGGTACATAATCCGAACATTCGGTTATGTATCTATAAAAGGTATTCATGTTCTCCCTCTATTTTTCTTACTTTTGAAATTAGCTGGCAAAAAGCAATTGCACTTAACAAATGCTGAAATATATTAAGATACATAAAATGAATTTTATAGCTGCTTTTCTTTGCGGACACTACAGTCCGTTGCGGACCCTACATTGGGACACTTTCTGTCCCTATAGTCTAATTTGTAGACATAAATGTCCAATATTTTGGCTGAAGTTTTGTGATAAGGGTCTGTTTCCACAACAAAACCATAGGCTTCTTCAATACATGGATGCCAGAATCAGGCAGACTTTTGCGAGCGTTGCGGACTCTACACCAATTTTCGTAGAAAAGTCAACCCGAAATTGAAAAGGTTGAAAAATGATAAAAGCATGTCAATTTGTCTTAAATGTTGTTTATTTAACATTATGTATATTTTTGGGTTTTTTTACAGTACTTTGAGTGCATTGTAATGATACCAATGTATATATACTAATCATATTATATGAGATATGCTAAAGATTTTATAACGCATAACGAACCATGATGTTTTATTAAAATGGCGTAAAATTGTTATTTATCGATCAAATCACATGCGGTAAAAAGTATTCAAAAGATTAGGAAAATATGCTTCAAAGGCGGATTTTGAAATTTAAATCTTATCTGAATTTTTGCAGCTGCCTATCAATAAAAAAAAAGTATTTTTTCAATGTTACACCATAACGCGAATTATTGGCTACTTTTTGGTGCAATATTTGCTTAGCTAGAAAATTTCAAGTGTATATGCATGCCATATATCATTTTTTCGGGCAAACATATGTTTACAAGCAAAAGTAATTTAAATTCTCTGTAAATGGCTTGTTACTAACACAGAATTTCCTGCATAACAGAGGCATTGTATCAGGGGGAACTTTATTGTGAAACTCCCGTATAGTTATTAACCAGCAACGATTGCTGAGAAAACGCAATGCTTCTCATGTTCAAGATGGCCGTTTTGGATGACGTTAACGTAGACAAACGATTGACTATTCGCCGCGAAAGCTCATCTTAAATGGCATAATATTATGTAGACATATTCTTTGCACATAAACTAACGTGCCCCCTTGTCTTTTTTCCATTGCTTGAAACAAAACGACAATATTGGCAATTTTCATAAACGGACCTTACATTTTGTCTTAAATATGACGTCATAATTTTATAAAGTTATTGCTCGCAAGCATGACTGTTTGAAAAGTTGATCCGAAATTTGTTCATATACTGAACAAAAGTGAAAACGCTACACTACAGTTATCTATATTTTGTGAGATAGTATTGAACAAAAAGTATTTACTAAAGTTTAATAATGTTTCCCAGACATCCAGCAAACGATTCGTTGAAACTCCACCAATTTGTCTCGTTTGACGTCTGAGTTTTGCTCCTTTAAGTGTACAAGGCTTTATTCACTGAATTTTGCTATTGCGCATGCGCAAATTGTTATGCTAATCAAAATTGGTCATAATTGTGTTGCATAAAAACACAAGAAAACTGATTAATCACTTGAAACAAGCTCAGAAATCAATTTCGAATTTATCAAAGTAAAAAAAATGAAAATGGTTTCCCTTTGACAAAAACAAATAGGGAATATTAAATGTTTGGTAATCTTCGATTTATCACGATTTTCGATAATTTTTTTGCCAAATCAGGTGGACCTCTCAGCACATTGTTTCTGCCATTTCTCGACTTGTAATGTCCTCATACTAAGATGCAACAACATATTGATTTTCCTATGAAGATATCCGTGTTAAAATTTCAAACTTGGCAATTTGATGGAAAACTCGCTTTTTAAGATTGCTTTTCTTAACGTTCAAAACACACTTGAGATAAGTCCTTCACATTTCTCATTGCCACATGTCTAGACTACCATTTCGTGCAGTTGGAACTCGTAGGTAGTGGATTCCTGAAGGCCTGAGCTGTGCGAGATTTCTGTTAAAATTGGCAACCTGAATCCTTGGACCCCTGTCACATTTAAATGGCTTTCATGAGTTTCCTCATGACATCATCCGTAAAAATTTTACTGTTATGCATTACCCAGTAGTTGAACATTAAGATACACTTTCATTTGCATTCTTGGTTTGCATAATTTTGTATATAGATGACAAACAATTTAGGTGTAGCGTTTTCACTTTTGTTCAGTATAGTTCAGCAAAACATTAACGGTACAAACTGGGTGCAAAATCATATTGAAATCACAAGGGATTGATGAATAATGCCGTATGTGTACGTTGAACCTGTATGCCGTCATCAGAATAATGCGTCACCTGCATATCAAATTACAGTCATTTTCAAACATCGCTCAACATTTATATAAATAAGCCTTATGTGGCTGTTCATTTTTGTATAACATCGCTAAGAAATCGGAGATAGTGAGCGAGGCGTTTTTTGTTGACGCTAGTATGCATGCAATGGTAGCATTTATTAATACGTGATTTACGGATGAAAAGAACAGATTTAGAGCACAGAAAACGACGTCTAGCTGAGCCAAAAGATTTTTAAAATGGAAAAGAATAAATAAAACACGCTTACCAAATTGTCTATGTCTAATACCTTATTACACAGATAACAAAACACAGATCATCATCAAGACCAGGATTTGTCCACTAGGCTATACAGATCGGTACATGGTGTTACGTGTACTACAGGCCCCCAACCAGCGAAATATAGGTAGGTTTGAGAGATGATCTTTGAAAATGGTTAACGGCTTGATGGATGATACAGTATTATTTTCGCTGTATAATACTAAAGGCTCACCGGTGTGCTTGGAGGCTTAAGTGAGCTAGGCCTACATCTTAAACTTTCTGTGTTTTGCATGCACGGATCCAGGAATTTTCGTCAGGGGGGGGGACCCTCCACGTCAGTCTGACAAAAAGAAGCTCTGACGTTTTTTTGTTTTTTTTTTAGTCCTCAGCTTATTTTACAGTTCTAAGTCAAATGGTCAATTTCAAAGAAATCTATCATTTTGCAAGGTTCCAGAGGGGGTCCAACATTTTCCAGGGGGGGGGGGGGGGTCCAACATTTTCCAGGGGGGGGGGGGGTCCAACTTTTTCCAGGGGGGGGGGGGGTTCAATTGCTTATTCCCTTATAGAAACCCATATAACTTGTGATTTTCCAGGGGGGGGGGCGGACCCCCTGTCCCCTCCCCCCTCTGGATCCGCACTTGCTTTATGCAGGGAAAAACGGTCAAAGGGACATAATTATGGTTTAAACTGATTAGCTTATCCTGGCCAATGCCTAAATGCTATTTGGAACAGACTTTTGGTAACATTTCATTTGGGTCACTTTATTTCGTCAATAATATTTGCTACACATTTTTCATGAGAGTTTTGGTTTTCATGAGAGTTTTGGCATTAAATGCAGTAACAATATTAAAATAAAGCAGATAGTTTCTCTTCAACTAGGCCTACGCCCGCCTCCAGCAGTTTCAATGACGCAGGAGCAAAAGAATGAGGACTGCCTTTCATGGCTGACAATTTTTTTTTTGCAAAAAAAAAAGCCATAAATTACCCATCCGACAAATAAAGGGTTTACCTCTAAACACTGTATCACATGGGCTTATTGCTAAGGCTTCTTGTGTTTATTATGGCAAACTTATTTAACAAATAAATAAACTGCCATACAAATGATAAATGACAAATTATTTATCTAGCACAAACACATGTGTACCGGTTAATAGATGATAAAAAATAATACATGATATGGCTGGGTAAAACAATAAACACAAAAAGCACACCTACCCAGTATTTCTTCTTTCGATATCAAGAGAGGAGAACTCCGCGGAAGAGAATATAACTGCAACTGCACGATATCATACTTTTGGGGTTTTATTTTGTGTACTCAAAAAAAAACATCTCCGTGAGACACTGTTCATAAGATGGTTCTTTTGAGTACACACAACATATACGCTTATTGGTTGAAAAGTAAGAAATATATTTAAAGTTGTCTGAAATCAGTCAAAATATAAATACCCTTTACCAACTCACGTAGGCCTACGTGCTGTTTTTGACTAAATAGTGAAGGCTTGATGACGTCGACACGAGCTCAAAATATTTATTTGACCTAATTTAGAAATCAATACTGGTTTACGTGCAAAAGCATAGTGGGATGCTCATGCGCGGATCCAGAGGGGAGGGGGGGGGGCAGGGGGTCCGGACACCCCCTGTAAAATCTAAAAAAAACTAGGGTTTCTTAGCAATACTGGTCCCCTCAGAAATCACAAATCTACCATGTTGGGCCATCATCGGCACGCCAGCGAAACACCATTTAAATGGCTTTCGCTGGCTGGCCGATGATGGCCGGCTAATAATATGAGATGTTCCTAGAATGTATTTGAGCATGCTTACTTTGTAAAACAGCAGAAGTCTACATTATGCTTTCCTTATTAGAGTATTATTGCCTTTGAAGGTCAATAATTCTTGATTCCATGCATTAAATGAATGGACGCGACAATTTGACATTGTTATTTACGATACATGTTACATCCATCCGTGTGCTCAGAAATAATATACGTATTAGCCCTGTGTATTTACAAATCTAATGTATTGCACTCTTGTGAGAGTAGTTGATGCATGAAATTAAGAGTTATGAGTAAATATTAAGTTTTTGTCATTGTTACGTATGTTATCAATGGCAGGGAAGTGGATGTTATATTGACGTTTTAGTGAATATTTACGTTTTCAATGGTAGCCTTTAATGAATCTTTAGAATTTCGCAACTGTTCATAGCCTCATGAACTACAAAAAAATTTTATTGACAGCTGCCAAGCTCACTTACCCTTGCAATTTGCTTCGAACATCGAATTCATTCGCCAGATGTGACACTGGTGTTGTGATTGGCAGCGAGCCACACCTGAGTCGCAGGTGCAAAACAAGCTTCTTGTTTGCTACATTGGCTGCCCGTGTTCACACTGGCTGTTCCCCTTTTCGTTTGGCACTCCAACAAAACCGTTAACACGATTTAATACAAAATTGTTTTATCTCCTAAATTATAAATAGTTTCTATATATTAGTTATTTATAATAAAACGTAAATATAAGCAATAAATTCAATTTTTGGAAAGGTTCATGGAATCACACCCGAAGTATTCATGATTCTATATATAAACCTTCCAAAAATCGAATTCATTTCTTAAATGGACGCTACATGTTGACAACAGAGCAGTTTTGTACTTCATTTTTTAACTTCACTTAAGCTTTGCAATTATTTTAAATTTTGAAATAATTATTAAAAAATCCCGGTTAAAATGTTGAAAAAGTTATAAGTACACTGCCCAGTAAAGTGTTATGCCAATAAACTGTTGCGTATGTAATTTGACATATTCTGTACTGGTCAGATACCTATATTGTAAATAAAAGATAAATAAAAAGAGAATTTGAAATAAAAAAAACGTTGCTTTTTGTCAGAATTAATAAATGCATAAAGATAGGAAATACAACAATAATAAACACAAATCCATGTCATTTAGTGCAGATAGTTGTGATTTCTTCCTAGAAACATATGACTTTAAGTAGGAATATATGCAAAAAATCTGAATTTCTCCCAAATATAGCTTACTATAAAAACATTCAGTACAAAGCAAAGATTATATACCGTATTCAATTTAATTCAAAAACTTTCGATGGTTTGTTATGATCTAACATTGCAGAAATTCGCTTAAATTTGAAATGATGCATCGCAAATTCCTATACAGTTGTGGATGTAACATGTCAAAAGTCAAGAGTAAGATCCGCAACTAATATATATCAAAATCATATATTGCAGTTAAACTGTTGGTAATACAACTATGAGGTGTTGATGCTTCTACAGTAAAAACATATTATAAGCAATTAGCAGCAGGATATATTTAACACTGCCACTTCAGTAGAAATTTAAAAGTTTAACTCAACAGATAAAATTTAATACAATTGAATTTTTCAGGTTGATGTTGGTAATATTCATTTTGTGAATCAAAGTTAAATATGTACATGCTTAATCTCAGCATAGCGTGAATCTCTCTCTCTCTCTCTCTCTCTCTCTCTCTCTCTCTCTCCACATAAAGCTAACCATAAGTAACACAAACATACCAACTACTGTAATATAGCTCTTCAAACTGAATACTGTTTTTTGGCAATAACATCAAATCTAAAATGGGAATTTTAAATTTAATTTGAAAAATATATTTTCACTAAAAAACCCTAACCAATCTCTTTTTGAAGTTTGTATACGTTTTCATAAATGCTGTGATAGGATGGAACTTTAACATTCTTATGTTTTAAATATCAAATTACATTCCCTTCTAGTACATTGAACGATATGGATTAATGACTATCAGTTGAATATAAAGCTATGTAAATACTATAGTCCGTACAGAAATTCAGTGAACATCGTTTTTCTTTTTTAAAATGTCTTTAATGATAAAATTTTGGACCAGAATTTTGCACATACATATAATAAAACACCGCCTAATATACAATTGCATTTTTGAATGTCTATGATAGGAAAATAAGTCTGGAATCTCTTGTAAAATAAAATAACTTAGTCATTTTCGATTTAGAAAAATCCTCATTTTCCCTCAGTGTATTTTATATGGGTAACACGTGGTTTATACAGTTCAATGAATACCATGTTTACTTTCGTTTATGATAAAGAAAACGGTCACGGATAACTCTTGGTATGTCTACAATATCACTGAAAATGCTTTGAAGAGACTGCACAAATTACAATTCTGTCTGAGTTATCATATTTCACGATAATCTAATTTCACATCTTGTTTTCTTATATATGCGTCATGGTTAAATGACACATAAGCAATTTGACCGCGACTGACAAAACCTGTTCAGTGATTTGTAACAATAAAGGCCCAGACCAGCCTGCGCATCCACACAGTCTCATCAGCAACTTTGTTGTCTGCTTTTTGAGAAGGATCATCCCTAGACTTGCCTCGTGCGAAAAAAATCAATTTTCTATCTAGCACGTTTAGCCGAAGGGACTGGTTTGAGACTCGCTTTTGTCGGAAACCCAGAAGACAGGTTTTCTTGGGTCGTGGCCTGTGTTGCTTGCTCGACAGCTCTAGGACAAATATTTCAAGTGCAACAGATAATAATATTAAAAACAAATATAATGAGGAGGCTGTTCATCGGATATATTTACGGAAATCACATTATTTGATTGCGCTCTATATTATCTGATACACAAGTCATTCACAGGGCCGGGGAACAGCGGGGACTTTGATTTTCTGGCTACAGGTCTCTGGTATGACCTTGTACTAACAGCGCAATTGCCTGGCTTGTGCGTGGCTACAAATGACTAGTGCACATAATTTCTTTCGTCTTTATGCATCAGTCATTTGTGCCCACCCCCCAGCTCAGAGGAATGTCGAGGACTTTGACTTTGTGTCTGCAGTTCCCGATAGTAACCACCATACTGTGGGGGCAGCTAGCTGGCAAAACCATGACAGTAACTGTTCTTCCCCGCAATCTGTTATTATACTGCACAGCAATGTTTGTCTAGGTCTATCAAACCCCTACATTTCCTCCGCATTGTGGAGACACCGTAAAAGTAAAAACACAGCACATTATATCCCCATCCTGCTCAGAGGCTTGGGTGAAGCAGTGGTTACAAATGACTGGTGCATTATTTATAGCCTATGATGCACTTCGCATGACCATTTAGTTCTCAGCCACCCCAAAAACATATTGACCCCAAAAACAAAATATGTCATCCGCTGATATATTGTTCAACTTATTTCCAAGCACATTCCCACCCCATCACTTGTTTCTCTTTCCGACCTCAGCATTATTTTTATTGGATGAGTCTTTTATTCACTTGAATCACACCTAACGGGTGAGCCCTGTGATTATTTTATCTTATCACTTATAGTTGCCCGGAATTACGTTTTGTCATGCATGTTTTGCATTGTCTGGTGTCAACAAATCAGTATTTGGAATAAACAGATAGAAAGTTCAATTTATTTAATAAAACAAGTTAGATTTTTAAAAAAATCTGATGATCAGAGAAGGAGCAGGGAACACAGAAAATCAAGATTTTAAATTGAGGAAAAGGGGAACAAAGGGAACAAGCGGACGGGTACCCACTGGGAAGGCCTCAATATTTTCTCGAATGCCAAAATTCTGTGCGCCCAAACTATGGCCACAATTTGCATTTGCATTTGATTTGATTAGAACCCCTTCTCCTTACACGTTACTTCGTCTTATAAAACCGTTTAATTATTCATCGATAGTAAACTAATGGTAGAGCAAAAACTAGCGAAAATTGACCGATAACCCCTCCCCATCTGTAAAATGGAAAATGATTGTATGAATGATGCGACAAGATGTTGAAGTTTCTTGGATCGCCGGAATTGCTTTTGCAAAGAGGGGCAGTAGTGTTAAAATTTGGCAAAAACTTCGTTTTTAGAAGTGAAATTGCGAATTTCTGAAATCCATTTGCAGCAACAGATACATGACACCAGCAAAGAATGACTGAAAAATGATTATTGAGTCTTATATAAGTCCACTCTGATTTTATTATGGTGTCAAAACCGGAATTTTAATGTCTTGATTTTTGGGTGAAAATTGGTCTTTTTTATATATTTAAACACGAATTTTTGTAATCTGGCTGATAAAGTTTTAAAATTTAGAGTTGTTATTTAACTTGTTTCAAATTAGATGCTGAATTATTCAACTTACATATATCTCTGTCGTGTATGCTTAAAAAACCCACCAAAATATTTTTTTTTTTACCTCGAAATCCGGCATTTTGATATTCAGGTATATTTTGTGAAATCCATGTATTGCTATTACTTGTATATCTGGACAATGCCATATTAAGAAAATGACGTACATATAGTAAACATTTCAAATGGAAATAGCATTTATCATGTACTATGATATCATATCAAGTAATGGCATAATAAAAAAGAGGACCAAGTGACCCTGGATTGCTCACCTGAGTTTTGTTTTAAACATCTTATCTAGAGGTATCTATTGGAAACTGGCCACGCTCCTAATGACCTGCCTTGTGGTCCATGTATGGTCCCAGAGTCATAATAGGAACATATTCAAATGTTTTTTTTACCAGCTGATGCTACATACCAAGTATCAGGGCTCTAGGTCTGGTGGTTTCAGACAATTTTTTTTTTTATGTTTTCACTATATGTTAGTCAATGTAAAAAAGAATGTATGACCAGGAAATGCCACACTCATAAACTGCATACAATCCCAAGGCACCGAGAGGAAGAGTCCAAGAACAATAGCAGCCTCATATAAACTCTGTGACCTCCAGGACGATGTCATTTTGACCATGGAGCCATAATTTGAGCAAACTTGGTAGAGTACCACTTGGTGATGCTACATATCAAATATCAAGCCTTTTGGTATTTGACAAGAATGTTTTTACTATGTGGTCTTTTTAAGCTATATATAAAACCTTGATCCCCGAGGCGGCCTCATTCTCAGCCACAGGGCCATAATTTTCAACAAACTTAGTATGTCTACTAGATGATGCTACATGCCAAATAGAGACTCTAGGTTCTGTGGTTTCAGACTAGACTATTTTAAGTATTTCATATATAAGCCTATGTAAAACATGTGACCTCAGGGTGGGGCCATTTTTGGCATAAGGGTCATTATGTGAACAAACTTAGTAGAGATATACTAGGTGATGCTACATAACTAATAGCAATGTTCTATGGTGGTGTCAGACAAGAACTTTTCCCCAATAGATTCCTAGTGAATGTGTGACCTCGCAGGCGGGTCCACTTAATAGTCCATGTGCCCAAAATTCAATAAAAGTGATAGGGGCGTACTAAGTGATGTTGCATACCAAATATCAAGGTACTAGGCATTGTTGTTTCAGACAAGAAGATTTGGTTTGTTTTCCCAATATAAAAGTAAAGCAGAGGGCAAAACCTAGAAATCTATACCATTTAGAGACACCATATTCAAAAGTGACAAAATACAAGAAAACACCACACACAAAAGAGCCAAGAGATAAGCCCTTTCCCAACAGGTGATCACATACCTATGTAAAATATGTCACCTCCAGGAATGTGCCATTTAAATCACGGGGCTATAATTTGAACAAACTTGGTGGAGGCTACATACAAAATATTTAGACTCTATGCATTGTGGTTTCAAACAAATAGATTTTCATTTTGAAAATCTGTTTTAACCCATGTGACCTAGATATACAATGGACTAAATTATTTGAACAATTATTTAAGAGGGTCATATAAGAATCATTCCTGAATCAAATTTTGGTTAAAATCTAACATGTAATTTAGGAGGAGATTGTGCCATCATAAAACCTTAGACAGCCAGTGTCTCAAATATGATCATTTATACATCTCTTTCTAAACAGAATGCATTACTAAATAATATTTTTAAATATTTTATCAGAAGATAGCTAAACTCTTTAAGGCGCTCTTTATTACCACATGCAGGGAATTCATAACCCACTATTTGGTCTGTCTCGCATAGGACCTAGAGAGTCATAAACACATTTATGATTAGTACAACTTTGAGGGTTCAAAATGTAGGGTTTTAAACAGTATGACATTGAACTTTGATACAAAGGTCATATCAGCAGTCAGAAGCTATTATTGACAAAAGCGCACCTTAGACAATCAGTGTGCAAAATATGAACCATCTACAACAAACATGTTAGAGATATTGCTTTAAAATCCATACAACCGGCTTCAAATTATTTTGAAAATTAAGGCTCAAATGTCATATTGGCAATTACTCTACAAAATATGAAGCACCTCTGTCAAAACATGCCACTGTAAGACAGATTTTAATTAACCTTTCACTTCAGGGCCATAACGGTGATATGTAACGTTCTCAGTAATTTACACACCATAAGCAATAATTGTGCTAAGTATGAACACCCTTGGTCAAAAATGAAGAAGGAGTTCGCGTAACAAGCCATAAACTGATTGTTAGTATATTTGACCTTGTCTTTTGACACCAAAGGCAAAGCGGTGATAAGAACCCTATGTTGTAATCTACACCCTACAGACAATCATTGTGCCATATATGAACACCCTTGGTTGTAAAAATGAGAGAAGAGTTCATGTTATGAGTCGTATTACATATTTTGTCTTAGTTTGACCTTGACCTTTAACTCCAAATTTGAAAAACACACTATAGGCAAATATAAACATCGAGGCATTAAGTTAAATGGCAAGTTCTTGTTGTAGCACTAACATAGTTTCTCTTTAAAACAGATTTAGGAGGACAAGTGGTGACGCACAAACTCCATGCTACTACTAATACCCAAAGGCAAACCTATATTTTAATTAGCTGATGGATAAAAGACCATGCTTAATTTGGAATGCGTTCAAATCGTACGCGCTGACAATATGTGTAAAATGAAGACAATAGACTAAAATAAATGTTATCATGGTACTTAATAATGATGTCAAAATGATAAATCAGGTACTTCCATTCTGCATATATGGGTCAGAATATGATGAAAGCTACCCTATGGTCGCGATAATTAAAATCAGGCTAATGTTTCATCTGCAAAGTATTACCTCGTACATGTTTAGAGCATTTCCTGAAAATTTGAAGTGATTATCTTTGAAACTGATGATTATATGGATGTAATAAACAACATATGTAATCAGGTTTGGAATATAACGTCAGTAATTGCCTTAACCGTATGATGACGTCAGAGCGTTGGTCTATATTCGTTTGTTGATTATTGCATGCTCACCATAAGAATCTAGCAAATATAAAGTTTTCTTATGTCTTATACATGTGATGATGAAAATGCAGAAAACGTATCTTCTAGATCGTACTATAGACATTCAAAATGACCCACTTGTAGGTGTTGTGGTCGGAGTGTTCACATGGCAACAACCCTTATAGAAAACTTAAAAAAAGTTTAATCAGAAACGTTTGTTATTTTGATGGTATCAAAGTTTAAAAGTATTTTCAAGGAAATATAAAAGTATGTAATGTTATGTTATTTTAAGTATTTTTTCAAATGTCTCTTACATAATAAATACTTGGATTCCTTAATGTCCATTTGGTCAGATCCGCGTTCTTAAGTATTACATTTACAAAGGCCTAAGTGTTTTAATGCATACCTTATATGGTTAAATAAACGCCCCATATGCTTTAAACATATTGTAATTATTTGCACTTTTGCATTTCTTTTCATTCAGCCAACTTTTGCTTATTTTAGATGCTTTTAATGATTCTTTGAATGAGGGTGCCCTTCTTCGAAGCCTAAAAGAGAGTCACTGTCCCTGTTTTGAAAAGTAATTCCAGTGGTTTCATAGTGTACAGTTATAAAACTTTCCATTGATATGTCATAATTCTATTTTTCAAGTAGGGAGAGGTTCCACTTCAACTGAGCGACTTATAAGTTGCCAGTTTTTCCTCGATAAATAGGTTATTTAGAGAAAACATTAAAACATAATCTTGCCAGAAAACAAAATGCCCTAAAGTTTTGATATTTCGCATGTAACATCACCTAGTGGTACTCTACCGAGTTTGCTCAAATCGTGGTTATATGGTCAAAATGGCCTCATCCTGGATGTCACAGAATTTACATTGACTTATAAATTGTAACATACAAAATCTCCTGGTTTGAAACCACTAGGTCTTGATCCCAGATATTACCCAGTGGATGGACCATATTTAAATTTGCTCTAAATTGAGTTCTGGGGACAAAAATGGCCCCACCAAGGGTTCACCAGAGCGTGGTAAGTTTTTAATAGATACATATAGATTAGAGATTTAAACAAAAAACTCAGGTGAGCGATCCAGGGTCACTTGGTCCCCTTTTAGTGTGTGTCAATACTTGATATGATATCACAGAACATGATAAATGCTGTTTCCATTCGATATGTTTACTATATGTACGTCATTTTCAAAATATGACAATGCCCTGATATCTATGAAATAGCAAAACATGCATTTCCCAAAATATACCTCAATATAAAAATGTCCGTTTTCGAGGCCAAATAAGAAAATATTTTGGCAGGTCTTATAAGTAAACACGACAAGATAAGTAAGTTGAATAACGCAGCATCAAATTTAAAACAAGATAAACAAAAAATTTAAATTTTAAAAACTTTACCTGTCAGATTACAAAAACTGGATGTTTTTTTTAAAAAAATACTGATTTTCACCCAAAAATAAAGACATTTCATTTCTGACTTTGACTTTATAATAAAGTCGGGTCATGATTATATAAAACTGAATGATCATTTTTCGATCTTTCTTTGCCGGTGTCGTGTATCTGTTGCTGCAAATGGATTTCAGAAATTCGCAATTTCACTTCTAAAAATGAAATTTTTGCCAAATTTTAACACCATTGCCCCTCTTTGAACAAGTAATTCCGGCGATCCAAGAAACTTCAACATCTTGCCATACCATTCATGCAATCGTTTTCCATTTTACAGATGGGGAGGGGTTCCGCCTTAAATAAGCGACTTTTTGCCAGTTTTTTGCTCTACCATAAAGGCAGTGATACGTACAAAGGTGCATTTAGGGTAAATTAAAAAATGCAGATGCTCAAATGAGGACAAATTCCATCATATCACAGCCCATTTGACAATAAATTTTGTAACGAAAAAATATCACCGATTAGGCGGTTTATAGATGTATTTAATTCTGATGATCATTGTGCGATCAGTCCGCACATAACGAAATAAACGCAAAAAAGCGTTGTTCACTGAATTCCTGTACGCACAATAATATAAGACAATTTACAACAATGCATCAGTGGGCTTTGATGTTGCTGAAAATTGGCTTGCGTTGCTGTTTATCAGCATAGACAACAATATTTAAATTATCTAGCCATGTCACAAAGACGATGACCCAAACAAAAGGATACATCTATAGATGTCTACTGCCCAAAATGCCCTCTTAGTTGGAAGCGCCCATTCGCCCAGCTTTTCCATGAATGTGTCTGCTTATTGTACGCTCGCACATATAGACACATGACCAAAACATACTGATAGGTGGACAGACGGAAGCAAAATGGTGGTACTTGGTAGGCATTTTGCAGCAAAAATGCCGTCAGCTAGAGCGCGTTTTCCTCGCGCTTTTAAAACTGTGAATTTTTGTTTGATATATCAAGTTTTTACCATGTGCTCTATAGACGAGGTGTGTTAGAATAAGTGTTTTTTTTTTAGTAAAATGACGTTAAGATAGCTTTATTGTACAATTTTACGAGTGTATATACAAGTATTCCCTCTTGTAGACGGGACGAGTCGGAGACGAGTTTCTCGCTACATTTGTACAGGAGGGAATATTTGTATATTCACCAGTGTGTTGTACAAAATAAATTATGTATCGTGCCCAATAAAACAATCACGATTTAATTTATTCATCAGATATTCAAGTCAATTATAAGCTCCACCCTTGACAGGGTCTTCTGGAAATTATTGAACAGTTTAGATCAAAGGAAAGCCGGCAAAGCCATGATACAATGTGTCTTACAGGACAGCTCTTCTTGGTTCTCTTCTTCTTTACAAGAACTATCGCATAAGTCCAATAGCCTCTAATAACACCCATAACGACGTAACCAGAGGAGAGAGAGGTCTAAAGTTTGGTCTGAGTCATTGTCTTCAAACTCGACTGAGCCTTCGATGCTCAATGCCGCAATAAGTAACATAATCTTGAGTGCTGGCCTATTTATATTAACGTACAGTAAAACCTGTCTTAAGTGGCCACTCAAAAATAGACAAAACAAAGATCTTAATGACAAATGGTAGCTTAATGAAGGTCAAATTGCAGAATGATCCAAGGGGAGCATTCTGCAATACTTTTTGACCTGCATTATTGGTCTTGAAAACCAAATTTTACTCTTTTAGAGAGTGGCCGTTTTAGTTAGTATTTTTGTATGGTGATAAAGATCTGATCATATAGACATATCACCTTTATTTTTTTTAGTATTTTCTAATCTCTCTACCATTGTATGTTGATGGTGCTCAGGAACATCAACATATGTTTACATTTTCAAAGCAATCTGTTAATGAATCTTTAGATGTTTGCATCCGTTCTTAACCTCATGAATGACATTGATTTGATTGACAGCTGCCAAGCTCACTTTCTCGTGCACGATGCTTCGAACATCGAATTCATTCATCAGAAGTGACACTGGTGATGTGATTGACGGCGAGCCACACCTGAGTCGCACGTGCAAAACAAGCCTCTTGTTTGTGCCATTGGCTGTCCATGTTCACACTGGCTGTTCCGCTTTTCCGTTTAACACACCATCAAAACCGTTAATACGATTACATATTAAATACAAAAATGTTTTTTCCTAAATTATAGATAATTTCTATTTCTTATATATCTATCATAAACCTAAATACGAGCAATAAATTCAATATTTGGAATGTTCATGGAATCATTAATACTTTGGGTCTCTTGCTAGGGCTTCACTACTTTGCAAAGGGCCAAAAGTATTCATGATTCCATGATCATTCCAAAAATCGATTTCATTTCTTAAATGAACCAGTCCATGAAATAATTAGAGATTATCTCATGGCGTTTTGGTTATTGCCTGAAGTATCAACCCAAGACCCCACTATCAGCCCGAGAGCTCTTTCCCACCAACTGGTTATCAGCCTGCCGTGATGATAACCGGAAATCATGTATTTTGAATGGAGAGAGGTTATCATGCCCGGAACCTAACGTTGATAACTTGATGACGTCAGATGTAAACAAGTGGGGTGACGTAACGCAAAAAATATGCCATTCCTCTGTTTAACTTACATTTTTTAACGTCAAACGCATTGAAGTAGTGAAATGGAATATGTGATAAAGAGATTATAACATGGGGTTTTGGTTATCACCCTCAGTATCAACCCTCGACCTAAAGCTCTCAGGCTGTTCATGGGGTCTTGGGTTGATACTTCGGGCAATAACCAAAACGCCATGAAATAATCTCTATTTATTAGGTTATTATGCCCTCTGTATCAACCCTCGACCATTATCAGCCCTCCAGCTAAAGATAATGGGGTTTCGGGTTGATACTTCGAGTGATAACCAAACCACCATGAGATAATCTCTAATTATCCCTGTAATGCATGTAAAATCGGGCCACTATCAGCCCATTAGCGAAACGCCGTTCATAGCCGATAGTAGCCCTAAATCAGATGCTGACTGGGATCACTTTAGCATAAACTTGAAATGCTTTACAATTAAAGAAAGTCAGCAAGTAGGTATTTTCCAAATAAGCATATAGTAGCTGGCTGCTATTGGTCCGCCAGCGAAACGAATGGAGGACCGCCATTGTATGCTAACTGGGTTGCTGTGTTAACCCATTTCTTGTCTAGATCTTATTAATTTGGCATATCTATTTCCATTTTAAGGGATGCTTGGTGATATTCATTTACATTCAAATTCTAACAGAACATTCTATAGGCGAATTGTAAAGACCCTATCAAACGCCACATTCCGGAGGTGTCTGGTGTGAGTCGTCAGGATTTGTTTATAATCCGAAATTGGGTGTTAGGCTTGAACAGTTAAAAGGTTTGTAAACATTATATGTAAAGTTTAAATTATATTTCTAAAGCAATAAGACAACACTACTACCTGACAACACCATTGTTTTACAATTATCTACATGTAGTTTACCATTAGCATTATGATATGTTTTTGCTGACTTTTCATAATTTAAGTATTGTAGCTGTCATTTTCTCGTACATTGCATTGAAGGGAGCGCAGTGGCTCAGTGGTAGAGTGCTTGACACGAGACCGATGGGTTCGAGCCTCATCGGCTTTACTGCATTGTGGTCCTTGAGCAAGACACATTTATCCTAGCTTAGTACTTGTTAAACCCAGGAAGACCCGTCTCAGTTTAACTGAAAGATTGTTGATGGGAGGTAAAGAATCAAATCAAACAAAATATATAGTTGTTATCACCACACTTTAGAATTATTGTTTTAAATATATATGTGGAAATATAGTATATCTTAAGACAAATGACAAAAAAATCAATCTTAAATGCATATATTCAGTCAAACCTCAAACTAGCCTGGCCAGCTACAAAGTCTTGCTTGATTTTTTAAAATTTTAAATCAAACAATATGGCCATCAATTATACTTTCCTCTGGTGCTGACCATCACCAAGCGAGGGAAAATCTTCTTCATCTTCAACACTTATCATTTTCTTGACCGGCAATCTATGTTTGGGCATTTCTTTTCCATAGGAAAATATTCTACTTGGACCACTTAAAAATGCGCCTTCATCGTTTTCTAGAATCCTAGTTTGAGAATCGAAATTTAGTGGGATTTCACCAAGGGTACAGCTGTTTCGTTTCTTCGCTGTATTTTTTGTCTGAAATATATGCAACAAAATGTTGTTCTTGTTTTGTTTTTAATTAAAATTTAATAACATGTGCAGATCCAGAGGGGGCATAGGGTCCAGCCCTCCCCCCCACCCTGGGAAATCACAAGTGGTTATATGTTTCTTTAGAAATTCTGGTACGGACATCCCTCATTAGGTCCATTTTGCCCTCTGTGAAATACGTTGATGACCAAAAAAAGTTGTCAGAAAAGCTGTCAAGACCCCCTGCCACCTTGACGGAGTTTTCCGGATACGTACATGAATAATAGTAATATAAGAATCTATCACGAGTGTGAGGGTAGGATAGGAAAATCTGTCCGAGACTTGCCGAGTGATGGCAAACTGTGATCCCGAGGGACGGATTTTTCTATCCTACCCTCATACGAATAATGGATTCTTTTTTTTTGCTCACCACTGTTTTATTATTTGTTTATTTAAAAATAAATAAAATAAGCTTCCAGAAGTCCCTGAATACGCTAAGATGCAATTTCACATGATGACGTTACTTGACGTCATGGGTAAGATAGCATGGGTAAGATGAGATTATCTATCCAAGGGTAAAATCTCAGATATCCTTATCCGGTGTGCAAGAATAATAATACTAATGAAAGTGGTTTACAGGTTTTCGAGAAACGTTATGACGTCCATCATAACGATACATACATAATGACAAAATCTTATCTTTTTTACGCCAGAAATGAGATTTCAAAGTAGTCTTAATGTCATAGATACATATGAAATAGAATCTATTCCTGCTTCTGTATTATTGAATCTTTTAAACTCGTTACAAAAAGGAGATAAAATGTTTGGCAAGCCTCGCATTTTGTCGCTTTTCCTCAACTCGTTTAATGAATTCAATAAAACATGAGCACTCATGTAAGATACTCCATGAAAGTAACCAACAGACATTACATGACTGGAGAGAATCCTGTCTCCTGATTGGCCCAATTAGTCTTCATAAACCTCTATGTCTACCTGGAAACTGGTCTAAACCGTTCTGGTCTACAAGTTAATATTGCATGAAAACCAGCCAAGTTTCCAGAAGTTAATATTTTTGACACTTCTGCAATATTACCCTCTAGAGAGTTAAAAATAGCATGATGAGTGTGAAACTAGCATGTGCTGCATGAAATTGATATGATTTGCTGTTTCATCTCCCAACAGGTAAATTAAAGACTTACATGATTTTTTACAACAGTTTTGTTTTGTTTGCTTATTTATCTTTGTATGAATAAACAAACTGTAAAAGCAGTTTATGATAACATTTTATATTCCTCAATAAGAGAATTAATACACATTTGAAAATGCAAAATACTACATTATAGTATTTTAATAACAAATGCTAAAACTTGTGAGAAAGTCCTTAGATCACTTAGATTGAAGGTTGAACATGTCTTAAACAACAAAAGTGAAAGTAGCGAAATTTTTATTCTTAAATGAAAAGTCATATAACAAAACAGCTATTGACGTCAATTTCGGTTGACATAAGGATTTATCTACCCTTTAAAGTGATAGTCACCTCAGCCTAGTGCCCAAATGAATTATCACTTTTTCGGGTAGATAAATCCTGATGTCTATGTCACTGAAGTCAATAATTGTATATTGTCATTTTGAAATCAATTGTTAGAATAACCACTTGAAATAAAACAACATAAATTGTACCTTTTTGCCCCTCTGTCTATTGGCCAATTGTGTGCTCAGTACTTCCTTATCCTTCTTGTACCATTGATCTTTCAACTGCTGTCCTGAAACAACCTCATCCCCAGATACTTTTGGATCATTATTTGTATTCATTTTGGTATCAGAGTCTATTTTGTCATGCGCCGACTCTTCCAACCATTTACGCCAAATTCTCTCTTCACAACCAGCATCTTCTCCACCAAATTCACACTGAGTATTACTGAAATTTGAGTTGCTACATGACAAGAAAATAAAGCTGCCAAATCGCTCACCTGAGTTGAGCGTTTCTTACAAAATTATTGAAAGAATAGTCTTATTGACAAAACTGACCTTAAACTTTCATTGGTGGGCCAGTGCCTGGTATTTGTCTTTGGCGGGGCCCATCATGGATCAACTCCGGATTTTTGTTGGTTCTGTTCCATATTTCATTACAATATGTTAATTGACTGATTGCTTCAATGTGATGATATATTGCATAAATTAGGAAGCCTCCACCCGAGCTAAGCAAATTTTCTGTTTTGATGACAGCAGAATCTAGAAAGTAAATCTAAGCGTCCCACCACTCTCCTCCGGTAGCTTGGACTGCTGTCAGTTTTACTGCGATTGTTCTGTTGTTGTTGATTCGTTGTTAGTGTTGCTCCGATTGTTTGTGGGTTCTTTTTTTTAAATAGTTTGTCCTTGTCCTGTTGTGCAGAATTTATTGTCATTTCTAGTTTTGCAATCATCGCTCGATGTTTTACTGTAATTGTCTTATTGATACCATGTGGCTGTTCTGTGTGTCGTGGGTTTGTCTGTAGTGTGTGATTATGGCATTTCCTGGTAATACTCACTTTTTAAGAGAGAAAAATCAAAGCAATTAGCCACAATAAACCACGCGCCCCTGGTGACCATGTTTTCTGATGGATCAAATTCGTCCTATCTATTTCTGCAAGCGGCCATGTAGTAACCATTTCTGTCAAATTATTTTATTAAAATTATTTTATTATATGACGTCGCGTCTGGTAGTGAAATAACACCATGCAATAAAATCGATAAACCACTAGTGGTTTATAGATTTACGGGAAACGTTATAACGTCCATAACAACGTTGCGCACATAATGACAAAATTATAACGTTTTTACGCCAGAAATGAAATTTCAAAGTATTTGTCATATGATAAATAGAATCTAACATTCGTGCTCTTGTATTATTGAATTTATTAAACTCGTTGCGAAAAAGAGATAAAATGCTCGGCAAGCCTCGCATTTTATCTCTTTTCCCCAACTCGTTTAATAAATTCAATAAAACATGAGCACTCATGTAAGATCCTCTATTTAGCTGTTGAAAATGGTTACTCAGTAAACAGATTTGCTTCTAGTTAGTGGTTTCAAAAAAAAGTTCAGGTTTCCTTAGCCTCAATAACATTCATATGAAGTTTGGTTAAAATTGGCCCAGGGGTATGGATGGCGTTGTCATTTATACAACCTGTTGACGACGAAAGGTTCACTACGAGCCAAGGTTACAAGCACAACCAATTGCAGCTACTTTTACATCTAATCAAATTAGGTAGACCTTTTGAATGCTAGAAATAACTAGTGACCATTACAACTAAATTGCTTTTAAATGTGACCAGAAGTTTCAAAGCAGATTATAGGTAAGTTTTCTCATGTACATAAAAGGAAAAGAAGCCATGCCTATTGGTGGCTATAGATTTTATTTTTTCAAATTATTTAAACTGTTCGTAAGATGTATCAAGATGAACACTGGACGCTCCGCATCAAGTGGTCATAAATATTGTTAAATTTGAACAAGACGTGACTTAACAAGCACAGCCCCTCGCAACAACGTTTTCATCTAATCAAATTGGATAAAGCTTTAATGTAAGAATGTAGATAGTAGCCATTTTAGACACACCTTTGAAATTATATCATTAGTTTCGGATGAGGGGATATGCAAATTTTCCTATACCAGAACTATGCATAAAAGTAAAAAAGAAGAGCCTTGCCTACTGGAGGCTACATATTGAGTGGACCAAACTTATATTAACGTTTGTAGAGGGTCCCCTTGTCATCGATTCTACAATATTACCTTGAAATCTGATTATTGATTTCAGAGAATTAGTTTTGTCCACAAAGTAAGTGAGTATAACCAAGAAATGCCACAATCATACAAAACGACCAACTCTCTGCACAGTGAGGAAGAAGCAAAAACGATAAAATGACATTCAGAACGCAATAAAAGTAAAGCAACTAGCTCTCTCTTTCCCAGCAGTATGATCACAAAACTGGAAAGTACTGCAAAACAAAACAAGGGCCCAACACAAAACCACACCACAACAAACAATGGGAGCAAAAATACACAATGAATCAACAACAGCAGTACCACCGCCTTAAAACGGTAAAAAGACGAAGCCACGGGCGGGGAGGGGGTGTAGGCTTAAATTAATTTTACTGGTCGAATCTTCGCCCAGGAATCTGCTGTTGTAAAAACACAAAATTAGTTTATCTTGTAAGTAGGCCTTCTAACTTATACAATGTATCATCACAGGGAAACCACCTAATTAATTAACAAACTGTGATAAAACAAAAAAGGGCTCTCAACCCACAGACTGTCAGAGTTAAAGGAAACCGCCAGTAGAGCAACGGTGGGACAAACATCAGGCACTGACCCTCTGAGCACTGACCCATCGATTAAAGCTTTAAGTCAGTGCCGTCATTAAGTCTGAGGCCTGATCCACCATCATGCATAAAAGAGGAAAACCATACCTTTAGACCGTAATTAGGCTTATAACCAGGCATGCAGACTGCAACATAATATCCATGCTATACCATTCTCTTTTATAATGATTGATGATCTTTTTAAATGAATCATAAAAAGAAGGCTTTTCTTTAATTCTACTGAATTTAACAACCGGATCGCCAAATGCCTTGTTGCAGATGAGTACTCAAGCAAACATTTATTTAAAAATCAAATCAGAGTATTTTCGGTACAATTTTGAAAATATTTTACGAAGTTTATGATATCGATAGCCCTGTTTCAGCACCTTCTCAGTCGTAATTTGGTATCTGTTTTTGCAATAACAAACATTAGCAAAACAATTAGCTACGAAATATACACCATATAAAGAAGAGTGAGGAACATCTCCATCCAGAAATGGGAAATTAGTTATTTAAAAAATAAAATCATCTTGTTTACCCACAGGCTTCCAAGTTTGAGGGGTCAAATTCGTTTTGGCTATTTCTGTAGCTTTATCTGTTTTACCTATTCCTAGGGATATGTTTTCATCTCTTGCTTTCATAGAAGGTGTTACTATCTCTGTCTATATTTTTCATCCCTAGCAATTGCTTTCAGAGAAGGTTGTTTTGTTTCTGTGGATAGTTTTTCACCCCTGACCATTGCTTTCAGAGAAGTTGTTTAAAGTTTCTTACATAAGATACCTCTATGTTATATATAGACATCTAAAATAGTAAGTGAGTATGATCAGGTAATACCACGATCACAAACCACAGACAATCCAATGGCACCGCGAGGAAGAGCCGCTCAACCATCACGAGTCACCAGGAAGTCCTTTGGATCAGGACGTTAACTGGATGTCCCCTGTGTAGGGAAAGTCACCCCTTGTGCAGGTTAAAGAACCCTACGGTAATTTCGATATGGTTACTTGTAGGCTTTCATCCTGCAACCCAGAGTGTACAAAGTACACCTGCCGATAATACTCGAAAGAGGGTCTGGCAGTATATAGAGAAAGAAAGACAAATTAAGCAAAGCAACCAGCTCTCTCTTCCCAATCAAGATGATTGCAATACTACAATGGACATAAAGTAACGTACAACAAAACATAGAACAGTTACAGACTCTCACAATGGGATTACAATAAACAAAAAGTCAACAACAACAGAACCACCGCCTTAGAACGGACAGCAGACTAAGCCACTGTGGGGGCTTAAGTGCATTTTACTGGTACCAAATCTTCGCCCTAGATTCTGCCGTTGTTAAGGTTAAAAAAGAGTCCAAATTTTTGACTGTGATCAGAAACCTTCGTTGTCATCTACACACTATCAGTAAACATTATACTAAATATTTACACTCTCAATCAAAGATCCTTTAGACCGATTTTAAGCTTACTTGACCTTGCCATTTGACTACAAGGTCAAATAGGCGATCCAAAACATTTGTTCTAATTCACACAGCATAAGCAATTAGTGTGCTAAATATGAACACCTCTCATCATAAAAAGATATAGGAGTTCAAGTAATGATCTGTAAGACAGAATCTAAGGTCATAGCTGTGATCTCAAATGTTCGTTGCCATCTATACACCAAATACAAGCAATCAGATTTTGCATTACGAGCACCCAAACGAGTTTTGAGTATATTTTATATTGACCCCAAGGTCATGAAACATTCATTGTTATCTACAATCCATAGGCAATCATTGTGACAAATGGGAACTAACTCAGTCAGAATGAAAGAGTAGCTCCCGTTACCAGCTGCAAGGCAGATTTTAGGTATTTGACATTGACCCCTTACTCAAAGGTCTTATCGACAATCTGACACCTTTGTTGTAATCACGCACAACAGGCAATCATTGTGCCAAATATGAACACAGTCGGTCAAAAACTGAAAAAGTGGTTAGTACATCGCACTCTAATAGTCGATGGCCTGTAGATGACAACAAATTTATGACATTGGAGACAAAAAAAATCAAAAAAATCATACATTGCAGTATTTAAGGCGGTTATTCTTTTGTTGGTGATTCGTTGTTGATGTTACTCCCATTGTGGGATTCTGTAATTGTTACTTCCATTGTGGGATTCTGTAATTGTTCTATGTTTTGTTGTGCGTTACTTTGTGAACATTCTAGTTTTGCAATCATCTCGATTGAGAAGAGAGAGCTGGTTGCTTTGCTTTGTTTGTCTTCCTGGTGTCTCCTGATTGTTGCGTGGCTCTTCCTCACGATACCATGGATTTGTCTGCAGTTTGTGAGTGTGGTATTACAAGATCATACTCACTTACTTTTTTAATATAAGTGCGGATATTTGCGATAGCCTTGTCCATCAATAGATACAGGTATATGTTTAATCTTTACTAAAAATCACACTTGTATTTCAGTGGGTAATAGAATGATGCGCTAGTGAAATCAAGCCATACTTTTCTTTCACTTTTCACTAACCGTTGTACGTTTGTTGATATAAAAGAAGATTTAAAAAAAACAACGTAAAATGGATTGCAGGCTCCACCAAACCCACCGCCAAAAACCAAGTACATGAGCAACACTGGTCTTGCTAATGTACTTGGCTTTTGGCGGTTGGATTGTTGGAGAATCGCAAGGTACAGGACTATTTTTTCAGCAAAAAGTAGATACGCTGACGCTAGCATACCGGTTTCCAGATAATGTGTGTTCTTTTGATGGACTTTGTATATTTCTTTGCTCTCTAAGTTTGCTTCGTTCTTTGGTTTGCCCTCTGTAGTTGCCATCAACAGCATTTGACTTCGAACTTTTCAGTTTGTCTGTCAACAGAGAATGTTTATTATTATTCGCAGTTTCAAATACTTGGATATTTATCATGGTATTATGAGCAAATAAATTTCCATTGGTTTATTCTTAAACGCATTATTCATTTCATCTACTACCAGTAGCTGCTTATCTTCAATTAACATGTGTTTATGATGGAATATCAATGAACCTTGGACCTATCAGTGAGTTTTTTTAATAAATGGGGATTCACAGGGGATTGAAAAAGAGACTACTATATTTTATTTGAATGTGTGTTGTCATATACATGTATAACATAGTAGTGCAAGAATCTAGTGAGTATAGCCAAAATCACATATGGCGAGAATGAGCCACATAACACTTACAGTCACAAGACATCGGGAAGACAAGCAGCTCTATCACTTCCTCGTCAAGATGATCGCAAAACCAGTCAAGACACTAAGTACTACATAACAAAACAATGACCAAACACAGAACCTCCACAAACAATGGGAGCAACAACGAACAATGAATCATCAACAACAGTACCATCGCCTTAGAACGGACAGCAACCTAAGCCACTGGAGGGCTAAATACATTTAGTCCAGCAGAATTACGGCGAATTTTAGGAGGACCTGGAACTTGATTTTAAACTTTTTTTCTTTGCTGATTCTGGTAGTACATATATTGTCCTTGAAAAATCCGAGTGATGCCACTCTGGTATCATTGAGCATTTCGATATATCCAAGATGGCATCCAAGATGGAGGCCAATTATTAGTGAAAAAAATGTGTGACATGGAAAAATGTCTTAAACCTATTTCTTTTCCTTAAATTAATAGCTATGAGGTTGGAATCTAGTTGAAGACAATAAGCTTCTAACAAAAATATGAAAATAAAATAAGAATGCGGCCAAAATGGCCGCCAAATGGCAGTTTATTTCAAAATACAAGTATTTCTCTGAGACTGGCAAACTCAAGAGATTTGCTTGCAAAATGCCGATTTTACTGATTCTTGAGTTACATACATCATCCTTGTAACATCCCAGTGATGCAGCTGATGCATTACTCAGAATTTGATATATTCAAGATGGCGTCCAAGCGGGTAGCTGGTAAGTTTTACAACCCCTTGGGAGCCGCACCTTACCTGTAGGTATGTCTGGTGGATTTGTAAAATATCAGATTTCTTTCTTGATGGAGAAACTCTTTTCAAACACATGTATCTGGATAAATGAACCCAGCATGCATGCTGATAGAGTTGCACTGTACAAGCAGGCATCTCTGAGAGTTGCACCAGATCAGCAGACATGTCTGATGTAATGGCACCTTTGTAAGAGTAGCACCAGACTTGTAGCCATCCATCTTCCCTCTGCACTCGATAAGTCAAAAGTTTGGTTGAAGTGCAAAATGGACCAGCAGGCAAGGCCTATTGTGAGGTACCTTGCCAACAGGCATGACCTTTATTGAGGCACCATACCAGAAGACATGACCTACAGTGAGGCACCACCTCAGAAAGCATAGCCTATAGTGAGGCACAACACCAACAGTCATGGCTGATCGTGAGGTACCAAACCAAAAGGCATGACCTATAATGAAGCACCACGCGAGCAGGCACGGCTGATAATGAGACACCATACCAGCAGGCACGGCTGAGAGTGAGACACCATTCCAGCAGGTATAGCAGATAGAGAAGCACACTTCAAGCAGAGATGCAATATTGAGTGAAAAAAAGGTCAGCAGGCATGTTGATTGAGTGGCCACAGTCCTGCAAGCATCCATCTTGCAACAGCACTCAACCGGTAGGCATGTTTGAACAGCAGCGGTGTTGTAGACAGTAACACTAGACCAGCAGGCATATATGTTGCAGCTGCAGCGATATAGCAAGTCTCTACATGGCATGAATGTTGTATTGACACTGAAGCAATCTTGGCTGATAAAGTTTCACATTGTTAGTTGGCATGTCTGATGGAGGGGCATCGGTCAAGTAGCTTTTCTCTTTGATTTCCAGGAGGCATGTTTTGTTGAATACTACCAAGTCCGCAGGCATATCTGTTGAAACTTCACTGAACAGTGGCTACGTAATGCCACCAGCTCATCATATCGGACATCCTTAACATCACGCGTGTTAAATAATGTGCTAAATCCGCACACGTGTCATTTAACGATACTTCAGAAATGTTGGGTACTGTTGCACTGGATCAGCGGGCATGTCTGTTCAAGCTACATTTGGCCAGTGCGCATTTCTGTTCGACTTTCTCCTGTCCAGCCGCCCAGGCATCATTGCCACAGGTTCAGCAGACATATTTACCATTGCGCATGTTTGATTATGTGGCATTTGACCAGCATACATGTCTGAAACCAAGCTGTTATGTCTGTAACAGCTTCACTCGTCTAGCAGGCATGTTGCCGTACCCATGTTTTAAACGTTGCTTTGAACCAACAGGCATGTTTGTTGCAGTTGTACCCGACCTCCAGGCACGTCGGTTACAGTTAAACTCGACCAGCATGCATGTCTGTTAGAGTTGCATCTACCAGCAGATATGTTTGAATCAGTTGCAACTGACTAAAAAACACATGTATTTGTGTTGCTGAATCAACAGGTATTATGTTACACTTGCCTCAGACGCGCAGATATGTCCCTATACTCGTACCCAACTAACCGGCTGGTAAGCACAATTGCACCAGACCATCATGCATGTATTTTACAGTTGCACATGACTAGCAGCCATGTCTTTAGTATCAGCATGCACGTCTGTTATAGTTTCATATTATACGCATCCATGTATATTACATTTGCACCCAACCATCAGTCATGTCTGTAACAATTGCACCCTGCCATTTCCCATGTCTTTAACAATTGCTTCTAACCAGCAGTCATATCATTCTGTAAACTTGTGCCTACAAGCATGCATGTCTGATACACTTTCACCGGATCAGCATAGATATTTTATTGCAATATCCAACCATCAGTGCTGTCTGTTGCACTTGCAACAGACCAGAAAAGTAGTAATGGTTGTTACAATTGCACCGGGCAAGCAGGCCTGTACCAACCAGCAGTAAAGATGGTAACGAACATCGGCAGCATGCAGACACCTTACTCAGGGGTTGTTTTTTGTGTTGTTACACTACACTCCGTCAGCATTTTTATTGTAATTTTTAGCCATCCATCCAGCTGACTATTTTCTGCACATTGATTCAAAAAAGGTTTGTACTTTGAACAAACACTCTGTCACAAAGTTTTCAGTGATATCGTCCGTTCAGTATACCCTGCCATTTATCACTTCAATTTTTGAAGGAAGGTTTTCCAAAAGTGGGAATTTTTGATGAGAATAATATGATATTATGATATTATCAGATACAGCCATTAGTGGTTTGGAAAGTCTATGGTGCATGGATTGATGGATACGATTCGCAGAACAAAGACAAAATCATAACCATTACAAAATATAAGAGTGTATCATAGCAAAAACCATGTGATTCCCCACCCTGTTATTGCTGCCATCTTGAACGTCATCTTAAATATTTGACAACGCTGAAAAACAGCAATAACATGCCAGTCAAAATTCTCCCAAAACAACCAAAAACTATCAGAAATAGTTACTAACTGCGAATTTCATTTCAGGTTGAATTTTGCTTTAAAAGGCGACCATCTTGGACACCATCTTTACTATTTCAACCTTGTGAATGCTTCATTTTAATCATTTGTATTATTAGGCCTCTGAACATCAATATAAAGTAAAAATTAAAATGCTTTATATCGAGTTTTTTAGTGAGTTAGGTCGTAGGAACCTTACTGACGGCCATCTTGGACACCATCTTTAAATTTCAACGTTCTGAATCGAATAAAAACCATGTTCTAATTTGATCATGTGTATCATTTAGCCTCTTAACATCCATAAAAAGTAAAAATTGAAGTGTTTTTATCGAGTATGTTGGTCATATTGGTCTTAGAAGCCTAACTGGCGGCCATCTTGGACGCCATCTTTAATATTTCAACCTTCTGAATCAAAACAATGTTCCATTTTAATTGGCTGTAACATTTCGCCTCTGAAACATCCATAAAAAGTCAAAATCAAAATGCTTTTGATCGAGTATGTTGGTCTTATAGGTCTTAGGAGCCTAACTGACGGCCATCTTGGACGCCATCTTGAATATTTCAAAACGCTCAATGATGCCAGAGTGGCATCAGTTGGATTCATCAATTTCAATGCCTCAACAACAAGAATCAGCAAAGAAAAAATATTTAAATTCAAGTTCAAGGTCATTCTGGTTTTTCACCGGACTAATTTAATAGCGTCAAATCTTTGCCCTAGATTTCATTGTTGTTATAACACAAAAGCTGTTTAAATCGTTAATAGATTGCAAGGAGGCTCTCATACTTATGTACTTATGCTATGAATATCACAGAGAAACTATCTAATTAAACTTACAAAACTATGATGAAACAAAAAGTGATTCACGACTCGCAGATAGACAGAGCTAAAGAAAATCTGAAGCTGAACCATGGTTACAGTTTTTTTTTATTTATTTATTTACTTATTTATTTATTAATTTCTCTTTCCCAGCTGTTTTTTATTTGATTTATCTCTTACCCTTTTCCCAATTAGCATACATCTTTTTACAATATCTAGAATTGCATTCATACATCATCTTGTGAAGCAAATAAGCTATTGCCATATTTTGTTAAGTGATATTGTGCTTGTGATGATATAGATCAACAATAAGTTAAGTTAATCTGGGAAAACATCTTCGTGCATACCTGGTATTTTTTCAAAAAAAGTTTAGATGTAACAAAAACTGTGCTATATATGTATATTAGCATACAGTATTGCTTAAAATATTGATGTAAACAATAAAGGTACTGAAACATGTCAATATCACGACATGCTTTATATAAAAAAAATACCTACTATTGATACACTAACTGACCATGACCGGTCAGACTGATGCTCTGCAAAGCCTCGTCCATCAACAAAGGATGTTACGCATGCCATTGGTTTGATAATGTTGACATACATACGTATGCATAATTTGATCAAAAAAATATACCATTTCGTTCAAGAATTATGAGTATTCTCACTAACTAGTAGTGGATGGACAGACTGACGGACTCACACAGTGATTATAGTGCACACCTGCTGGCCATGCAATCTTGGTTAGTGAGTCATCCGAACACTATATTCACAAAATGTTCAAATCAGCTCAGTTGATTTAGACCAAAGTTTTTAAGGAAAAATTCTCAATATATTTGAAAAACAAACTGACATGGTCACTGGCAGTCATTCTCAATATTTTGAACAATCATTACAGATAGTCACCCAAGGACCATTTTCAAGTTATTCTCAAATTTACAAGATTTTTTTTAAAAAAAGTTTTTCCTTTATATACATATGAAAAATTGGCCTGCTCCTGGTGGTCATGTTTTTCAATGGCTAACATTAATTTAAGCAATATTGGTAAAAGGTCACCAATGGACCATTTATAACAAGTTATTTTCAAACCAATCTATGAAGGGAATTCCTATTAAGTTTGACGGATGGACAATGAACGACTCAACTTGAGCTCTTGCTAATCATGGTGATCAAAACATAGCATTACCAAGCTAAGAATGATATGATAGCCACATGTAAAATACCAGACCAAGACAAAAACATCAACATAAATACACAAATAAGATATGGTATACCTATACAATAAGATAGCATAAATATCTAATTGACAAAGTTTAAAACGAAGGAAACGTGGCAAAAATCTATCTGAGACTACACCAAAAGCACATGCACATTTTCAGACCATGACAGAGTCAAATGCTAAGCTATAGAGCAACCAGTATCAAATTCTAAAGGTACACCCTAACTTGGCTCAAACGTGAAAAGTAATAGAAATTTACTAATTAAAGTAAGCAAAAGGCCAAAGATCAGGAATCGATACAACCAAGCACCTAACCTGACCCAGGATATCAATGGGAAAGTGACAACTTCACAAATAGTTATCACAAACGAGAGCCAAGATGTCAGCCCTTTCCCAGCAAGTGACCACAAGGCATTAATAAACAGACGCGAATGAAAGCATAGCAAAAACAAGACAGATATAACATAAATGATCCACAAAAGAAGCACTGCCTTGGAACGGTCAGTAAAATATTTTACTCGTGGCTTTAACCGGTTTCACGGCACGCCAACCTCACCCTTAGTTCAGATGTTGATGAAGACACATAGAACTTTGATTTGCATGAAAGACCCCTAACTTATCCATGCTCATCTCCTAGAACATATAAATCAAGATATAAAAGAAGATAAAGCAAAGATAAGGACTCAACAGTAAATTAAACTGAATACCAGAGCCAAAGAAATCCAACAGGTAAACCCCGGTGTGCCTGACAAAAGCCAAAGCAGAAGACCCCTACCATCTCATCAAAAGATAAGTCTTTCAGCTGAAAGGTGCATTCTAATCCTCAGAACATGACAAAATAATAAGCAAAGTTTTTAAAACGCTCGTTTGAAACTGAAAGAAGAGCTGCAAACACAATGCACATACTATCTAAAGGGGTAGGGGCACCACTCATTACTGAATATTATTTTGCTGTCAATGAACACGGAGCGATACAACAGCAGATGGAATAAAACATTTGTAAATAATTTTATTATAACGTGAAATTATCCAAGATATACAATACAGTGCATCAAACTAGGCGAAAAAGTCTTAATATGGTTACAACAAAGAAACACTTCAACTTACCTAAATATGTTGGGGTCTTTACTTCCACACCTCGTGCAATAACACTTTCTTCTTCTCTTTTGCTGTAAAGAGAGGGCTGTAAGGTTTTCACATGCGTATTAGAAACCAGCATAAAATTAATGCATTAGTCAACACTTTTCTTTCATACAAGGTTGTTTAGTCTTATGATCATGTGGTTAAGGAGTTAGATATGAATCCGTATACTTTTGAAGAATATTTAGTAATGAGTAATATTGATTTAGAATTATTAACTGGTTTAAAAAAATGTTAAATGAACTAAAGAAAAAGGCAAAAATCAGGAATCGATACAATCAAGTACTCCACCTGACACAGGACACCATATGGGAAAGTGACAAAAACACAAGAATACATCACACCCACGAAACCCAAGCGCTCAGCCCTTTCCCAGCAAGTGGCCATAAGGCTGTAAGGAACTGACAAACCAGTATGGCAAAGAAAAACACGAAACACAAATAACAAAAAAGTATCCACAAAAGAAGCACCGCCTTGGAAAGGTCAGTAAGAAAATTACTGAAGGGCTTAAACTTGTTTGATGGTACCAACCAAGTCCAATATGAGCAACTTTAAACCTGTTATAGGATATTTAACTGTGTTCACTCTATATAATTAAATAAATCCAACTCAATGTTTTTATCGTTTTTTCAGCGATTTTGATCGGTCCGTTGGTAAAATTAAATGTTTTTAATACTTCAATAAAAACCTGTGCGTATGATTATTTGATATCTGCCTTGATTTCACAGTGCTAATAACGAACTGTACATAAAACTTCGAACACAAGTGGCAAGTAGGGTACCATATTGTTGTGTCTGAGATAAAACATTCACCAGTTTAAATATAGTTATACATGTTGAAAGCTCATTTGAAAACCCTTACACCGTATGAGAGTGCATCTTCAAAGCAACAGCAGGAACTCTAAGAAATGAACCCGATGACGTGGTTATGTGACGTCACTTAACACAAACAGTCATGTCATCGAAGAGAATTGGCTACATCAACAACGAAATGTTTCAATACAGTTTGACAGCGTCAAAACGAACTTTTAAGGTTAACGCCTAGGGCCTACTAATGTGGAGATTTTAGGCAGGGACTTGTGAAGGTAAACTTGTGCTTTTAAAAACCTGTCATTCCGCGGAAGAGCCTTGTTGTTGTTGTTGTTGTTGTTGTTGTTGTTATCAGCCTTTTGGCCGAAGTATCTCTCTGGTAAGAAGGTTCTTTGGTACTTCTTTCATGGTAAAAACTCTATGGTACATTATATAAGGCATGTGTATCAGGTTCGGTTGTCAAGAAAAATTAACAAAATTATTGGGTTTTGAATCGTTTCGTGCTTGAAATGTATTTTCAAAGATTTCACTAATGATTTGTCTACATTCTTGGAATTCATCTTCTAGTTTAACCTCAAAAAACAGCTTGCAAGAAAATTCACTATTGCCTGTGCCAAAGAACAGTCTTGATCTCAACTTTTCTCGGATCTCTTCATACAGCTCACATTCCTCAATGAAATGTTTCACACTCTCAGGCTCCCCTTAATCTAAATGCTTTTCAATGAGCCCAGCAAGCTAAAGAAAACAATTCCAAACTAAATGGAGTTGTTTTGAGCTCATACTCATATACTCGCTCCAAACAGAGTGCAATATAAATCACTATTTAGCATAACATAGTTTTAAACTAACATAATTTTCAAGATGACTGCCCCATCTTTCATAGACAGCGGTTACAAACTATTTTCCTTCAGTGGGCTTATAAATTTGAATTGTTGTCAACAACCCTTTACAAATGTGCTGTTTTGTTCACAAATTTAACATAAAGCCCGCTTTATTCAATTTGTGAGTGATTCACCGGAGTTTACACATCGATAAAAACCAAAAATAAAATTTCATTCCTATCATATAAACTTAACAACTACAGTGCCTTATCCTTCCACTTATTCTAAAAATCAGATTTTCAAAAATTATCCAAAGCATTAACATTGAGAAATAAATTTGATCTCCCTGTAGAGAAGGCCAGTGTCAACGTGCCAATTAAGTAAACACCTTTTCAAATTCATCAGCCTTGTGGCTCACTCCTGTAGCTAACCTTCTATGAGCATGTGGGCTATCTTGGTTATGCGACCAGGCAGAACCAGTAGAATAAAATTTCATTCCAATTTGACCTCATTTGGCCCAGGAGAATCTGAGCTCCTTTTGAATGAAACGTTAATTGTTAAAAGTGACTTTTGTTCTCCTGTAACTTCAAAATGAAATCCAATCAACGTAAATTTAAAAAAGGTAAAAAAATGACTTAGACTTTAAAAAGGTTTTAAGAAATCACGTCAAAAGAATTTGTCCATTCAAAAGCAAGAGGTCTAATTTGACGTTGGCATAACTTAAGTCAATGTTATCCTAGGACCATAATCTGAACAATCTTTGTAGCGACTGTATCTCTAATGCTATGTTGCAATGGCCAAGGTGATTAGAAAGTAAGTAAATACCACAGAACAACCCATGCCGCCGCGAGAAAGAGACATTGAACACTCACAGCCACAATACAGCAGGAATATACTTACAGCCAAGCTCATCAGTGAGATGAATGCAATTTAACTAGAAAGGAAGCCCTGCACTGCATGACACAACAATGACCAAACACAAAATCCCTACAAACAACGGGAACAACGATAAAAAATGAATCATCACCAACAGAAACACCGCCTTAGAACAGAAAGCAGCTAAAGCCCCTTGGGTCGTGGGGGGGGGGGGGGTTAAATGCATTTAACTGGCGCCAAATCTTTGCCCTAGATTCTATAATTCTTAAACCCCAAATTTTATTTAGCTCACATAGACTGCCTATCTTATGCAATGCATCATGACTGAGAAATAATCTAATCAAACTAACACACTATAATGAAACACAGAAAATGGCTCATGACTCACAGATGGTCAGAGTTAAAGAAACCCTCAAGTTAAGCCATGATGGGCCCAGCCAAAGACAAACATCAGGCACCAACCCACCAATAAACGTTTTAGGTCAGAGTGGTCATTGCGTATGAGGCCTGGAACATCATCGTGCAATTAAAGAGGAAACCATAGCTATAAACCATGATTTGGTTTAGAATCAGGCATGCAGACTGTCGCATGATAGCCATGACATATCTCACTTTTTCATAAAGCTTGATTATCTTTTTTAATTGATCAGTAAAAGTAGGTTTTCCAACAATTCATTAGAAATGATTTCTGAAGCATTTTATTTTATATGGGAATGAAGGCCACCAGAGAGTACCATATCCATATTGTCTTAAATATTTTGACTGATTGATGTTCGATGTGAAATTTTACTACAATTGGTTGGACAAAACGTGAAAAGAATCAGTGAAGTAATGATGGCAGTAGAATACAAGTGGCTCAAGTTTACAGCTCAAAAGCCAACCTCAACCATTGCGAGCTAAACAAAGTTTGTGATTTAAAAACAGCAGAATCAATGGCGAAAATTTTGCCAGTACAATTAAAGACCCCCACACCTCCCTCTCTTGGCTTCAGATACTGTCCGTTCTAATGCGTTGGTTCTGTTGTTGTCGAATCATTGTTTGTTGTTGCTCCCATTGTTTTGTGTGTGTGTGGGGGGTCTGGTCTTTGTTTATTTATACAGTACTGAGTTACAGTTATGCAATCATCTCGCTGGGGAAAAAAAGAGATATGGGTTGTTTTACATAAATTGCCTATTGGTGTCATGTGATTGTTAGAATTATCTGTGTCTTCCTCACTGTGCCGTGGGTTCATCTGCAGTGTGTGGTTCTGGCATGTCCTGGTAATACTACTTTTGTTACTATATTTAGTTGTTGCCTAAAGCCCCTGTCATACCAAGCCGCGTTTCTACTGCGTTGGCACCGAGATGTTTAAATTTTCAGAGCGCCGTGAGATCGCAAACAAATCTCCATATTTTTCGCGGGAAAGGGTCTATCACGGCGTCCTTATAGCGACCATGGCGTTGCTACAGATTTCGCATGGCGTTCTATCAAGTTCCTACGGAGTTCTCGTGGCGATTCTCTGCGCTCTTACGACGCTTTCACTGCACTTCCACGGCGCTCGCAATTAACGCACTGCGCTTTAACGACGTCCGCACTGTGCTGACGGCGTGTTGAAGACGCAGTGTATGGCTTTTGCCACCTTTCCGAAGTTTTTGCCAGGGGCCTGTTGATTCGGGGAAAAAATATTTGTGCCATAAAAATGCAGGTATATTTATTTTTCTTAATGAAAAAGATCTCCATGCCAAGTAACAAATTATCAGTTCAAAGCTTTACATGCTGCATAGCATGTACTCTGAATATTTGCATCAAGATACGAATTAAAAATCTGTAACTTTCCTATTTTTTGGCCTGATTTCCACGGATTTTTTTTTCACGAAAATGGAGATTGGATATTTAATTCATCATTTCGGAAAGTTTTTGCTCAACTTTCAATTGGGAAAAGGCCGATATTTGGCCCCGAATTGGCATAGGAACGTCCTTCAGTGACATCTCCGTGCAAATGCCACTGATGACCACAGCGTTTGCACAACGACCTTTGTGCGCGCCCACAGAGGTCTTACTGCATGTAGCAGACCTTACTGCGTGGCTATGGTGACCATCCGGCGACCCCACTGCGCTCTTTTAGAGCGACTTTACCACGGCGTTTGTTTGAGCATGCTCAAAGTGCGCGCCGTCGGTCGGCGTTCTATGCGATCCCACAGCATCCACTGGCGATGCCACCGTGTTGCTGCGGAGATGCTTGCGACCCGATTGTACTTCGCGAACCTAAGCGATCTGCATTTTGCTTGGGCGCCGTGAGATCGCCATGATAAAGTTGCTCTGGTGTAAAAGGGGTTTCACATACTCCTACACTTCAACAATTTAAAAAGATCATTTTTTTTGATCAACCATGACTTACGATTTGGGCTAACAAAAGCTCCGATGGCCATTGATATATTGGTGATAAATTGTGGACTAAATATTAGGGCTTGCTAACTGCAGCTAGAAAAAATGTTTATCGCCAGAACACAACTGCAAAACTATTTATTGATCTACACCAGCAGATGAGGGTCTGGATTGGGTAATAATGATTAGTGAGTTATGGCCTTATTTTATAATGAATAGTGAATAATGAGCCAAAAAAATTATGAATAGTGAATAATGGGGGCCTAAAAATAATGAATAATCCTATTTTTTAATGAATAGAAGAAAAAATTAATGAATAGTGAATAATCAGATTTTAATGAATAATGAATGATGCTAAAAAGATCATCAATGCATTTTTGCCTATGCTTGTAAAAGATTGACCTCCTTTGTAATTGACTGGTTATCAAATAACTACACTATAACAACCACAAATGATAGGTAATTCTACAATTTATAAAACCCAGTCAACTAAGGGACATAATTTAGCGAGAATCAGTACAAAATAGCATCTGAAATAGAGATCGAAACAGAAAAGTCCCAAAAACTCAGGAAAAGTCACAGGAAGTAATCATGTGGTTTCTGTTATGCTCGCATTCTATAATACTGATCGCAAAACTGTGAAAGAAAGAAGTAGGTCCAGAGTCTGTATAAATTCCAAACAACACAAAAATGTAATGAGTTTTCGCCAGCATATTATTGGGCCCTCATGGGTTTTGGGGATTTGGGGAGAATGGCTATTTATTTTCAGGGAGCTGGGAAGCACTGGTAATTATTTTCAGAGATTTGGGGAGCAAGCTCATAGTTTTGGGGATTTAGGGAGCCCTGCAAAAAAGTAAGAAATTTCCCATTTTTAGATGGTGATGTTCCTCGTTCTACATCCTATGGAGTCTATATCTCTCAACTCATTCGTTTTGCTAGAGCATCTAGCTATGTTGCTGATTTCAACACTCGTAATAAATTGTTAACTCAGAAACTTCTTAAACAAGGCTATCGGTATCATAAACTTCGCAAAACATTTTCAAAATTTTATAGACGATACTATGATTTCATTTCTAAATTCCAAGTTGGACTTAAATCTCTCTTGCGTCAAGGACTTTTGGAACCTGATTTCTATGGTGACTTGGTGTATAAATTGAAGAAGATTGTTGGCTCTAATAATTTTTCAGCGCAGTTAATTAAAATAATTTCCCATTATAAACAGATTGGTTATAACATTAATGTACTGCAGCAGACTGCATGCTTGGTAGTCAACCCAATCACGGTTGGCAACTTTGCTTTCCTCTTTAATTGCACGCCGGTGGGTCGGACTTCAGACTCTATGATGGTTCCGACTTAAAGACTTATCTATTGATGAGATGGTAGGGGCCTGATGCTTTGGCTGTTTGTCGGGCCCACCGGGGTTTACCTGTTGGATTTCTTTTGCTCCGGTATTCAGTTTAATTTACTGTTGAGTCCTTATCCTTGCTTTATCTCCTTGTTATATCTTGATTAATATGTTTTAGGAGATGATGCATTGATAAGTTAGGGGTCTTTCATGCAAACCAAATATCTATGTGTCTTGATCCACATCTGAATTAAGGGTGAAGTTGGCGCCGTTAAACCGGTTTAAGCCCTCCAGTAAAATGTTTTACTGACCGTTCCAAGGCGGTTCTTCTTTTGTGGATCTTTTATGTTTTTGTTCTGTCTTGTGTTTGCTGTGTCTTTGTAAACCTGTCTTAAGCGGCCACATAAGAAGACCAAAAATTGGTTTTCCAGACAAATTATCGCTAAGTGAAGGTTTTAAGTATTGCAGAATGCTTTAAGGGTAGAAATCTGCAATACTTTTGACTTTCTTTGTGTCTTGATCCATATCTGAATTAAGGGTGAGGTTGTCGCCGTTAAACCGGTTTAAGCCCTCCAGTAAAATATTTTACTGACCGTTCCAAGGTGGTACTTCTTTTGTGGATATTTTATGTTTTTTTTCTGTATTGTGTTTGCTATGTCTTTGTGCGCGTCTGGTTATATGTGCTTTGTGGTCACCTGCTGGGAAAGGGCTGACCTCTTGGCTCTCGTTTGTGGTGTCTACTGTGAGTTGGTCACTTTCCCATTGGTATCCTGGGTCAGGTGTGGTACTTGACTGTATCGATTCCTGATCTTTGCACCCTTACTTACTTTTATTTTAATTTAAACAATCTCACCTTAAAGGAAAAATCTTCATTTCGTTTGATTTAAAAAAAAATCTTTGGCTTCTGGGGGGGGGGAGGCCCCCCAGACCCCCCTTGGGAAATCTCAGTGTATTTACTTTCGTGTTAACATACTAAATCGGATTGGGATAGATATTTTTAATCAGGTTTTCAGATAGGCCCTATTTTTCATTGTGTTCCTACATTTCCCTACTTTTTCTTGAAAATGTTCTACTATCCCTACTTATTCACTCTAAAATGTCATTTACACAATAAAAGTACATAAATTTTTCCTCGCTTGTTCAAATCTTAAAACATTACTATACTTTTTAAGCGTTATTTGAAAGATTGGTATTTTAATGAATAATTGGTCTTATTTTAATGAATAACCCAAAATTTTAATGAGACGAATAATGGGCTAAATTTTTAATGATAGTGAATACCAGACCCCCCCCCCCCCCATCCAGACCCTCGCAGATGCACCAAACACGCATGTCTTTTGCCAAAAACTAAGGGATAAAATGTGGTTTAAGGCCATCGACAGAGAACAGTGGATGGACATTTTTTTCAATTCTATGCTATTTTCTGAAAGCAAGAGATAAAGCATGATAGGACAAAATCTGTAACGTGAAAAAAATTAAAATGGCTTTGATTTTTTTTTATACATGGAAACCGGTCAGTCAACATTTAATGTTGCGGTAAATTTTGACATTTGTTGAAAAAAAATCAAAAACAGTGCTAAAAAATTTTGAAACAAAGCGCTTCGGCTTTTACCTTCATCAGAGTTTCAAGACACATTAAATTAGGTGGATTGTTAACAAAATATAACTATATACATGAATTATGTGGTTATTTAAGCCCTAAAAATGGCCCAGTTATTATGCGTTGATTTTCACAAATATGACTGCACAATATTTATGAATTAAACACAGCGCACAAAATTGGCATTCTGGCAATACAGCGTACAAATTTTGACATTTGTTGAAAAAAAAATCAAAAACAGTGCTAAAAATTTTTGAAACTAAGTGCTTTCGGCTTTTACCTTCAACAGAGTTTCAAGACACATTGAATTAGGTGGATTGTTAACAAAATATAACTATATACATGAATTATGTGGTTATTTAAGCCCTAAAAATGGCCCAGTTATTATGCGTTGATTTTCACAAATATGACTGCACAATATTTATGAATTAAACACAGCGCACAAAACTGGCATTCTGGCAATACAGCGTACAAACTTTGGCATTCTGGCAAGAAATGTCTTGTATGAAAATTTGTGTAGAACAGAAGTCTAAAACATGTCTAGGCTCCTAAAAGATCGTCTACAACAACACAGCACACCAGGTTTCTACCATATGGCCAGATAGAGTCAGTCACCCTTGTTGATGCCAAATGGACACAGAGTGTTCAGACGCCGAATCCAGTAGCTCTCACCGAGTTTCCTGGTAGAATCTGACCACTCCTTGTTGTATTCAAGGCAGTAGACAGAGGCATGACTCAAGAAGTCATGATCTGTAGAGTGAAAATGTTCTGCTGTTGGTGATCTTTCAAACCTACGGTGTCTCCAGTCATCACCATGGCAATTCATGCGTTTGTCCTGCAAATTTTCATACAAGACATTTCTTGCCAGAATGCCAAAATTTGTACCCTGTATTGCCAGAATGCCAATTTTGTGCGCTGTGTTTAATTCATAAGTATTGTGCAGTCATATATGTGAAAATCAACACATATTAAGTAATGGTTATACCATGGGTTGTTCGTCTGTACGTGGAGATAATCCACGAGCTTTAGCTTTAGCGGGTTCGAATCTCGCTAGAGGCAAAATATTTACAGCATCTATCGGCTCAGTTGATTCACTATATCCCTCTGTATTTATCTACTGTCTGAATCTGCATCAGTTTCTGATCCTGTGTAGCTCGAAAGCAATGATGTTTGTGAAATTATATTTCCGCACTTCTGATATTTATCTAATTTCACTTGTATCCTTGGATCCATCAGGCTTTCACTTGCGAACGAAATAGATGCCATGCATTGAAAAAGGAACCAATATACGACATGTACTGCATCAGGCGTTGTCAATATCAGCGCTTCCTGAACATCCTTTTTTGGGGATGACTCAGTGGCGCAGTTGGTAGCGTCAATGTCTGGTGTAGTGCTAGGCGGTGTTGTCGAGGTCGTGGGTTCGAATCTCGCTAGAGGCAAAATATTTACAGCATCTATCGGCTCAGTTGATTCACTATATCCCTCTGTACATATATATATATATATATATATATATATATATATTAGATTACTTAGGCTGCTGTCCGTTCTTAGGCGCTGGTTCTGTTGTTGCTGACTTTTTGTTTATTGTTACTCCCACTGTGGGAGTCTGTAATTGTCCTAATGTTTTGTTGTACGTTACTTTATGTCCATTCTGTTTTTGCAATCATCTTGATGGGGAAGAGAGAGCTGATTGCTTTGCTTAATTTGTCTTCCTGGTGTCTCGTGATGGTTGAGCGGCTCTTCATCGCGGTGCCACAGGGTTGTCTGCAGTTTATGATTGTGGTATATCCTGATCATACTCACTTACTATTTCTAAACACAAATAGTTATATCTGGAAAGTGAGTACCCCGTGAAAGCCGCAAGAAACCCTAAATGTGTTGCATGCGAAGAACAAATACACAAGCCTGCCTGTGCATCCAGTCACGCTGATAAGCGCCTTTGGTTTATGCTAAAAAGAGTGTGCAAGTAATACTTGTTATCAAGATTCTAGATAGTCTGTGTAGCTGGATATGCTGGTTTGAACTTTACTTTGCCCAAACCCCGGTCTAGTTTTCTTGAGTGGAGACGGAATGTTTCCTTGATCTCTGACTCATCATTAAATAAAACCCATGGTATCTTACCTCAAGTCTGAACGTTGTTCATTTTCTCTTTGTGATCCACGTTCTTTGAAATCCTTCGTCTTGAACTCTTCTATGCCATGTATGATCGTTTCTGTAAATCTAACAAATGAAGATTTAAGCATTGGTTCATCAACTGCTTCAATAGTGTTTTCAAGTTCTGGTATTAATGGAGGGCTTGCCAGTTCATTTATTACCTCATTGTCAATAAGTTTTTCAAACAGTTCAAAAACCGGTTTGGGTTCTTTTGTTTTGATGGCTTCAGACAGCATTTTCTTGTACTTAAATATAAGTTCGTTTTTTTCTTCCATTTGGGCACGTATGTCTTGTACAATCACTTTTCCTCTGTCATGTAGCGGTTGAACCATGGCCACTGTTTCTTTCAGTAATTCGTCAATTGCAAGTTTCATTTTTTCTGCATGTGTTGTTAGTACTGTTATTGTTGTTTCGTGTTCCTTAAGCTCAGGTTCAATAGCTGCAATCAAAGATGCTTCATTTTCCTTTATTGAAAGGTTGGCGTCAGTTAAAGATTCTTCTAAAGTTACTCTCATTTCGGCAAAGACATTATCGACCATGTCGGTAGCATGACCTTCATGTGAAACTATCTTACAGTCTCTACAGATTTGCTTCCTACAATCACAGCAAAAGAATCTCAAATCTTCCTTTGGATGTTCAACACACATCTGAGGATTGGGTTCTGATACGTCTTTCGTCGGTTCATCTAAATAGAAGTTTTTCTGCAGACCATCAACTCCTGTAGATGGAAGGGTATTTCTTGCTCTGCATAATGGACAGTCAAACCTCAGCACTGACACAAACATCGTATTGGATGACTTTCGAACATACTCCTTCAAACAGTCTCGGCAAAATGTATGGAAGCAAGATAAGATTCGTGGATCAGTGAAACGATCAAGACAAAGAGAACATCGAAATTTGTCATCCATGGTTATGTCCCTGTATAAAAAATAAACTTTATTTGGGTCAGCATATGAGATTTTGGTACTTTTTCACTCCCAAGGAGCGGAAGTGACCGGACAATTGCGAGAGAACGACAAGTTACGGTATATTGGAGGATCAGTCATTTGCTCTCAAAAGAAAACACAGGGTGCATAAATATGTCACGACAGCCATTGGCATGCTTTTCATGATTTTACTCATACTCACGTAAGTACCAAGATAAATATCCTGTAAACTGGTAATATTAAAACTGATATTTGTGATCGTTCTTTAAATATTAATGTCACTGATCAGTCCATTTACGCTTTGTTTCAATGAGGTCACTGTGTATAATTGGACTGAAATATAGCATAGCAATATAGTTTGTACGTTCTGCTTATTTGTCTACCTTCTCGAATTACATATTAAGTTTATTCTTGAATAAAAAGCTGCTTAAAGAGTGTTAACTGGAATAATATGCAAAGACTTGTCATGTGACCTATTTACATCATATGAACGGGCACTTGACAGTAAATTGAACGATTGCTTACGATCCAAATTGTCTGTATTGAACAGGCACTTGAGATCGTTAACACATTTGGTTGAAATGATAATTGCAACATATATATATATTTGGTGTAAATTTGTTATTTCAAACAATAAATAGTCTTGACATCGTTTTTTTTTTGTTGTTGCTTTACGTCTTAGTAAACGGATATGGTCATTTCGGGACAGTCAGTTCACCCAACCACACTTTTTTCCTGAACAAGCAGTTGACCAGTACTTCGTGCACATACTATCGCTTGTAACTGACAACAACCCTTCTTGAATGAATCAGCAGAAGGGAGGAGAATGACCATAGAAATTATTTCATGAACAATCTCCACGAATGTATGGGACTGGGCCGGGATCGAACTTGCAACCCCTGGATCTGCAGTCAGACAGGCATATGTAGTCATACACGTTACCGACTGCGCTACGTGGTCCAACTGACATCGTTTATAGTCCATGTTTTGAGATAAATATAAAACAAAAACAGTGTTATGTTTGGTTCCCGCTTGAATTCATCTAGACTAGTACAGGTTTGCAGTAATAATACCCCTTGATAGGAGACATAGTATACAGGAGTTATCAATTGCTGGACGAAGGATGCTTATATTATACTCTTTAAGTGCTTAGGTTAAGTTTGCAAAGGGAAAAGTGTGCCATCCTAACATGTCCACAGCTTTTTACCATGGACATAAAGCAGCTAACCAAATAGACAAAGTATGCATGGTTTGGCCGTGTTGCATATCATCTTTAAGCAATGAATATTTCTGTAATTTTGTATCGTGATACCTTTCATTTTTATTTGAACTTTGCCTAAGTGCAAACATTACGGACCCAGATCAGACTGCCCCCTTATGGTCATTTGAAAACAGCATGATCAGGGATCATAGTGTGTGCTTCCATATGATCAAGGCTGAAGAACATTTTGATATATACAGCAGATGTGAAAAACAGACAGCAGTTTCAGGACAAAATAATGACAGGATCAGGCTTAATAAATCAATTAGTTAAATTTGACATTTATTGGCGTCTAAAGATATTTTTCCTAATAATTTAGAATTTCTGAGTTACTTTCCTTATATTTTGCACGAAAAAAATGCTGTTGGTACTTAAAAGAACCGTCTCAGTGAGACGGTTCTTAATATCCACAACATAGCTTTTGCTAGGAAGGAATGAACCTAATTTAAATTGCTGTTTGCTCTCGCATCTGCTGATACACTTTAGAACTCTACATTGCAAACGATATGGACTCAGATTAGGCTGTTCTTTTAGGATCAGTCTGATCAGGGTCAATAGTGTTTGCTTCCAAGACGAAGTTAGTCTGGATTTCATTCAGAGTCTTCTTCATAATGATTTTAATGAATGAAATATGGGTCAGCTTATGAGATTATGTTTTGCTTCCATATGATCAAAAGTAGTCTGTAGTACATGTGAATATAACCGGGCCGCGTAGCGCAGTCGGTAACGTGTCTGGCTACAGATGCGTGTCTGACTGCAGATCCAGGGCAGATCCAGGGGTCGCAAGTACGATCCCGGCCGGGTCCCATACTTTCGTGGAGATTGATCATGAAATAATTTCTTCGGTCATTCTCCTCCCTTCCGCTGATTTATTCAAGAAGGGTTGTTGTCAGTTACAAGCGAAAGTATGTGCACAAATTACTGGTTAACCGCTTGTTCAAGCCTGCCCAGGAAAAAGTGTTGTTAGGTGAACTGACCGTCCCGCATTGACCATAGCTGTTGACTTGGGACGTAAAGTCGATAAAAGCTGACAGCATTTTAGGATAAAGTTGTGAGTCGAAATATTGGTGCTGATATGAGTAGTATAGGTTTTGCTGGTTGAGCACGAGTTTCGGTTCCGGTTCCCTATGGTTCTTTTGTTCTATTATTCCTGAAAGAATGCGTTATAATCTTAATCCTTTTGTTCGAAATAATGGGTGATTTCTTAACACAAAGGTGTGATATGCCAATGACAATGAAAGGTATTTCTTAAAATAAAGGTATTGATACCGGCAGAGACTGACTACGTACAGGAAGGCTTGAACCAGCTCATGAGATAGGCGCTCAGCAAATGCTCTGGCGAGACTGCACCCTGAGCCTTCGCTGTTCGCTGTTGTTGTTGTTTATGATTAATTAGACATATAGACTCTTTTGGTAGATAGCTGTTTATGCATGTACTCCGCCAGAACATAGGTACCATTTTATCATGGGCTGGGAACCGCAGTGGCACATGAGACGCTCATGAGCATCCAAATAGTGCCAATCGGTTTGGCTATTGCACAGTGCACAAATAAATGAGCGATTACATAGGCGATCAGCTAAGGCTCGTTCTAGCCTGCGTATCAACATAGTTTCGCCGGAGACTACGGCTTAGTATGGACTGAAGTAGATGAAAGTTAATGACCGAGAACCTGATTTCTGTACTTAATGTATAGGAGACCAGCGATGGCTCAGACAAGCCTGTGCATCTGCGCATTATCGCAATAGCCGTCCCCCGGATTGAAGTAAATTTATAGACATCTAGCCCACTGGTTAGCTACGTATTTATGTGTGTATAAAGAATACGCGTGTGCGACTACTTGCATACATGTAGCACTGTGCCTCAAACATCTGCATGCCCATAAACATGGCACTTCTCAATAAGCAAGGGCCATATTTTCGGGATTTCTGTCAAATTAATTAGATATTCCTGTCACAACCCCGTAGTATGTTGACAAAGTTGAAAAATGAAGCTCTAAAATCTTATTGGATCCTATGTGATAGACGGACGGACGCACATACATAAGGACCGGACAAATACAATAGTCGCACTCAAGAACATAATAAACTTGTTTTAAACGATGATGAATACATGAATGTGGAAAAAGTCTAAGCTTTTCAATACTTGAAAGTGCGTTCGACAAACGGACAGATGCACACACATGTACGCACAGCGCAGCCAATGCAAAATTCGCCCACAAGGGTTCAATAAATAAAGTTCTTCAGCTTTGTCTCGTACGATGATGAATGCATGGGGGTGATTGTAAAGAGTTTATGTGAAAACAATACTTTATTTTCTTTTCACTGGTCAACAAAACGTGTTATTAGTAGATGGTTTACGTCCCAGTTAACACAGTTAACACATCAGGGCGTTTTCCTTGATTTAGTCTGTGTGTTACATTTAATGTCCCACCAACAACTAGAAGCTTATGGAGACGGAACCACGGCTTAAAGTGTTTCATCCGATAGACTGAACACATAGGGTATCGAACCTGCGACAAGGCAAGTTATTTATCCACTACACCACGGCGTCTCCTTTTCATTGGTTTCGTTGGAATCGATGGACAAAACGGGTAAAAACTCCCATATTAAAAACTAGCCCTCTTATTAAAGGCAACATACTATCGAGACAGCGAAACACCAGTTTGACCGATATTTTCTCAACACGCATACACGCGCGCGAGCGCACGCACGTACACACATACAATAATGTTTTTCATATTATAGATGTTCTAATGATAAGATGCTCGCATTCTCGTCAAAACCTTCACTGTTCGCACGCAGATCTAAGAGGAGGCTTTATACATGATCTATCTCCGACAGTAGCTGCACACGCGTGCTCTCTCGTCAGGGCATTCGCCCTTTGCTGTTGTGGATGCGCATGCTAATCTACACTGTAAGAAAAGAAACGGATCATGCTGCATACATGTATTCATAATTTTTGATCGATATTTTCTTAACACGCGTACACAGACTTCCGCGCGCACGTATACACGAATGCACCCACACTTCACTTCAAATAATGTTTTTCATCTATCTTGGGTGTTCTAAAGATTTACTGCATGCAGTTCCGTCAGAGCCTTCACTGCTGGCACACAGAGGGCTGAAAGGAGGCTTCATACATGATGTTGTTCTATCCCCGACAGCTAGCTGTGTATGCGTGCAGTCTCGTCAGGGCATTTGTCCTTCGCTGCTGTGAATAAGCAGGCTCATCTGCACAGTTAGGAAAGAAGCGGATCGGCCTGCATGTTCAACCAGCAGGATCTTTTTTTTCTTCTCAAAACATACATGCGTCCACGCACGCAAACACGCATTGCTTCAAATTCATTCTAGCTTTTGCGATATTTCCCCCCGAAACCCTGATCTTGTTCTATCATGTCTATGCGAACAACACAGGTGCACACCGTCCTTTGTCAATCGCTTTCTGGAAACATAAAATGTAAAGTTATATGCTTTTTTTTAATGATTCTAGCTAGTTCCAGTGGCTTAGTAGTTAGGTTTGAATATTACTTTGCTACAAGTAAAGAGGAAGGCAAATATCAGGAATCGATATAATCAAGTACCACACCTGAACCAAGACAACATATGGGAAGTGGCAAAAACACAAGAAAACATCACATACAAGAGACCCAAGAGGTCAACCCCCTTTCCAGCAGGTGACCACACGGCTGCAAGAACAGACACGACAGTATGAATAACAAAAAGGATCCACAAAAGAAGCACCGCCTTGGACCGGGTAGTAAAAACTACTGGAGGGCTTAAACATGTTTGACGGCATGTGAATACACAGCAATCTATGTGGCTAAGGACCAGCTATCAAGTGTGGCTAAGGACCAGCTATCTAGTGGGGCTAAGGACCGAGTCTCTTTCTGTCTCTTCTTCGAGTAGTGACTAATCTGTTGAGACTGTGCAGATGCCCAAGCTCGTATGAGCCTTGGTTGCTCGCTGTGTTTTGTTTATGTTTTAGGACCACAGGGTCGAATAAGAATAGCATTTTGCATACCTAGTTAAAATTGTATAAATAAGATAAAAAGTGTGGCTAAGGACCTAGTTTTTGACCTGAGCTTCTATCTTTGCCTCTTTATGTGTGCGAGTAGCGAACGATCTGTCGAGACAGTGCAGATGCACAAGCTTGTATGAGCCTTGGTTGCTTGCTGATTCGACAGGTAACGCTGGCTCATTTATTAAATACTTAGGGTGTGTTCTGGCATGGTGTACAAGCGCAATCTGGTGTCTACAAGGGCCGCGATTAACTCATTCGTGTACAAAAAGTAGGTGAGTATGACCAGGAAATGCCACAATCACAGACTGCAGACCAACCCACGGCACCGTGAGGAAGAGAACAGCAACAACAAACGCTAAATACCACCGAACCACTGCCTTATACCGGACAGCAGCCAGGCCATTGGGGGGCTTGAATATATTTAAGAGGTTCCTTGCACATTTCTTTTACTCCGAATAGGCGTATATATCTGGAATGTGTTTGTTTGAAGAAGTGTGCCAATGAATTAAATATGTGAAATGAGATTATGACGCCTAACTACATTTTTTTAAAGGTGCGCTTGGCCATTTGATTACCCATTTCACTGTGATAATCGATTTTATAGAAATCGCATAACTTGTTGTTTGGTTAGAAAAAAAGAATGCATCTGGTTTTGTTATATGACTCCTATAAAAGACCTCCTCTGATTGGCTGAAACTAGCTTGCACTGGTTATGACAAATCTTGATGTCAAACAGTGATGAGCTCAAGACAGGTAACATAACAGACACAGAGCTAAAAATAGATTGAACTAGATCTAGCCCATATGACATTAAGTTTTGTCACTGCTACCTGAGAGCTAAAAATAGATATTGTAACACTGACTGATTTCTTATGTATATTTCACAGGTAAAAAGTTTCAATTCAGAATTTGTTCATTTTTATGAGAACAGCATTTAACCCATTTATGCCAAATGGAATTTCACACCGTTATCAATTGGAACAGTCCTTTTCTGTTTAAGGGGTGTTAGGTGGTATTTTTCATTTTTATTCAAGTTTTTATAGAAAATTATGCAAGCAAACACTGGAGACCCTGATCAGACGCCGCATTCTGTGGAGTCTGGTCTGGGTCTGCACTATTTGCCTATGTCCCACAAAAAGGACGCTAGTAATATATGGGTTAAAATGCAATTATTTTGCTTATCTCATAAGAGTTGCAGAAATTTGGGAAGTATATTGTTATAATTATCTTCCTAGGAACATCTGACTTGAGTAAATGTACAAATATGAAAATAAAAGAGAGACAGTGTCATATAACAAAACAATTGGTGCATTCTTTTTTGGTTAACATCAGGATTAGTCAACCCTCGAAAGTGATGTTCACCTGGGCTTCGCCTCGGTGAACATCACTGTTCTCGAGTTGACAAATCCTGATGTTAACCTCAAAAGAATGCATCAATTGTATAATGTCGTCTGCTTATGTCGCCTGCTGCATTTAAATAATCTGGAAAACCGGATCCTTCAGAAATAGAGAGAACCTACAATATAAGAAACAGCAGACTCGGTTTTATTGTGTCTGGTCTGATCAAGAGAACTTATGGAAAGTGTAACCATTCTTACGCCCCTAGCACCGACTTAAGCGGTATTCTGCTTTCCATCAGAACCCAATATTCCTGAGGGACCAGAATATGAAAAAATATCAACACTATATCGGTGTACGGGGAGAAGTTTTACCAACTCCACGTGGCACAACGACAGCTGTTGCGACATCTAAATAATCTGGAAAAACGGATCATTCAGAAATAGAGAGAACCTACAATACAAGAAAACAACAGACTCGGTGTAATTACCTAACATTATCAATTGTTTTAACTATAGTGGCAAACTGGCTGGACATTATCAGACTGCTCCGATATAGGATCAGTCTGATCTGGGTCTACACTGTTAGTCAAAGATGCCTCTAAAAAACGATTGATTTATCAATGACACAATTCTATTTTTTAACATGCCTTGTACGTGCGATCGGAATCTTGCTATTTTGTAAACAGCCAAAATTAAAACTAACAATTAAACAAGGCAAAGATGCAATGAAATACATGTACATTTTTAAAACTCAGTTTAAACTACTGGTGTGTGTTGAGAAAATATCGATAAGCAGACTGATCTGTTTATTTCCTTACCGTGCAGATTAGCCTGCGCATTCACAACATCGATCAGCGAAGGCCCTGACGAGACTGCACACATGCACAGCTAGCTGCCGGGTATAGAATATCACGTTCGAACTGCATGCGAGCAGCGAATGCTTTGACGGAACTGCATGCATATAATTTTTAGAACACCCAAGATATGAAAAAACATAATTTAAAGTAAAATGTGCATGCGTGCGCGTGTACGTGTGTGCGCGTGTGTGTATGTTCGAAAAACATCCGGATCCAACTGGACAATTATGCAGACTGGTCTGTTTATTTCCTTACTGTGCCGATAGCCTGACGAGACTGCAAGCAGGTGCAGCTAGCTGTCGGGATAAAACATCATGCATGAGTCTCCTCGAGGGGTTGTGGGTTCGAGCCTCACCAGAGACACTACACGTCAACCCAGGAAGATCCATAACGGCATGGCTGAAAAATTGTTGACTGGGATGTTAAGGATCAAAACAAACGAAGTGCTCAATGTGTCCAAATAAGAATACCTCTACTTGTTAACATTCGCGGACCTTAAACAATTATTCTGAACACCCATGATAAGGAAATACACACCCAATGAAACTTGCGAATTGTAAATGTGCGGTGTTGGTCCAAGGTGCTCTAGAAAACATACAAAAAGCTGGTTCTTTACTCCACAAAGCGACCGTTGGCTCAAATTTGGCAACAATGATTTAGGGGACTTTTTTCTGAAGAAAAAAGGCAAATGACATGCATAAAGCCGACTGTTCAGAGCCGATTATCTAGACATTAATTTCACAATAACACGTATTAGAACATCGATATGCTCTGCGTCCAAAAAAGAAAACGCCTACCCAAACCCACAGATGCTCGCAAACACTAAGAAGAAACCTTAGATCTCTAGCCTGACTAGATGGGATGTATATGCGTGAATTAAAATTATGCTAAGCACAGGCATTGAGTATCAAAATCGCATGAGCTGACTCGCAAAGCAGTGGGCTGATCTGCGGGCTGTAATTGTGACATTTCCTGGTCATACCCGATCACTTGCTTTTCAAAAACATGTATTCCTATGAATTTGAACACTTTGATCTGTCTGACTTAGAGAAAATGAATATGGACTCCATGACCATATCATTGTCAGTCTGCATTTGTGCTAGTTCATGTGGTTTTGGTACTTATCGTATCAGTCTGAAGTCACCCTTTAAACGTGCGTGAACAGCTATCTTGTGGGGTAAGATGCATAAACTGTGGTCCGAATCCCCATCCACGTCCTCATTTTGTGCGTGCGAGCAGTGAAGGCTAAGACGAGACGGCGGGAAAGGGCAGGCTCGTCCGCATATGTGATTGTTATCAAAGCTTACTGATTTAACAGGTAAACAAAGAACTGAGTGAAAAACTCGGCTAATAATAAACTGGAACCTTTCTCATTTCAGCATGCTAGGAACAGAAAGATAGCCGTACATTTTTCGTTCAATCCATCTATATGTACCACAGTCCATGGAAATAGTCGAAAATTGGATGGGCTTTTCTTAAAGCATACATTAATTTTAACCCAATTTGCCAAATGGAGTCTTCCATCCTGTTTCGTCCACTATCGTTTGCATGGTGTTGCTATTCTAGCTATACCTTTACTTGCTACACCTATACCAGCTAATATTTATACAAGCTAACATGCTCTTGCTATACCTATACTAGGCATATCAGTAAGCTTTGATAACAATCACACATTCCCGCCGCCTCGTCTTAGCCTTCACTGCTCGCACACACAAAATAAGGACGTAGATAGGGATTCGGACTACAGTTTATGCATCTAACCCCACAAGATAGATGTTACGGTTTAAATGGTGACTTCAGACTGATACGATAAGTACCAAAACCACATGAACTAGCACAAATGCAGACTGACAATGATATGGTCATGGAGAGTTATTTTCTTTTACAATTGACGGGCAATAAAGAAATCTATGATTTTTTATTATTACTATTTTTTATAATATTTGATAAAAATAAAAACGGTGTCTAAACAGTATATTGTCCTCGCCCAATGAAAACGTAAGTTCTATGCTTGCAAACAACACAGGCTAAGATCCGCGAGGTTGATCAGCGCTTTGGTGTTTGAAGTCTGACCTTGCCATATGCATAATTTCAACAATTTAGCAAGTATCTGTTGCTGGACACACTTACTTAAGCATAGAATGCTTATGTATATACAGCTGTTAAGGAACACTGTGTCAAAGTGGGGCTAAACGTGCTACAAGGCTAAATGAGCCAAGTCATGCGAAGACTTGTTTGTGGGATTAGAGATGGGGTGGCATCTTTGAATTTGAGATATGCCTAGTATAGGTATAGCAAGAGCATGTTAGCTTGTATAAATATTAGCTGGTATAGGTGTAGCAAGTAAAGGTATAGCTAGAATAGCAACACCATGCAAACGATAGTGGACGAAACAGGATGGAAGACTCCATTTGGCAAATTGGGTTAAAATTAATGTATGCTTTAAGAAAAGCCCATCCAATTTTCGACTATTTCCATGGACTGTGGTACATATAGATGGATTGAACGAAAAATGTACGGCTATCTTTCTGTTCCTAGCATGCTGAAATGAGAAAGGTTCCAGTTTATTATTAGCCGAGTTTTTCACTCAGTTCTTTGTTTACCTGTTAAATCAGTAAGCTTTGATAACAATCACATATGCGGACGAGCCTGCCCTTTCCCGCCGTCTCGTCTTAGCCTTCACTGCTCGCACGCACAAAATGAGGACGTGGATGGGGATTCGGACCACAGTTTATGCATCTTACCCCACAAGATAGCTGTTCACGCACGTTTAAATGGTGACTTCAGACTGATACGATAAGTACCAAAACCACATGAACTAGCACAAATGCAGACTGACAATGATATGGTCATGGAGTCCATATTCATTTTCTCTAAGTCAGACAGATCAAAGTGTTCAAATTCATAGGAATACATGTTTTTGAAAAGCAAGTGATCGGGTATGACCAGGAAATGTCACAATTACAGCCCGCAGATCAGCCCACTGCTTTGCGAGTCAGCTCATGCGATTTTGATACTCAATGCCTGTGCTTAGCATAATTTTAATTCACGCATATACATCCCATCTAGTCAGGCTAGAGATCTAAGGTTTCTTCTTAGTGTTTGCGAGCATCTGTGGGTTTGGGTAGGCGTTTTCTTTTTTGGACGCAGAGCATATCGATGTTCTAATACGTGTTATTGTGAAATTAATGTCTAGATAATCGGCTCTGAACAGTCGGCTTTATGCATGTCATTTGCCTTTTTTCTTCAGAAAAAAGTCCCCTAAATCATTGTTGCCAAATTTGAGCCAACGGTCGCTTTGTGGAGTAAAGAACCAGCTTTTTGTATGTTTTCTAGAGCACCTTGGACCAACACCGCACATTTACAATTCGCAAGTTTCATTGGCTGTGTATCTTCTTATCATGGGTGTTCAGAATAACTGTTTAAGGTCCGCAAATGTTAACAAGTAGAGGTATTCTTATTTGGACACATTGAGCACTTCATTTGTTTTGATCCTTAATATCCTAGTCAACAATTTTTCAGCCATGCCGTTATGGATCTTCCTGGGTTGACGTGTAGTGCCTCTTGTGAGGCTCGAACCCACAACCCCTCGAGGAGACTTCATGCATGATGTTCTATCCCGACAGTTAGCTGCACCTGCTTGCAGTCTCGTCAGGGTCGTCGCCCTTCGCTGGTGTGGATGCGCAAGGCTATCTGCACAGTAAGGAAATAAACAGACCAGTCTGCATATTTGTCTAGTTGGATCCGGATGTCTTTCGAACATACACACACGCGCACACACGTACACGCGCATGCATGCACATTTTACTTTAAATAATGTTTTTTCATATCTTGGGTGTTCTAAAAATTATATGCATGCAGTTCCGTCAAAGCATTCGCTGCTCGCATGCAGTTCGAACGTGATATTCTATACCCGGCAGCTAGCTGTGCATGTGTGCAGTCTCGTCAGGGCCTTCGCTGATCGATGTTGTGAATGCGCAGGCTAATCTGCACGGTAAGGAAATAAACAGATCAGTCTGCTTATCGATATTTTCTCAACACACACCAGTAGTTTAAACTGAGTTTTAAAAATGTATTTCATTGCATCTTTGCCTTGTTTAATTGTTAGTTTTAATTTTGGCTGTTTACAAAATAGCAAGATTCCGATCGTACGTACAAGGCATGTTAAAAAATAGAATTGTGTCATTGATTGTTTTTAAAGGCATCTTTGACTAACAGTGTAGACCCAGATCAGACTGATCCTATATCGGAGCAGTCTGATAATGTGCAGCCTGTTTGCCACTATAGTTAAAACAATTGATAATGTTAGGCAATTACACCGAGTCTGTTGTTTTCTTGTATTGTAGGTTCTCTCTATTTCTGAATGATCCGTTTTTCCAGATTATTTAGATGTCGCAACAGCTGTCGTTGTGCCACGTGGAGTTGGTAAAACTTCTCCCCGTACACCGATATAGTGTTGATATTTTTTCATATTCTGGTCCCTCAGGAATATTGGGTTCTGATGGAAAGCAGAATACTGCTTAAGTCGGTGCTAGGGGCGTAAGAATGGTTACACTTTCCATTAGTTCTCTTGATCAGACCAGACACAATAAAACCGAGTCTGCTGTTTCTTATATTGTAGGTTCTCTCTATTTCTGAAGGATCCGGTTTTCCAGATTATTTAAATGCAGCAGGCGACATAAGCAGACGACATAACCAGATGCATTCTTTTTTTCTAACCAAACAACAAGTTATGCGATTTCTATAAAATCGATTATCACAGTGAAATGGGTAATCAAATGGCCAAGCGCACCTTTAAAAAAATGTAGTTAGGCGTCATAATCTCATTTCACATATTTAATTCATTGGCACACTTCTTCAAACAAACACATTCCAGATATATACGCCTATTCGGAGTAAAAGAAATGTGCAAGGAACCTCTTAAATATATTCAAGCCCCCCAATGGCCTGGCTGCTGTCCGGTATAAGGCAGTGGTTCGGTGGTATTTAGCGTTTGTTGTTGCTGTTCTCTTCCTCACGGTGCCGTGGGTTGGTCTGCAGTCTGTGATTGTGGCATTTCCTGGTCATACTCACCTACTTTTTGTACACGAATGAGTTAATCGCGGCCCTTGTAGACACCAGATTGCGCTTGTACACCATGCCAGAACACACCCTAAGTATCTATAATACTAAATAAACGAATTACCGCATAAACTGAAAAATCGAGGTCATTTTCATGCTTGATTTCTTTACTGTTACTTTAAGATATTGCTTTCATTGATAATCTCGGTTAGGATGAGTTTTCATTTAGCATAGATTTAGAGAATTTTGGAATTAAGTGTGTTTTCTAAAAGAACTGCGCCCTCTGGCGAATGTTTCTATATTTAGTGTATGTCACGTTCATGGTCACGCGTCACTATTTTTAGATCGATTGGGTTTCCAATACAAACTGAATGGAGATGACTGAAGCGTTCCGAATTTTTGTGTATATGTCATATGTATATGTGTATTATGCTGTGTCAAGTCGGCCATATTATAAACAACAATGGGGAAAACGCCGCCAAACTCGCCAAAGAAAAAAAGATATGGCTGTAATTTTAAATAATCCCTTATCAAAACTGATTATTAGTCGCGGTAATCATCACACCTTTCTTCGACACGCGCTTAATAATCCTAAGTGTCAAGGTCGCTGCGCATAATGTACTGTTTACATCGATTGGCTTGGTCGTACCACTTATATCACGGTAGGCAATGACGCTATCAAATATTATTAGTAAAAGGCGCCTCGCTGAAGTTTTTCTGTGATTTTCTTGACGAGAAGAAATAAACATAACCGCATTTACAAGTATCAGCTTTTGTAAAAAGAAAATAAAAAAAAAATCGTCGGTTCCGGGTCATTTCGGCCCATGGTCATTTCGGCCCAATAATCCCTTTTTGGTTCTTAGAAAAAAATAAATCTCACTCCTAAAAAATTTGGTAAAATTGGTCCGCGCGGTAAATGCGAGCAGAAAATAACCATTTTAAGGGCGTCGCGCGCAATCTCACTCTTTAAGATTTCAAAAAGTTGACAGGTATGCAAATAACGAAGTAAGAACTACACCAAAATCACCACCTTAGAACGGTCAGGTGCAAGCTACTGGTGAGGGCTTGAGGTTGAATTTGTTTTTAGCTCACCTTAGCAGCATATGTCAGCTTATAGGTAGGATGCCCATGGTCCGTTGTCGTCAACAATTTCAAACATCTTCTTCTCGGAAACCATTTGACCAATCAAAGACAAATTTTATGTGGAGCCTCTTTGGGTAGGGGGAACGAAAGTTTGTTTGTTGCATCTGGGTCACATGACCAAGATGGCCGCCACGCCCATATATGGTAAAAACCCTTCAAAAATCTTCTTCCCCGGAACCGGTGAACCAATTTCCACGAAACTTGGTATGTAGCAGTGGTGACTCTGCCCATCATACTTTGTTCAAATGATGACCTACGGTTGACCTTGACCAATTTTACAACAAGGTCAAATTTGTTAACTTAGGCTTTTCTACAGGAAAAAGTGAAAGCTGTTGATTTTTTCACAAATATTTCAGCCTCTGACCTGAAACCAACTGAAATAATGAAGAATTGTGAGTATTGAAGGCCGAGGTCATTTCTTGACCTTGGCTAAAGGTCATTTACGTATATGAAAATTAAAACTGGCTTTTCTCGGAAATTGATGGGCCAATCAAACCCAAATTTTATATGTTAGCTTTCAGGTACAAGCAGGGTTCCAGTTTGAGGGCAAATCGGCGAAATACTTCGCCCCAGACCGCTCCGTTTCGCCTATAATGGTCGTAAAAAGGGAAGTGTATTTCGGCATATGGAGGCGCGGTGGCTCAGTGGTAGAGCGTCGGACTCGGGACCTAGAGGCCCCGAGTTCGAACCCCACGACCGCTGTGTAGTGTCCTTGAGAAAGGCACTTTCACCTTCCCAAAGTACTAATAATACCCAGGAAGAAGTGGCTCCATCTCAACATGACTGAAAAATTGTTTACCGGGACGTAAAACACCAATCAATCCAAACCATTTCGGCATCAGTGTTCCTTTTCAGGCCATTTTGGGGGGCGAAATTCGGCCCCACTCCCAAAGGCGAAACACCTCCTTTTTCCCAATTGGCACAGTAAAATTCCCAATCAGAAGTTGGAAGAAAAATAAGGAGAAAAAGTTTGTTTTTTAACCACGAAAAGTAACGACATTTCCAGGTTTGCCTTTGAAGAAGATAATTTGGTATACAAAAATTTCCTTAAATATTGTATTTCTTTGCATTTTGAGTGTGAAAACCACTCATTTATTGGTTTGGGCAGCTACCACTTAAAAAACTGCAGACTAATTTTTCCGACATTGTCCCTATTTTTGGACAGTACCAGTAACCAACACAACACTAAACTATAATAATCAGCAGACCTTAGTATAAACTTAAATTGACACTAGCTTTAAACAAGTACAGACTTTTGGGGGGGGGGACTCACAAAACAGTAACAAAACAAACAGAACTTCTATAAAATAGTTAATTACTACCATTGATGGCAACTAGAGTTATGAAAGTTCAAGCCACCTTTCTCTGACTCACGCTCAATAATCCTAAGTTTCAAGGTCGCTAAACAGCTTACATTGATAGGCTTGGTCGTACCACTTGACGCAGTAGGCAATGACGCTATCAATAAAATCTGTTTAAAAAAGTGCATTGTTCAGAAATAAGAACCTGGATTTGAGCGATTTTTGGCATTGTTTGGAGGAAAACAAATATAGTAAAAGTCACCTCGCTGAAGATTTTTAGTGATTTTCAAGATGAGAAGATATAAGCATAATCATGTTTACAAGTATCAGCTTTTGTAAAAAAATTAAAACTCGCCGGTTTCGGGTCATTTCGGCCCATACCTATTTGGGCCCATGGTCATTTCGGCGACTAGAATCGCCAATACAAGTTTCAGATTTCATAAAGCTGTGAAAAATTAACACACATGAAAGGGGGATACAAGTTTCAGCTTTTTTAAATGCAAAATAAAGGTAAATTGACAATCATGAAATATTTCCGCGCTTGCGTGGGCTCTTTTCTAGTTTAATAAATGAGCCAGCGTTACCTGTCGAATCAGCAAGCAACCAAGGCTCATACAAGCTTGTGCATCTGCACTGTCTCGACAGATCGTTCGCTACTCGCACACATAAAGAGGCAAAGATAGAAGCTCAGGTCAAAAACTAGGTCCTTAGCCACACTTTTTATCTTATTTATACAATTTTAACTAGGTATGCAAAATGCTATTCTTATTCGACCCTGTGGTCCTAAAACATAAACAAAACACAGCGAGCAACCAAGGCTCATACGAGCTTGGGCATCTGCACAGTCTCAACAGATTAGTCACTACTCGAAGAAGAGACAGAAAGAGACTCGGTCCTTAGCCCCACTAGATAGCTGGTCCTTAGCCACACTAGATAGCTGTGTATTCACATGCCGTCAAACATGTTTAAGCCCTCCAGTAGTTTTTACTACCCGGTCCAAGGCGGTGCTTCTTTTGTGGATCCTTTTTGTTATTCATACTGTCGTGTCTGTTCTTGCAGCCGTGTGGTCACCTGCTGGAAAGGGGGTTGACCTCTTGGGTCTCTTGTATGTGATGTTTTCTTGTGTTTTTGCCACTTCCCATATGTTGTCTTGGTTCAGGTGTGGTACTTGATTATATCGATTCCTGATATTTGCCTTCCTCTTTACTTGTAGCAAAGTAATATTCAAACCTAACTACTAAGCCACTGGAACTAGCTAGAATCATTAAAAAAAGCATATAACTTTACATTTTATGTTTCCAGAAAGCGATTGACAAAGGACGGTGTGCACCTGTGTTGTTCGCATAGACATGATAGAACAAGATCAGGGTTTCGGGGGGAAATATCGCAAAAGCTAGAATGAATTTGAAGCAATGCGTGTTTGCGTGCGTGGAAGAAGAAAAAAAGATTCTGCTGGTTGAACATGCAGGCCGATCCGCTTCTTTCCTAACTGTGCAGATGAGCCTGCTTATTCACAGCAGCGAAGGACAAATGCCCTGACGAGACTGCACGCATACACAGCTAGCTGTCGGGGATAGAACAACATCATGTATGAAGCCTCCTTTCAGCCCTCTGCGTGCCAGCAGTGAAGGCTCTGACGGAAATGCATGCAGTAAATCTTTAGAACACCCAAGATAGATGAAAAACATTATTTGAAGTGAAGTGTGGGTGCATTCGTGTATACGTGCGCGCGGAAGTCTGTGTACGCGTGTTAAGAAAATATCGATCAAAAATGATGAATATGCAGCATGATCCGTTTCTTTTCTTACAGTGTAGATTAGCATGCGCATCCACAACAGCAAAGGGCGAATGCCCTGACGAGAGAGCACGCGTGTGCAGCTAGCTGTCGGGGATAGATCATGTATAAAGCCTCCTCTTAGATCTGCGTGCGAACAGCGAAGGCTTTGACGAGAATGCGAGCATCTTATCATTAGAACATCTATAATATGAAAAACATTCTTGTATGTGTGTACGTGCGTGCGCTCGCGCGCGTGTATGCGTGTTGAGAAAATATCGGTCAAACTGGTGTTTCGCTGTCTTGATAGTATGTTGCCTTTAATAAGAGGGCTAGTTTTTAATATGGGAGTTTTGACCCGTTTTGTCCATCGATTCTTACGAAACCAATGAAAAGGAGACGCCGTGGTGTAGTGGATAAATAACTTGCCTTGTCGCAGGTTCGATACCCTATGTGTTCAGTCTATCGGATGAAACACTTTAAGCCGTGGTTCCGTCTCCATAAGCTTCTAGTTGTTGGTGGGACATTAAATGTAACACACAGACTAAATCAAGGAAAACGCCCTGATGTGTTAACTGTGTTAACTGGGACGTAAACCATCTACTAATAACACGTTTTGTTGACCAGTGAAAAGAAAATAAAGTATTGTTTTCACATAAACTCTTTACAATCACCCCCATGCATTCATCATCGTACGAGACAAAGCTGAAGAACTTTATTTATTGAACCCTTGTGGGCGAATTTTGCATTGGCTGCGCTGTGCGTACATGTGTGTGCATCTGTCCGTTTGTCGAACGCACTTTCAAGTATTGAAAAGCTTAGACTTTTTCCACATTCATGTATTCATCATCGTTTATAACAAGTTTATTATGTTCTTGAGTGCGACTATTGTATTTGTCGGGTCCTTATGTATGTGCGTCCGTCCGTCTATCACATAGGATCCAATAAGATTTTAGAGCTTCATTTTTCAACTTTGTCAACATACTACGGGGTTGTGACAGGAATATCTAATTAATTTGACAGAAATCCCGAAAGTATGGCCCTTGCTTATTGAGAAGTGCCATGTTTATGGGCATGCATATGTTTGAGGCACAGTGCTACATGTATGCAAGTAGTCGCACACGCGTATTCTTTATACACACATTAATACGTAGCTAACCAGTGGGCTAGATGTCTATAAATTTACTTCAATCCGGGGGACGGCTATTGCGATAATGCGCAGATGCACAAGCTTGTCTGAGCCATCGCTGGTCTCCTATACATTAAGTACAGAAATCAGGTTCTCGGTCATTAACTTTCATCTACTTCAGTCCATACTAAGGTAGTCTCTGGCGAAACTATGTTGATACGCAGGCTAGAACGAGCCTTAGCTGATCGCCTATGTAATCGCTCATTTATTTGTGCACTGTGCAATAGCCAAACCGATTGGCACTATTTGGATGCTCATGAGCGTCTCATGTGCCACTGCGGTTCCCAGCCCATGATAAAATGGTACCTATGTTCTGGCGGAGTACATGCATGCACAGCTATCTACCAAATGAGTCTATATGTCTAATTAATCATAAACAACAACAACAGCGAACAGCGAAGGCTCAGGGTGCAGTCTCGCCAGAGCATTTGCTGAGCGCCTATCTCATGAGCTGGTTCAAGCCTTCCTGTACGTAGTCAGTCTCTGCCGGTATCAATACCTTTATTTTAAGAAATACCTTTCATTGTCATTGGCATATTACACCTTTGTGTTAAGAAATCACCCATTGTTTCGAACAAAAGGATTAAGATTATAACGCATTCTTTCGGGAACAATAGAACAAAAGAACAATAGGGAACCGTAACCCGAAACTCGTGCTCAACCAGCAAAACCTATACTACTGATATGCATAAAATGAGAGACGTCCGCAGGACGAATAAGGGTTGTTATGTACATTCCATGTGTAAAATGCTCTTGTTCTGAGCTAAAACTGGCAACACATATGCTTAATTTCCTCGTTTTGACATAAAACTGAAGAAGTCCCGTTCTATGTTCGATTTGGTTACGGTCCAAGCTTTTCTCAACATTGCGTTTGGCCTGTTTAGCAAGGTAAATCATATCTACATGGAATAGCATTGCCGGATTTTACATAGTTTGCTCATTCTTTTACAAAAAAATCAAAACAAGCGAGAGTACCTAGCTTTGTTCGATGCCACTACCGCGAAAGATCCCGGATGTGACGAAGGAACCAATTTACGATAACGCGATTTCGCGGTAGTTCCGCTGATGCCCACCCGTGCTATATACGTTAGTGGTTGAGGTTAATGGGGTGCACAAGCTTTCGTCTTCAGACGCACGGACAGGTGGATACTATGTCGGATGGGGGAGACAAATCGACAAAACAACCTGTATGTGATCCGAAAGTGGACCCATATGTTTGAAATGATAATAACACGGCAGTGCAGACGGTCGGATGGACGACGGAGAAATTTGGTATATAATTAATTCGCTCACCCATAAGCCTTTAGCTAATTTAGTAAAGTAATCTAAACCACATTCAGACCCTCGAGACTCTCGTAAAAAGCATGTAAAATGAAGAGAGAGAGAGACAGACAGACAGACAGAGAGAGACACAGAGAGAGACAGAGAGAGTAGGTACCTCCAAAACACCGACGGCCAATGGATATCTTACACAATCAAACATAAAACTTCCTCGTTGAGACACCTATAAATTACCTATATTGATTGCGTTCTCAGTAAACCTAGTTACAATCTACTTTCAGTTTCGAATTTCGAAATATATCCAAACCCTAAACACTGAAGACCCAGATGAAATGCAGCAAAATGCTGCTTTTCATCAGGGTCTGCACTGTTTGCTAAGATTAAGACAGCCTTCAGGGACAGAAATACATCATAATTAAGAACCCCTGTGACATATTCTAAAATCAAGAGCTGAGGTAATGAGCTGAGTCTATATGCCGAGGCCATGAGCTAAGTCAATAAGGTGAGTGTATTACCGACGCTTTTGCGTCAATTCAAGGAAGACACAGGTCCTTTTATGAAATTTATTTCAATAAATCATTTTGTCGCAAAGGATGCTGTTAACAACAATGCTGCAATACACTTCTCTCCAATTTTGTCTCATTAGCTTAAATGATTCCAGTTATGAGCATAGCATACACTTTCATACAAGCAGGGCGGAAAGAGTGTAAATCCTAATCAGATGGTCCTGATCTACACTGTTTACATGCGCGAATCCAGAAAGTTTTGTCGGAGGGGGTCCAACTTTGACGTTTATTGGTTTTTTTTCGCGTTTTTTTTTTGTTGTTGTTTTTTTTTGGTTGATGCTGAGGAGAGGAAGGATCTAGATACCACTGTAAGCCAGCAAATGACGTTTCGCTGGCGGGCCCATAATGGCTCGACATTGAATGCTGGCTTTGTAGTTTTGTGATTTTCCGGGGGATCCGAACCATTATTGCTAAGGAATCCTATATGTTCATGATTTCCCACGGTGGTTGAGGGGTCCAAACCCATGGTGATGATATATCCCGGTTCCGCGTGGTATGGATTAATGATCATCATTTATAACAGATTGACAAAATTGACCATACACAATCTAAACACCAAATGCGCTCGCATAGTAAGAACTTTGGACATGCCTAAAAATAAACGTAACGGGGATGTTGTGGAATAAGAACCTACTAAAGACGTAACAAAGTTGACATGGGCGTAGTATAGACGTGGGATATTCTTAAAGGCATAGTATAGACGTGGGATTATCTTAATGGGCGTAGTATAGACGTGGGATGGTCTTTATGTACGTACGTCGTATAAATGTGGAATGTATTCATGGACGTGGCATAGATGTGGTATGGTTTTCATGGACGTAGTATAGACGTGGTGTGGTCTTCATGGACGTAACATAGACGTGGGATACTCTTCTTGGACGTATTAAAGATTTGGGGTCTTCATGGATGTAGAATAGACGTGTGATGGTATTCATGGACGTAGTAAAGATGTAGGATGGTCTTCTGGAATGTAGTACAGATGTGGGCTGGTCTTCAAGGATGTAGTTACTAGAGCGGGATGTTTTTTTCTTCGAACATACTAGGTTTCAACAGTTAACATATACTGAAACAATAAAGTTATGTCCGCTTGACGTTTATCACTGGCAGTTCCAAATGGATGAACGCATTTCATTCAAATTTTCACCTTAAAAACTTTGATCATTTAGAAATGATTTGCACCTAAGAGTAATGCATTTGATAATCAGTAGAGCCGCTGAAAAAGCAGCAAACACGAGTACCCTTAAAATCAAAAGTCACAACATCAATAGCTTGTGTGTCCGTCATAATCCTGAACCGTTCAAGCAAATTTAAACACCACTGAACAAACTCTCTAGTAAGATAAGCTGGCTAGTTGTATGCATTGCTTTTATCGCCACCGCCATTAGTCTGTAACATACTCTGACGTCACAAAACATCGATCACGAGCGTGCGTGAAAACACTCAGAAAATTCATTATTGGTCCAGCATTTTGATAATCAACAAAATCGAACAAATTTGATGTTTTTTCGTCGTCACAAGCATTTTAACAGTAATTAAGACTAATCAGCATCAAAACAATTGATAATGGAAATTCTCTGATGATTTTGCAGTAAGGGGTGGGGTATAAAACACAGATATAGTAAACCTTTGATGCCCCATATCAGCCATAGTTTTTGTTTTTCTCTATTGTGTAATTGTTGTCATAAACAACCACAACAAATTAAAACAAAAACGATCTCAAAATGATGTTAGGTACAGGAGATTTGAAAGTTCTTAATTTGTTATTTGTTTAATTCAAAGGGAGGTAATTTTAGATAATTTCGTAAATGAAGGATAAGGAACTGCAATTTTGCTCGTTCAATAAGCAGACTTGGGATATTTAGATGTTTTTTCATCGTCCGACGCTTCTGGTTGCCATTTAACGTAAAATGTGTCACGTTTTGGTGATTAACTTCCTGATGATAATGGAAAAACCTGTGTGCACATTAGGTTTAATAACCCTTCAAGAGGAGAAGATAAAATCAAATAGTTACCATTTTTTAGTGTATCGGACGTTTGATTAACGTTTTGGTTTTATTTTTGTTGCAATATCTTAACTGGATCGAAAGATACAGTACCATGAAAATCGGACGTTTCTTTTTGGTTTGAGTATATAAACGTTTCTTATTAAATCATCTCTGCTTGACTGTGGTTTGATTGATTTGATTCTTTACATCCAAGTCAACATCTTTTTTTAGTTATGTCAGGACGGGTCTTCCTTGGTTGAACGAGGATAACATGTCTTGCTAAAGGATACAAATTTGGAACCAGCAACCCCTGAATCTGGAGTCAAGCACTCTACCGCTATGGCTTGACAAAGGCAATTGGAGAAGTGTTCTACCGGGACATTTTTCATGTTTTTTGTCGTCTGCTGATATTTTCAAAATCACCTTTATTGACAAATTATTTCAGGAATACGATCAAATTGTCAAACAGAATGGATCCAGTTTAGACCAAAAAAATGTCGGGCCTGATCTGGGTCCAAACTGTTTGGAAAAGTCATTAGCAGATGACACTAGCAGCCAAAGTGTTGAACAGATATGCATGATTTGCCTGTAAATTGAGATTCCTGTAGAGGTGGACAACTACGGTACAAATATTTTACCCTATTGTGGATCCCTAAACGGGTACTATGACAGTGAAGACCCTTATGAAACGCCGCATAAGGCGATGGCGGCATTTCATCAGGTTCTGCACTGTTTGCTAAGACTAAATCAATCTTCAGGGAAAGAAATACAATATTTTCTGTGATCACTCAATATGTTTACAGTGGACCATCCTGACTTTATTGTACATGTATGTAGCTTTATTGAGAATTCCATTGGCCTGAAGAATTAACCCTTAAAGCGCCACCTATAATTTGCAGCAGACGACAATTTCAAATTTTGCCGCTTTTTCAAAATAACAAATAAGGCATGATATTTCATGAGAATCGTCTGCTGGCAGACGATTCTCATGAATTATCATTCCTTATTTCTTTTGAAAATTAGGAAAGATGTTGCAAAATTTGTCGTCAGCTGCAGTCGTGATTGGCGCTTTAAGGGTTAAACCACTAATGGGTCTTAGTCTGCTGCCTTTAATTTCTACGAGGACTCCTGATGGCATTTTTTGTTAATGCTCGGCATCCAGGCTAGAATTATTCGTTGGACTAATACAAGCAAAATAGGGGTGGATGCCAAGCGTGATTTTTCGATTTAAGGTCACAGTGAGGTCAAAAGTCAAGTAAGTGCAATTATTCAGAAAAAATGGCATTTAAATATAGTAAATATTTTTTTCAGTCACAAAATGCTACTAATATGAACAAAAACACTTGCACGTGAGAATATAATGGCACAGAGGCTTGCCACAACCTCCTAAATGACATAAGCAATAAAAAAAATACCGTATTTATGATAATAAACATTCAGGCTCAATACAAATTAAAGAACAATATAGTCCGGGCCAATTAAGCTTACCTTGCACCTCAAGGCATTTTTTTTTCTTGAGTGCCAAAATGTTCATTAAGACCCCCTAAATGCAAAATAAAATTCTAAAAATGAACCTATCTGGGCTATGTGAAAGTGCATGGTTTCCATGGCAACCCATAATGCTATCTAAGAATGGTGATGTGCCTACAAAATTACTCATAACTTAGCAACTACTTGTCCTAGACTTCTATACATGGTGTCAAATTAAAACTTAGACAGAGGCCTTTCATCCATTGTTGCTTATGCAAATTATCTAACTTTTTTAAATAGCATATCTATTTATGAAAATATTAAAATGTGATTCAAGAATGGGGGTGTACCTACAAAATCAATAATATCTCACTTGCTTCTTATCACAACCTACTTAAATTGGTACCAAATTAAAGCTTAGACATTGTCCTTTTATCAATTTGTAGCATATGCAGATTATCTAATCTGCGTAATTTGCGTTTTCATGAATATTAATAAAAACGTTAAAAATAAGGAAAACCATTGAAACATAAATAAGCAGATTGAATCTGCATATCATCATTGATGCATATTGCTATGTCATCAGTGATACAATTGTACAGTTTCATTCATCCAGTGGTTCTATTTGTAAATTGTCTCAATTGCATGATTGCCCATAAATTTATATGTGTAAACTTATAAAAGGAAAGTCATATAAAAACTATATACCTTTGAAGAGGGGAAGGGGAGGTGGTAATAAGACCTTCCTTGCACCCCTAGGACATGTATGTCGACTTGTTTAGTGGGGTCGCCTTAATTAATGACATTTGGCACCCATGTAAAATTATCCCCGACAAGTACTATATATGTAAACTGTATGAAACATGACCCTATAGATTTGATATATAATTTTACGTTAACCAAGGCACTTCTAATTCACATCTACATTGTATCAATTTGGTGTGTGACTTCATTTACCATACACCCAGCTTCGAATATGTGCCTATATATAATTTTAGACTCACATTCGCAGGTAACCTAAGTACGAGTATCTACAGACAGGAGTGTGATTCAGCATATTCAGCACCCATACAGCATGATACAGGCACAAATCAAACTCTTTAACTTCCCAAAGTTGCAAGCCTCAAGGGCAACTTGTAGTCCTATAAGATAGGCACATCCCAATGCATCGTATGCACATTCTATCTTGCAGATCTGATTAGCATTCAACATTTACATCTGACGGTTCTGCACATTTTTGCAGCCACAAGTGGTGATGAGCTCCATGCAAGCCCGACACACAGCTGGTGATCTGTCAGTCTGAACCTGAATTGTGTGCGGAGCATATCTGTTATATAATTTGAGACAGGAATCCCAAATTGAGTCTGTGGATACACCTTGGGGTCACAGAGTGCCACATACTGGTTCTGGGGTTTCTGTGATTTTGACCTTGTCCTCTGACCCTAGTTCTAAGAAAATCGTGTCTAAAGCATATCTCTTGTATTGCTTTAAGGAGAGAATCCCAAATTTAGATAGTGGATACATGCTAGGGTGCCAGAGTATCCAGTACTGTTTGGGGTCACTTTGAACTTGACCTCTGGCACTCCTCCTATATTATTGGTGGTAGGAATCCAAATTTAGTGCGTGGATACATCTTGGGGTTGTTGAGTGTCACACACTGTTTATAGATCACTGTGTCTCATTTATGAAAATCTATTGTCTTTTGGGGTATTTTATTAATTTGTGACACAATTCATGATTTTGCCTCATAATCAACTCTAGAACAGTGCAATTCAAAGGTATCTTTATAGGTGGTACAACCCTTTTCTCACATAGAAGAAAAGAATGAATTATACCAAATCAATATCTACATTTTCTCTTTCTACGCAGTACCCATACAACATGATACAGGGAAAAACAAACTCTTTAACTTCCCAAAGTTACAAGCCTCTACCTTATGACTGTGCCAGTGTTTGCGCTTCCAGGTACTACTTCCAACATGTATTTTGTACATGTGAATTTAATGAAAAGCGTTGAAAAAACCAAAATACAAAAATGTATAAAGGGTCGTCTCGATCTATTGTAAGAATTCCCCAGAACTTCTTTATTTATTATACCTCAGATTGGAACTTTCTGGTCTCCTGAACAAAACTGTTGAAACACCAATGCCAAGTAAGTATAGCGAACAAACATGTATGTGTTTTCTTACGTACATTTGTAAATGCTTTATCAAGCTTGTGAAAACGGGTTAACACTTGGTCAAGCTTTGCAGGTATGTTGTTCTGTTGAACAAAGCTTTTCTCTCATACTGTTGTCAGAACTGTGCTACCAAGACATGATCTCTGTACAATGTAATGTGAATAAATTGCTACCCAATGTTGCTTTTAGAAAAGCAATATAATTGTATGAGTCATTCTATGTCAATATTATCAGGGAAACATACATATCCATTTTTTCGACACATTTGTCAAAAACGAATTTTGAAATCGCATCATCAACTCCATGGACTGGCTTTATTTTAATAGCGTGACTTTCTGCATGAACAGCTGCACCAGGTTTTCCAATCTGTTTGCCTGGTGTAAAGTTTGACCAAAAGCAATAAAAGTATTTGAGTATGATCAGGAAATACCACAATCACATTTTAGGCCAAATCAAGGCACTGCGAGGAAGACAGAGGCAACATAACACTGACAGTCACAATACATCATTAAGGCAATTAAAGTATATCAACCAGCTCTCTCCTCACCTATATGCTTTGGTGTCAAACGTTTTGTGGTTTGACACACCATATACTAGTATAAAGTCTTTATAGACATAATGGCATCATGGTTCCTACAGCTTCTCAAATAAACCTGCCAAAATATCCATGCCCTCCAAGAGCAGACTAAGAAACAAGAACACACTCTCAGGAATGATCTTTTCAACGTGCTCTTGGTTTTGCCTAACAACGGATCAGCTTGACCAGGTGTCTTCATCAGATCAGCCATAAGATTGAATTTTTGTGACAGCATATAGCATATAGTAATAGTAATAAAATGAGTGTTCTGTCATCATGTTATCTTCAGAGGAACTTTCTGACGAATAACCTTTTTGGGGCCTTTTATCAAAATTTGGGAATGGCATGGTCAGATTAATCAACTGGATATATGAATAGTAGGGCATTTATATCTAAAGAGCAAACAAAATTAGCGATCAAGATGCATCGTTACATAATAAATGAATGATTGACATCTTGATAAATATATCTGTAGTATTTTATTATTTCAAATTGTGGCCTTCTTCTGTAATTTGCTGGTGCAGTGGCTCAGTGGTAGAGTGCTTGACTCGAGACTAAGAGGCCGCGGGTTTGAGGCTCACTGGCGTCACTGCATTGTGTCCTTGAGCAAGACACATTTATCCTAGCTTAGCACTGGTTCAACCCAGGAAGACCCGTCCCTTTATATCTGAAAGATTGTTGATGGGATGTAAAGAATCAAATCAAACAAATAAAAAAGCATGTACTTTTTTCCAGACACCTCATATCATTCACATGACCAAGAGCCAATCTGTGTCCAGAATTGTGAAATGCTACCCCCCCCCCCCCCCCCATTTATTGTGTTTTTGGCAAAATAAAACAACATTCAAATATAATGCAGACCCTATTACCAATCACATAGTACAATGTACAAGCATTGCTTGTAAGTGGTCTATAACTAAGGCATGATTGAAAATGTCGTTGAAAAAGAAAGACTGTAAATATGAATAAATCTACTCCAAAATCACTGATTTTTCTGCGGATAGTATATTTTTCTATCCCATAATAGCTATAATATTCCACAAACTTGTCTTTTCAACATTTCTATATCTGACTTTTAGTTTTTAGCATATCAAACATAATTAGAATGATTTAGATACCATCTATAGCAATTTAAAAATACCTAATGACGGTTCTAATAAGAAAATGCACCTATTTGACCTTTGACTTTGCTGTGACCTTAATTCGAAGTTTCAGACGTGGCATCCACCCTGGGGCACTTTGTCATACCCCAAAGAGTATTTCTAGCATGGATGCCGAGCATTAACAAACAATGCCATCAAAACCATTTTCTAGGGCTCATAGAAATTACAGGCTGCAGACTATCTATGAAAGTCATCCTGTATGCAGATTGAAGAACCCTATGGTAATTTAGATATGGTTACTGGTAGGCTTTCATCCTGCCACCAGCAGTGTACAAAGTACACCTGCCTGGATATTACTTGACTTTTCGCTTACTGTAAAGGCGGCGCCTCATGAATGCCTAATTAGGACTAGTCAACCTTAGGCATAGGTAAAAGCTGAAAAGGGGGCGTGGTTTTATTCAAAAGTAACCTTCATCTTGTGCCACCACCTCAGTCATTATTTAGTCACATAAAGTGCATCTAAAAATGTATATTTAACATAAGCAGGGAGGCAAACATTGCGGACCCAGATCAGACTGCTCCTACAGTCTGATCTGGGTTCACACTGTTTATCTATGAGGCTTCAAGTAGTTAAATGGACAAAAAACATACATTTTGTGATTATGCGCTTTTTAAAAGGGTTAATAAATGTGAGTTCAGTGTGTATACGGTTAGGATTTTCATGAAATGCATGCACGTTTGCGCGGCTCAAAAAGCTTATTAACTCTTTACCAAATTATAAATAAAACCTGATTTCCCTTCCTCAGCAGATGAAATAGCCAAACCACGCCCAGATATGAATATTAAAGTTGCCGCCTTTACAGTCAGTAAGCGAAAAGTCAAGTATTACTGAGTGCAGTAAACATACAAAATGTAAAAAGAAACAAGACAAATTTGTCCAATTTATTATCTCCGATGAAGGGTTATTTTAGAGAAGCATGTAAATTACAAAACATAAATCCCATTTCTCCAATCCCCAAGTTCACTTTGGGTATCATTCAGACATTTACTTTTAATTAGATATGCAACATGACCTCTTTCAGAAAACAAAACTTTATGACCTTTTGACCTCACCCAGGGTTCGAGGATATGTGTAAGGGACAGAATATTTGCTTTCATGATAGTCTACGCTTCCTTCCCTTTAATTTGATATGCAACACGACTTTCAGAAAAAAAAATGTTTTGACCTTTTGATCCCACCCCAGGGTCGATGGTTAGTCTGTGGGCAAAATATTTGATACCATATTGCTGCATGCGTCCTTCCCTTTAATATGATATGCCACATGACCATATTCCGAAAAAGTAGAATATTTGACCTTTTGACCCCATCGCAAGGGTCGAGGGTGTGTGTAAGGATAGAACATTTGCTTTAATGGTGATTTATGCTCCATTCCTTTTAATTTGATATGCAACATGACTACTTTCAGAAAAAACAATATGTTTTGATCCCACCCCTGGGGGGGTCAAGGGTGTGTCTGCGGCAAAATATTTGCTATCATGTTGCTGCATGTCTCATTCCCTTTGATTTGATGTTCAAATATTCCAAAAAAAGTTTAATTTTGGCCTCTGCCCAGAGGATGGTACCCAGGCATTCAAACTTAAATTTCATTTGATATGTTTCATATCTATTGTTCTTCAGCCTGCATGCAAAATTTCAGTAAAAAATTAATGACAATTTAGATATTGGGAAATTTAAATATTTGATCTTTGACCCCGCCTCAGGATCTATGGGGTGGTCTAAAACTTGTAACACTGCTACGCTTACCTACAGGCACTGGGCAATCATGGCCTATAGTGTGAAGTTGTTCAATATAATAACTTTGAGGAATGTAAAGATCATTACACAACAAAGCTAATATAGGTTTGCATTATAATTGCCTATACCAAGACAAGGGCAATAACTCATGTGTTAAGGGTCAACTTTGAGGAAACTTATAGGATATCGAAAGTCCATGGTACAAATCATTTGTACCAAGAATGCATCAAATCTGACCAATATGTACTGAGATATGGTTCCGGACGGACATACTTACAGGATGGACATTCTGAGGTTGGTAAATTTCCATTACAAAATGGGGTTAACCCCACAAGCTCCTTTTTAACCCCATAACACCAAACTACCTCAACCTAACCCTAACCTCACTAAACACCGCCGTACAGATTGCACAACCCCATGATGTAACGGTCGGCTGCCCAGACAATGGGACGGATGGATGGAGCCAAATCTGTATCCCTCCAACTTCATTGGGGGATAATAAAGGGAGATAATAAACAACAAAGCCTTGATAACAAGCTTATAATTGGCAGTTTTTAACTACCAATAAATTTTCTTTCATGATGAAAACGTAAATAATAAATCACTATACTATATATCCAACAGATAAACAGCCTAGCTCTGGATAAGAGAGAACTGCGGGATACCAGATTTACCTTCAATCTTTTTCCTACGAGTGTCATCTGCTGATTAAGTATTAACTGATTACCTACTAGTGTCGTCTGCTGATAACCTTTGCAAAAAGACTGGACCCAGTTCAGGCCAGACGAAATGTCTGGCCTGATCTGGATCCAATCTGTTTGACACCCTGATGGTATTCCTGAAAGAACTTTTTGAAAAAGTTGATTTTGAAAAAAAATCAGCAGACAACAAAAAACGATTGAAAAATTTCCTACAGGGCAGAGTTAATATTACATGTAATTTGATGTAAACGAGCAACATGGAACTTTCTTAACCCTGTAGAGATTCATAAAAAGAGTAGTTTGGCAAATAGTGAGGACCCACATGAAATGCCACATGATATGGCATTTCATCTGGGTCCTCCCTGTTTGCTACTTCAGAGCAAAGGATGCAAGAAAATAATAACAATTCTACAGTAAAACCTGTTTAAACAACCACTCAAAAATAGACGAAACAAAGATCTTAATGACAGATGGTGGCTTAATGCATGTCCGAAGTATTGCAGAATGCTCTCTTGGAGCATTCTGCAATACTTTTGACCTGCATTAAGTGATAATCGTTCTTGAAAACTAATTTGGAGGGGGATGGGGGTTGGGGTTTGGAGTGGCCGCGTAAGACAGGTTTTACTGTACATTCAAAATTTTGCGTATCTAGACATACGCATCAGTGTTTTAATGGAAGAAGTGCATGTAGAGTGTTGGTTCCAACTTAACCAGAGCTATATCAATGTAGGTAACAACAAAAAGCCTAATTGTGAGCAAGTGAAAAATACCTCGACCCGAGGTTACAATACTTTATTTATTCATGCTCAACTCATCTGAGCATGAAATGTGTAATCTTCATAAATATCCAATACAATCACATTGTGTTATTGTCTTGCTCAGAATAGCAGACTATGTCATTTGTAATTGTCATTTGTAATTGACATTTGTAATTGACATTTGTAATTACATGTGTGTGACATGTAATTTCCAACAATGTGGCATTTGGACATGAATAGACTCAGACAAGCCTGTGCAGCCTCCTTTTAACCTTAGAAGCTCCAAATGATGTTCGGTCAGTAGCTTAATACTCATGGAATATTCAAGCAACTAGCAAAGGCTCTCATCAGACTGCGAGTATGCGCAGGCTGGTCTGAGCTTTTGCTTGTCGCACATACCACATTGTTGGAATTATCACGTCGCGGTTCATTTGTTCCAACCCTGAATTTTGGCATTTTAAAATTTATGACGGGAGCAAACTTCATGTTCATGTGAGTATTATATTAAGTTTTAAAGCCCCGGGGCCTTATCTGCCCTAAACACTCAGACAGTAAACCTAGGTCATACTGTTCCAACAAGAATGTCCTCTGAGGGCAAAAGTCCTGTTTACAATTAAAATTCTTGCATCTTTCTCATGAATACATGCATGAATGCTATCTCTAAAAGTAAATTTAGACTATTTTTCAATAATGGAGCCAAAAGCTGACTTGCAGATCCCTGTAATCACACTGGATAGGCGGCAATCAAAACATTAATACTATCGACGGACGTAGATCAAAAATCGTTACAGAGTTTTTCATTGCCATTTGTCGCTCGGCTGGCAATAAATGGCAATCAAAAACACTGTTTCTAGCGAATTTTGATCCGCCTTCATTGATTGTTAAGAGTGTTTTCAATTGCCTATCTGGTGTGGTAATACATACATTCAAACTTAAACACAAAAATCCATTTTTGAGCTAGCACAGTCAAGCGGTTTTGGTACTTATGGCATTGTGGAGCAGTGAAGGCGCTGGGGAGTTGGCGCATACGCACAGACTCCCCAGAGCCTTCGCTGCTCACATACACAAAGTATGGATATAGAGGCAGATTCCGGCCAAACTTTAGACATCAAGACCTGCTGAAAAATTCAATGCGCCAACATGGAGATTTATTAAAAGATTCCCGCATATGTGATAAGTGCTAAAATCTCATGTTTTTTTGGTTTGTTTGATTTGATTCTTTACATCCCATCAACAATCTTTCAGTTATGTAGGGACAGGCTTAAATCTCATGCCCTCACTCATTCAAACCTTTGAGGACCAGAAATCCCTAAACGGGTACTTTGGCAAACAGTGAAGACCCAGATGAAATGCCGCATTTCATCAGGGTCTGCACTGCTTGCTAAGACAAAATTGATCTTCAAAGAAAGGAAAACAATCTTTTTTGAAGATTATAACCTGTGGCCCCTCAATATATATAAGGACCATCCTGACATAACATGAAAAATTCCATTGGTCTGAATAGGGTTAAAAAAATTGTTCAATATATACTCTAGTGTGTATGACAGTCCAATTATTTAGGGTAAATAAGGAGGCAGAAAAAATGTATAAATCAATCAAATATATGCACTTATACTTCCCTCTACATATTCAAGCTGTAATATTCAGCATATTATGTATACACAGGTCCTTTTGTGCAACTCCAATCTATACAGCAAATATAGTTTTGTTACAAAAACTGATACATGATTTGGAACCATTTCATTTCAACCCTTATCCTGCCATTATTTCTTGACATAAAAATGTTGCCTGCTTATTAAATCCCCCCTCATACATTCAAATGTAATCCAGATACCTTTACCATAGAGACAAACACTATGAACTCTGATCAGACTGCTCCTCCTTATGAGGGAGCAATCTGATCTGGATTCATATTGTTTGCAATATAGACTATCAAGTACATATATTAAGTAGATGAGAGAGCAAGCAACAACTGTTGTGAATGATGGGAAATGAGTTAAAAAGAGCATGATACAGGTCTTTATTCTTATCCCTTTTATCCATATATGGGTCTAATCAAAGGGTCTCACTCTTATCTATAAATGGGGATTATCAATAAGCCTTTGGCTCTCATCCATAAATGGGTCTTATCAATGTGTCTGCTCTTATCTACAAATTCATAAGAGTTTATCAATAGGCATTTGGCTCCTATCCATAAATGGGTCTTAATCTTATCAATGGGTATTTACTCTTATCCATAAAAGAATTTATCAATGGGACTTTTGCTCTCATCCATAAGCAGGTCTTATCAATGGGTCTGCTCTTATCCACAAATATGTCTACTGACTTATCCATAAAAGAGTTTATCAACGAGCCTCTGGCTCTCATCAGCACATTCTCATAATATTTGTAAGTAATCAGCTAACTAATTCACCTGAGACTAATAGCATATCAAAAGCACTTGAATGAACTTATAATATTACAACAAGAACCCAAATACACTCACTTTTGTTGTCTTAACACTGTGAAAGAGTAGAAAATATGCAGTATTTTCTTCGTAATCCACTGTATTCTTTTTTATCTATTTTTAATTTTACTCCCCAAGGTCTACCTATTAATCAGTGTTTAATACAGATTCTGGGCTCATAACCATAAACCATATTCACAATGCTCCATTTGCCTTCATAATGACAAAATTAATACCATAATTGTCGCATTATGATTCAGTTAAACATGAAAATGCTACAGGTGGGTGATTATTTTGGTATCAAGTTAAGAGTATCTATTTATAGAGATGATGAAACTGCAAAAAAGCCATATAATCAATCAATACCGTGTGATCCTTCATATTGTATCCATCCCTTTACAACACTTTTAAAGGCAATCATGTAAACTTTTGCAAACTGTAGATCTTGATGAGCTTGCTCATATGCTTGCAATTTGGGCCACGTCGCGAGAAAACCGGTCTTCAGGGTTTCTGTCAAAGTGAGATTCAAACCACTCTACTCAGCTACAGAGACAATCTAGAAAATTGAAATTTCAGCAGTAGCAAGTTTACATATGAAATTTTCCAAAAAGCGAATAACAAAGGAGCTGATCAGACTGCGTGGATGCGCAGACTGATCAGCGCCTGTGTTGTTCGCAAACCCCTAAGACAGGTTTTCTCGCGACGAGGCCCATTTTATTCTTAAACATGAACAGAAATAAACACCTGTAACATTAGTTCCAGAGAAAAACAGATTTCCTTGACATATCAGAGGTTATATTATATTGTGGGAGAAATGTTCGACACTTCAGACCATTGGGGACATGTTTACAAAGAGGTAGATCTTGATGAGATAGCTCATCTACACAGTTTGACGTTCCATTCTTGAAAATATACTGACATTTTCAGTCTTTCAGCAATCAGGGACATTGATATGAAGAGGTAGATATTTGTCAGATGGTTCATCTAAATTGTTTCTCATTCTTTTGAAAGTTTGCAGAAATTAATGCCAGTTTATGTTTTTGTTTGATTTGATTCTTTACATTCCATCAACAATCTATCAATTATAAAGGGACGGGTCATCCTGGGTTGAACCAATTCTAAGCTAGGATTAATGTTCTTGCTCAAAGACACAATGCAGTGACGCTGGTGAGGCTCGAACCCGCGGCCCCTCGGTCTCAAGACAAGCACTCTACCACTGAGCCACTGCGCTCCCTAGTTTATGTATGAACATCAACAAGCTCTTGCAGTTTAAATAGCCACCCTGGATATGTGTAGGACAATATTTAGATGTCAGTTAAAATCGATGTACAATCAGGGATATTTTTTAAGAGGTAGACTGATTAGATGCTTTATTGTCAAATTTTCCCCGAAAGTTAACAGAAATCAACTGATTTTGATGCCAGTCTAAAAAGATATTTTCAGCACTGCATACAATCAGGAATGAAAAGGCAGGGGCGGATCCATGATTTCTGGAAAGGGGGTTCATATATATAAAGGTGTGGGGGTTCCCTTTGCTGATTTTATCTCATTTTTCTTAAATATCCCATGAAAATAAAATAATTTGGTCTCACTAAATAAATAAAGTATTGTTAAATGATTTTTTTTTTTTTTATTTCATTCAAAGGGAAGATTTGCATGTCCGTCAAACTGATGATTGGAATGCCTAACAAAATGAAGATTTGCCAGTCAAAATGAACGCTTGTCAGTCAAAATGAAGATTTGTATGTCAAATATAGGGATCACACATGTTTTTTCATGCACTAACATTTGCAGGGTCCAGAGGATGTTGTTTGAACACGAAGTCGATAGGCCGAGTGTTCAAACATCTTCCGAGGGACCAGGCAAGTGCTAACGCAATGAAACAAACATGTGTGATCGTTATTCTTGCACAGTTTACCTTATTCCAACCAAATTCACACTGAAAACGCTGCTAAAACATTAAATTGTTCATTTTCTTACACTGGATTTCTCTGAACAAAATGGCGTCAGCTGTGTACTTTCGAACGTCATAACGTCGTCACAACCCCAGGCAATGTTTTCGAGCACAAAAACATCGTCGAAATGATCAGTCTGGTCCGCAACGCTTTCCGTATATAACGTAATGCAAATAATGCAGTGCTCATTGTAAGTATTTTCAAGTTCAGACCCATGTTCAAACAGCACGCGAATCTCCTGATTTGAAGATGGATTTTCGTTCATTAGACAATGGGTGTAAACAGCTATACAAATAGATATCTATGCAAGAATGAAGGTTTGCCTGTCAAAAGGAAGATTTGTGTGTCATTCAAAATGAAGAGTTGCCAGTCAAAATAAAGATTTGTCAGTCAAGAAATGAAGGTTTGCCAGTCAAAATGAAGGTAAGGTGTCAATAGATAAGGTTTTTTTTCAGTTTCAGTCGAAGGTCAAAGAGTAAAATGTAGAAGAGATTAGATTTCAGTTCTTATTGTATCACAATGAAAAATATTCCTAAGAGGCAAGAAATAAAAATCCTCACTGATTCAGCTACTGAAAGCTAACTAAATTACAAAATCAAGTGCATGGTTAAATGTGCTAATTCACTCAGAATGGTTCAAACTCTGCCACTCTGAAAGCATTAGAATACAAGAGTAATAATACATTTTAGCCGTGACATGATTTCCAACAATCTGGTAGTTTGACAAGTGTAGACTCAGACGAGCCTTTGCAGCCTCCTTTTAAGCTTAGAAACTCCAAATGATGTCCAGTCAATAGCTTAAAACTCATAGAATATTCAAGCGACCATCAAAGGCTCTGATCAGACTGCGCATATGCGCAGGCTGATTAGAGGCTTTGATAGTCGCATATACCACATTATTGGAAAACTCATGTCACAGCTCATGTCTGCATCATGTGTTATGAACCATGAGCAGCCTTTGTATCCATTAAGAACGCACATTATAGAGTCTACTGACCTTAACTTGAAGTCCATGTAGCTAGAATTTATCGTTTGAGTTATCAGTAGTTTAAGTTAGGACTGCAAAAACTTTTCATTATCAGGATTTCTTGCCAATTAACATAGTTTTAGATGCTTTAAAGAAACCTCTCACTGCAACTTTTCCTTTAAGCACCCAGAACATATGTTTTGGTGAGACGTAACTAAAAAAGTTCATGAATATGCCGGTTTGAATCCAAAATTTAGTAAGACTAAAGAGGGTACTCTGAGCCAACAGAGCTTTTGTTATTGAAGTTTTACTGTATTTAGAAGCTGCAAAAACCAGTACAGTCAAACTCTTTATAACGTCACTCGTTATAACAGAATATTCAATATCCAACATAAATATGCTGGGAACAGATCTGTTTCCATTGAAATTCCCTCTTTATAACAGAATATTTACGTAACGACCTGACAATACATTATGGGAACGAATATACATTTTTTATTGAAAATAAATTCATTATAACAGAAATCTTACCAGGTGTCAGACAATTTTGTGGTCAGGTCAAGCTATTTTGCATGAACAGGTATCTGTCTCATTTGATAAGAGAGAAAGCTTTGTGCATTTTGATGCAATATAAAGCTGAACTGATGTATACATTTGGAACAATGGCATTTTAATTCATTTGTATGATATTTTCTGCTACCAAATGATAATGATGTTGAAATCTGGTACTGGTCAGAATTTCTTTATAACAGCAAATTCACTTTAATGTCATAGAAAGCTTGGAACAAACATTGTCGTTATAAAGAGGGTTGACTGCACCTGATAATACTAAACAGCCAAATTGCCATGATAGAAACTTGGCCATTCCAAGTGCAGTAGGTGGTAAGGCCAAAATAACGTTGGTAAGGACCTGATACATGGGTGAAAGATCAAAATTTTCAAATTCCTGAACTTTAGAAATTCAATTTTTTAAACTTGCAGAATGCCTACAAAAGTTGATAATTTCATGTTTAAACGTGTTTAGATTATCTGAAAATTAATCATATAAGCTATTATAATCTCCCTAATTCAGCATTTTGAGGCTGACTTTCTATGGAAAGTCAGCCTCAAAATCCTGAAAACTTTCACTAATGCTGATAATACATGAAGTATATACCATATTGACCTGGAATATTCCAACAGATAGCCATGAGCAAAAAGTGCTCGAGCAGTCTGATCAGGGTTTACACTACTTCACATTCCATCACAATCATTAACACACTTCAGCAGGTTGTATAAGGATTCCTTTAAATTTTATAATATGAGCCGCCACAAGTAATTTCCAACAATGTGGCATTTTGACAAGTGTAGACGTGCTTGTGCAGCCTCCTTTTAAGCTTAGAAACTCAAAATTAAGTTTTGTCAGTAGCTTAGCACTCCTAGAATATTCAAGCGACTAGCAAAGACTCTGATCAGACTGCCCAATTAAAGCCGAATATTCACCTTTTCTACAGCTTTAAGAATTAAATAAGCAGCTTTCAGAGACAAACCAACTTAAATACGGAGCTTCTGCGCAGCCCACACAAAAAAGTACAGCTTTTACCCAGCTTATACGCAGGTCTGAAAAAAACCACAGCATTTCTAAAGCTTTAACACAGGTCTGAAAAAAACACAGCTTTTACGCAGTTTTTTTGAAAAAGAGCTGCGTTTAATTTTGGCAAGAGATATGCGCAGGCTGATCTGAGCCTTTGATGGTTGCAAATACCACATTGTTGGTAATCTCATGTCGCGGCTCATATGGCAAGTACTGCTAGGAAGTTAATGTGTACAAATGATTAGGGCACATACTGTACTTTTATTTGGCTGGGTTTGGTTCTTTATGTCCAAGACAACAGCTATGGTCATGTTGGGATGGTCAGTTCACCTAACCACACTCTTTCCTGGGCAAGTTTGACTAATCAGTTAACCAGTACTTTGTGCACATACTTTCGCTTGTAACTGACAACAAAAACTGTACTTTTAAAGATGCATTATAATATGGCTATACCATTTTTTATAGATTAGAAATGGGTAAATTTGCTCCAGAGTCGTTGACAGAGTAATTTGGAGAAAGGTATACTCTCTATGTCTTGTAGCAACCATAACATGATTATTTTATCTGTATTGTTTTCAACAGTTCTCGTTCGTCTTTAAACTCTAAAACTTTGAAGCTATTACTGCTTGTCTATCAGGACTTTGATTGCAGTGATTGTGAATGGATGTAGGCATAGGCATAGGTGGAGAAAGGTATGACTAAATTTGGAAGGTATGACTAAATTTGGAAGGTATGCCTAAATTTGGGAGGTATGGCTGAATTTATATGCCAAGATAATAAATGTATGAATTAATGTGAATTAATGTGAGTAGACTGAATCATCTCATTGATGGAGACCTTCACTTCAGAAGCAGAGGCTGATCAGGGTTTACATCACATTCTGCATGATGTATATTTAAGCATGGCATCTTGATTCTAAGGAATAAACATGGTATTTCAAACACCACACCGGGTAGGCGGCAATCCAAAATGCTCTTAGCAATCGACCAACGCAGATCAAAAATCTTAAGAAACAGAGTTTTCAATTGTCGCCAATCGGGTGACAAACGGCAATCGAAAACTATGTTTCTAACGATTTTTTATCTACGTTTGTCGATAGCATTCAGTGCCGGACCTAAGGGGGGGCCTGGGGTCCCAGGGGGGTGGGTACTCTCATTTTTTCTTCATACGTAGGCTCGGGCCCAGCATCTACCGTTCACCCCAAAATAAATACATGTATCAAGAATTTTAAGCACCCTAAAAATATTCGAAATTTTAGCCACCCAAAGAATATCCCTAATCCTGTATCTTGACCTTAAGAAAAGACCCTAAAATGCATAGAAATGACCCCTAAATATAGCCCAATTTTGTGATGACCCCAAAAAACATCCACAAAACATTCATACCCAAAAGAATATTCATTTTTCTGAAAACCCCCAAAAACATTGAAATTCAAAATATTGAACCCAAAAAAATTAGCCCGAGCCTACGTATGTTTGAAAATATCAGAGTACCCCCCCCCCCCCCCACATCGGGTTTGAGTGTCTAACCTTACTTAAAATTGAGGTTATAGAATATGGAAAAAAGGGCTTCAAAATGGCTTGAAACTTATTCTCAGAGACATAGATTTTTAAAAAAAAATCCCGGGGGAGGTCCCCCGGACCCCCCTCCTATGAGCGGGGTTCCACCCCCCTCTCATACTCTCCCCCCGCTCACGGCTTGCGTCGCTCAAAATTAACATTTTCATAAACTTCTTTCAGGAATAGCATCAGAGTGTCAAACAGTTTAAGTTCAGGTCAGGCCTGACATTTTGTTGGGCCTGACCTGGGTCCAAACTGTTTGCAAAGATTTTCGGCAGACGACACTAGCACACCCTTTAATGTAATCTCCACATCTAAAAGTTCTTGTGTTTTTACAGAAGGTACAATATACAAGAAAACTATAGAAAGAATCTAACAGATATGAACACACTAAATAAGTTATCACAGGCCATAAATGCACATTCAGCAAAGACTGGTACCTAAGTACCTCAAAAAGTTTGGACAATAAAACAAAACTGGCAACACATTCCATTGAAATTCTAATATTTAACATTAACTCTTAAAGCATCACTCACAACAAAAGTTGTCTGCTTTGTCATCTGCTGAAAATATTTCAAAAGCTTCCTTTACTAACAGTATGGCCCCATATCAGTCTGATCTGGATCCACACTGTTGGTTCAGGAGCAGTCTGATATGGGGCCATACTGTTAGCCTTCATACTTAGTATATCATAATCAGTCAATAATGTTAGCAAATATATGAGCAGACAATATTTTCAGATGTTTATTTTTGCAGGCACTTTAAGGGTTTATCATCTCCCCTTGCAGAAAGTGCACATGAATGATATGCTATAATCAAGTTATTGTCTGGTTTGTGCGTCTGTACAGGAAGCTTTTGTTTGTTTGTGTTGATGCTTTATGTCCAAGTCAACGATTTTTCACTCATGTTGTGACATTTTCCTGTCTTCCTGGGTTGAACCAGTACTTAGCAGAGGAAGTGTCTTGCTCGAGGACACAACACTGTGACTCCACCGGCGGTGAGTCTCCAACTAGCGACCCTTTGATCCCAAGTCTAACATTCTACCAATTGAGCCATTGCGCTCCTCAAACAGGAAGCTAATCAGGAAGAGCAAAAAATGGACTATCTCGCGTACAGACACAAAAACTATACAATAACTAACACAATGCCACAGATTTTATTGTCCAAACCTTCAGCGTAACCATGGTAACCAATCCAGCCTATATTTATATATTTACACAATATTTACAGCTGTACACCTATATTACATTTTTTTACAAAACCATCACAGACAACAGAGCTATCTTAACAAAATACAACAAAATTCTTTACATCATAGTCATAACTAGAAATTGACTTAGAAAAAAAACACAATTACATAATATATGTAGAACTACGGTAAGCAAAAATGTGGCAGTTGGATTTAAGGTAGATGTTCTCAAATTTTAAACACTAGATGCCTTCCAAAATGGCTCAGACAAACAGTGCAGACCCAGATCAGACTGCTTCTGAAGAAGCAGTCTGATCAGGGTCTTCCCTGTTTGCTGTTCTGACAAGCATTTTTGTTATTTTCAGCTTGATAACCATCATTTTACTTGAAAAGAGAAGGAAAACAGTGTTCGAAATTTTAGAACATTTACCATATATTAAACTTGAAGAAACCTATACATTTCCCAAATATTAAAGGGCCAGCCAGTGAGATTATGGTATTCATCACATATGGACCTCATCACATGGGCCTCGACGCGACAAATCTGTCTTCGGGGTTTCTGACAAAGCGAGACTCAAACCAGTCTCCTCAGCTACAGAGACTAGCTAGAAAATTGAAATTTCACCTGTAGCAAGTTTAGATATGATACTTTATAAAGAGCGAATGACAAAGGCGCTGAGCAGACTGTGTGGATGCGCAGGCTGGTCTGCGCCTTTTATGTTCACAAACCCTGAAGACAGGTTTTTCTGGTGTCAAGGCCCACATATACTCATGCTAATAAAAAGAAGGCCACCCCAATTATACATATTTGTTGAAAATAACTACAGACATGAACATGTAATGATAACAAATATATTGTAGTTCATATTTTGTATGAACGCCACCTTTATGAATGCATTCTATGAGCCTTTTGCCCATGCTTAAAAGAAGCCTTGGGTTGTACCCACCCCGTCCCTTGTGGAATGTATTGCCTATTGTTCAACTAGCTAGTGTTCCAATCTGGAAAATGTGGCAGCTGGGAAGGAATATGATCATGTACCCACCAATCCTGATTATCCCAGGGATGGTCGATCAGGGTTGGATTGGGACCTGGGAGGCTGGTCAAGGAGTATGACATGGCCAGCTTGCAAACAGTTCCTTGCCATATTGCAGGTATGCTGGCATTGTCTTGCTGGAAGAGAAAATTGTTTCAAACATTCTATAGATTGGCATGACATGTGCGTTAAGGCCTTCATCTACATAGCGTTGGCCTGTAAGTGGCCCCCGAATTACTATGCAAATTGAACAAACCTTATACGAAGCTCAGTGTGGCCTTCTTTTTCTTAGCAAGAGTATATAATTCTTCAACAATGTTAGGCTCATAGAGGCAGCTTAGACTACTGAAATTTTGCATCTAGCAAGTGTAGCTTTTATTATTTCTGGTGCAAACCAGTCTGTGCTCCTGGTCAGTTGGTCTGCACATTTTTATATGTGTTAATCATCCCACCAACAGCTAAGGTCATATGGAGACAGGGTCACAGCTTAAAGTCCCATTCAAGGGATTGAAGAAGCAGGGAATCAAACTGGCTACCCCTGGTTTACAAGGCGAGTGGTTTATCCACTACACCATGGTGGCTTCTTTTTCCCTTGTGTTCCTACACAACAAATTTATGTTTTCTGTGATGAGACCCATATGCTAAGCCCTTATCTCGCCAATGGATAAAACCAAAATCGCTGGTCATTCTACAGTACACTTTCTCTTCCTGTTCCAAACTCAAATCATGGTTATTCAGGTCCTTGTTTCCCCAAATTCTTAACGGAATAGCAAACAGAGAATGCCCTTATCAGACTGCTTCCTTTCAGGGTTCATACAGAGATGGCAAAACAAAATTCCCTGACATTTCCCTGACTTTTCCCTGACACCAATCTAAATTTCCCTGACATAACCGTACTCGCCGAGAAACTTGGTTTCATTCAAACCTTTGTCTATAGTTACAGTTTACAGCTCTTTTTTCAATTTTGAGTGATTATTTTGAACTTTGTAAAGTTTTTATTCCAGCTTTTCAGCATTTGTATTTAGTAAATGACTTTTCAACAAAGAAATTAACAGAAAGTCACAGGACCATATGTAAAAAACTGCTGTCTTCTTTCAAAAATTTGGATGTTGACTTCTAAATTTAATCTCCTATAAAGCCACCCATAATGCAACCATTAAATAGAGGAAAGCAATTTAGCTGAATGTGAAATATTTCACTCTAAAAGCTAAAATGTTCAGAAAAGTTTTTCGATAATGTTCAACTAAAGCCCAGAATACAGCAAATTGTTGACAGCGGACAACACATGACAGACTTTTGAGTGATCAGAACAACTCACTTTGAGCACAAAGTGCTTAGGTGAGCTAACAAGATGCTAAATGAGCCTAAACCGCTGACTTTATGATTTCCGAAGATTTTTTGATTATCCTTTTTTATGAGTCTATGGGAGAAAATGACCCCAGGTTGTGGTGTCGGTCAATTTTAGCTTCTGGTCCCAGGGGCATGGTTGGTAGGATTTACGTAGTTAACCACTATATATTGCTACATACTAAATATAGAAGCTGTAGGCTTGTGGCTTCAAAAGATCCCCTGTAAGTTTATGGAAGGTAAATACCCTGGGGGTTTGGTCAATTTAGAACTCAGGGGCATGGTTGGCATGATATATTTAGGGAATCACCAAACATTGCTATATACTAAGTATATATGAGTATGGAATGGAAGATTTTTAAAGTTTTTTTCCAATCATAAGTCTATGCGAGCTATTGATCCCCATTTGCATGACAATTTTTCACCCACGGGGCTTGATTGGCTGGATTTATGTAGGGGACCACTAGACATACTAAATATATAATCTATAACCTTGTGGTTTTAGAAGATATTTTTTGTTTTTCCCATTATAAGTCTATGGGAGTTATTGATACACAGGGTGTGGCCAGTCAGGATTCCAGGGGATCTATGATGTGGAGCACTAGATGCTGCTACATACTATAAATATATGGTTTCAGAGAAGAAAATTTTTAAAGTTTCTCCTAAAATAAGTCTATGGAAGCTATTGATCCACAGAATGTGGACAGTTTTGACCCCTGGGGCTTGATTGGTAGGATTTATGTAGCGACCACAAGGCATTACAACATCCTTAAAATATAACCTGTGGGCCTCATGGTTTTGGAGAAGCTTTTTAAAGTTTTTCCCATTATAAGTCTATCCTTGCATGCCAGGGAGCTATATGTTGCCATCAACCATGACAATCAGGTCCAATCCAATCAGTCCAAAAACCTTATGTAGTCTGTCCCACTGCCTGATGATGATTTACATGAAAGAACATCTAGCGATAAGGCGTATATTTTCCCTAGTTGACATGATTACAAACACCAAATTTTCAAATTGCCCTAATGTTTTTGAAATTGGTGTAGTTTGGCAGTAAAATATGCATAGAAGGCAGCAAAAAACGTTTCAAAGTGATTCACCATTTACAATACCGTGAAAACGTGCACTTTTTACTCCCACCCCTCATTTTATGTCTTTATACTGGGTGCCGTTTAGGCCAAACTTTGAGTAAATGCATTGCTAGTTTTAAAAAAGTAAAAGTGCAAAAATGTTAAGGATAGGAGTGCTCTTCATTTCCCAAACCTAACTGTATTCCTTCTGCGCATGCGTACGAAATACACCTAAAATTGTGGCATTTGTCATTGGAAAGATGTAAATGGTGTCTTTCAGTTTGTTTTTAGATGCTTTGCCCCCCTAGACCCAAAATGCCCTTTACATATGTTGTAAATGTTTATAGCGACATGTCGTTGTCCAAACGACATCTTGGGTCTAGGGGGGCAAAGCATCTAAAAATAAACTGAAAGACACCAGTTTCATATTTCCAATGACAAAACGCCACAATTTCGGGTGTATTTCGTACGCATGCGCAGAAGGAATACGGTAAGGTTTGGGAAATGAAGAGCACTCCTATCCTTAACATTTTAGCACTTTTACTTTTTTAAAACTAGCAATGCATTTACTCAAAATTTAGCTTAAACGGCACCCAGTATAACTACTTAAAAAGAGGGGTGGGAGTAGAAAGTGCACATTTTCACGGCATTGTAAATGGTGAATCGCTTTGAAACGTATTTTGCTGCCTACTATGCATATTTTACTGCTAAACTACACGAATTTCAAAAACATTAGGGCAATTTGAAAATTTGGTGTTTGTAATTATGTCAACTAGGGAAAATATACGCCTTATCGCTAGATGTTCTTTGATTACATTGATTATATTTCAACTGACATGAAAGACATACTTCTTTGAAAATGTAAATGGACAACCAATGGACGGACTGATGGATTAGGGATGCCAAACTATTACCATGCTAATACCTCACTATGAGCCTTTGGCTCAAGTGAGCTAGAAAGGAAGCTGAGGAGGCAAGGGCAACCAAATCCTCCCATCTTCTTATGTTTAAAGCAATCTAGAAGCTATCAAAATGATTTAGCTTATATCCAAAAAGTTAAGAAAACTGCCCAAGTCAATTTCTATTTCTCATCATTTGATACAAACTGGTAATTTTAAAATTCCCTGACATTTCCCTGACATTTTAGAAAACATTCATTTTTCCCTGACACAACATAAAATTCCCTGACAATTCCCTGACCTTGAAAAAATTTAAATTTCCCTGACATTTCCCTGACGCGTATGAACCCTGCCTTTGGAATCAGTTCCAAATGGGTTGACTCTCAGGCCTCCAGATAATTGTGTTAACAAAACTATTTTTCTTATTTCTAAACCAAATCATATGTTGTGGGTACTCAAAAGAACCGTCTCATTGAGACGGTTCTTTTGAACACCAAAAACATATGTTTAGATTGCTGGGTAAGAAAATAATTACAATTTTACGATCAAAAAGTTTGCTTAACTGGAAGTTTGCTTAACTGGACCTATGCTACTCCGTTTTTCTTTGCTTTTTTGCAAAGGATCTGGCGTTCACACTATTAGAATATTTACTGCTATTAGCAGCTAATGGTCCACTGTGAGCCTATTTGCATAAGTTTCAACCAATCATATCTGAACTACAAGTCATGTGATTTCTACCACTTCATCTATTGGTCAAATGCTAACTGAATTATTAGGTAATATTTACATAATTTCATAAGAAAAACCAGCAAAGCTATGGCATTGAGCAATTAACAGAAAGACATTTATATTTACAATGCACATATTTATCTAAAGAGAATATTCATAAACATATATGAATACTCTTTATGAAAGTAAATGGTCTCTATCACTAGTGATAACAATGAATATTCATAACCATATATGAATATCCATGATGAAAGTGAGATGGCCTTTGACAACAGATATGATGAAGAATATTCATTAACATTATATGAATACTCCAGAGATTATGATGAATAATCATTCATCATCAAAGTATGGTAAATGCTCTAAAATTTCTAACAATTTTCTCTTTCTGTTCTCAACTAAAATGTTGGTTATCAGGGCTGGAATGGATAAAATTCTTGTCCAAATAGCAAACAGGTAAGACCCTGAACAGACTGCTTCTACAGAAGCAGTATGATATGGGTCTGCACTGTTTGTCAAGACCTTCTTGCCAGGCATCTAGTGTTCAAAATTTTAGAACATTTACCATAAATGGTCTTTATTAAGAGATGATGATGATGATGAATATTCATTAACAAATATGAATATTCATCAATAAGTAGATGGTCACCTTTATCCACAGAGATGAAAAAAGATGAAAAATATTAAATAACCATAAATGCAGATAATTATTTAAATTTAAAGTAGATTATTTATGGTGAAGTCAACATTTTGCAAAAGGGAGCTCAGTGGTAGAGTGCTTGACTTGAGATCAAGAGGCTGTGGGTTCGAGTCTCATCGGTGTGTCTTCCTTGAGCAAGACACATTTATCCTTGCTTAGTACTGGTTCAACCCAGGAAGACCTGTCACGCCATAACTGACAGATTGTTGATTGGGACGTAAAGAATCAAATCAAACAAACAACATTTTGCAAGATAACAAACTATACTAAGAGTAGTCGAGAAAAAATGTTAATTTTCTTTGCATGAAAATTCTAAAAATTCACACAATTGTTAAAATTCTTCATTTTTTGTTTTGAATTTTCCTAGCAGTCTAACCACGTAGTTAATTCTAGAAAATCATACAACTACTATTGTTTTTAATTTTCTATAACAAATTTTATCTACATGTAAACAAACTTGTTTTTTGTTTGTTTGATTTGATTCTTTACGTCCACTCAACAATATTTCAGTTATGCGGGACGGGTCTTCCTGGGTTGAACCAGTACTAAGCTAGGATAAATGTGTCTTGCTCAAGGACCACAACACAGTGGCGCCGGTGAGGCTCGAACCCGCGGCCCTTCGGTCTCGAGTCAAGCACTCTACCACTGAGCCACTGCCCTCCCTGTAAACAAACTTGTATTTACAAGAAAATCTTTTAACTACAAATGTTCTTATATTTCTATTCTTGAATTTTCTTTACATGTAAAAATCATTCAACTACAATTCTTGAATTTTCTTTGCATGTAAGTCACCCTTTGAATACTCATTGGAATATCAAATTTGTGACACTCAATTTTATCACAACTGCATTCATTAACCCTGTGGGCCCTACTTCCACTAGGGTATGACCACAAATCATAGTTCAATCTCATTGTGTTAAACATATTTGCGGAGTCAAATTTCAGACTACAGGATTTGAGTCACCAATCTGAGTGTTTGGAGTTCAGCCTTACGTATAGCTTTTTTGGGGTTTTTAGTTGGGGATTTTTGTATGTGTTTTTGTGTGTGTGTGTATTTGCTTTTTTTTTTTGTTTTGTTCGTTTGTTGTTTTGTTTGTGTTTTTTTTTTGTTTTTTTTTTTTGGGGGGGGGGGAGGGGAGGGGATGCTGTTGTTCTTGGTGCTATGACTTATTAATTTAAATTTTTAAAAAAATGACTTGTTAATTTTGATTAAAAATTACAAACTGTTGCCTTCTTCATAGAAAATCTCAAAGTAACAATATAGAAAACCTAAATAAATATTAATGACAGAATTTTTTTTCGCCAAAAATCTTATGTATACTAATTGGAACTGCCTCAGTAAGGCACTTCCAATTAGTATGCATAAGTTGTTTTGGTGAAAAATCACCTATATACAATGTAATGAGACATGAAGCAGAAACACAGGGCCGTGTAGCCCAGTTGGTAACGTGTCTGGCTACAGATACGTGTCTGACTGCAGATCCAGGGGTTGCGAGTTCCAACACAGCCCGGTCCTATACTTTCGTGGAGATTGATCATGAAATAATTTCTATGGTCATTCTCCTCCCTTCCGCTGATTCATTCAAGAAGAGTTGTTGTCAGTTTCAAACGAAAGTATGTGCACAAATTACTGGTTAACCGCTTGTTCAAGCCTGCCCAGGAAAAAGTGTGGTTAGATGAACTGACCATCCAGCCATGACCATAGCTGTTGACTTTGGACGTAAAGCAACAAAACAAAAATGAAGCAGAAACATTCAAGGGGGGTCCAGTGATAGACTCTTTTTCTCTTGTAAAGAAGCCTTTCTCTGTGTTTTTTCTGCGGAGTTTGGATGCAGTCTGTCTGGAGATAACGCCCGTCTTAATAACGGTGAGCCTGGCTCTGTCTTGTGCTTTGAAAATGAGGGTCGTTTAACCAGTGTCTGGCCCGGATTTGTAATCAAATGAGATGGAATTGTTTTCTGTGGCTGATTTGATGCCCCAATTTGATGACCCTGACCTTGAGTAAAAGCCAGTGGGCTCGGGCTTCGGGTTGGGGAAACTGGCATGGGAGAAGGGGAAGGAGTTCTGGCAAGTGGAGACAATGGGATATTGTGAACGGATTTCCTCCGGTGGGGAGACTTCAAGCTCTGTGTCCTCTTGTGCTTAAGTCCTGCCAACGTGCTTGGTCTGTTGTAAGTCGGTGAGACAAGCTGGCTTGCTGGGGAGTTCGGAGAGCTGGAGCTGGGTGAACTGTTGGATGAGTTCCCCGAATCTGGGCCCCATGTATGAGAGAGAGGGGATGACTGAATACCAGTTTTAAATGACACATTTGATGTGTCACCAAAAGACCAAGATTTACTGAAGGGGCTTGCTCTATAAGCAGTATTGGGAGTTAAGGGGGAGCCTGGCATCACCAGGGAGTGTCCTGTCACATGACCATGTCCATCTTGTTGCGCTGCAGCACGCTTCGTACTTAATCTTCTAAACAGAGATCTACTTTTCTTTTTATCTCCACTTCTTTCCTTAGGGTTCTTCTTTTTTGACCGCCTTGCCATTTTTCCAGGGTGCGCTCCCTTCTTTCTAGCCCCCGTTGTGATAGAGGTACTCTCGAGAGGTACACAACGAATGCGTAACTCTTCCTTTCCCTTCAGAATGAGACGTACAACTTGAGTGTGCAGTAAACCATGTATAGTCTCATCATTAATGTGAGTAATCAGGTCACCTTCACGTAGTCCGGCTTCAAATGCTGGACTGTTGTCCTCAACTGCCTGAAACCAGAAAATGTAGAAATAAGCATGTTGAACTCTTTGCATGCTGGGTAAATTTTCATGATTTTGATGTCGTCTGCTGACTTTTTTCAAAATTAACTTTTTTCAAAAAATCTTTCAGGACGTTGAACACTATCAGAGTGTCAAATAGTCAAGATTCCGATCAGGCCTGATTACTGTCGGGCCGGATCTGGGTCCAATCTGTTTGCAAATGTTAGCAGCAGACAACAAAAGTCGCTGCTAGCAAGGAAAGAGTAAATAGCAGACTAAGCTGATACAAGACTGTGCAAACAGTGTAGACAAAGACCAGACTGATCCAAGGAGCAGTCTGATCTTGGTTCACATTGTTTGCCATTCCGTCAAATGTAAGACCCATCATGAAGTAAATAAATGAATGTGGAATAAATTTTGGGTAAGTAAGGCATTATCATCTGATTGGCTGCATTTTTCAAATACTAATCTATCTGATTTGAGCATTGTTGGTACATGCGACATTGTTTACCAAATGCGTCATCAAATTATGTGATTCGCCCGATTGGTTGATTCAAGATCGTTATCAATCTGCGTCATCACCTGTCACTGAAACCGCTTTTTGACCTGGCCATGTGCAAAATGTTTTCAAAAATATTATAGTGCAGAAAATCATATCCTTCTGTTGCATAATATTGTAATACCAATCATTGTTAATGTTTAGCATCCAAAGGTTACTTGATGTCTCCACAAATGGATTAATTTTAGCCATTCAGTGCTTGCTACTTTTTTAGCGTAGTGTTTTGAGTAATGCATACCGCATATTAACAGTTAAAACCCCATTTTTCAGTTGTGATGTGCCTATGCAGACAGGTCGATTCTTTGAGTATCGGGCCTGCACAGACAATGGTAAGTAGGGTCTTTATCTATGTTCTAATGAATCTTCCTCTTGGTACCATGGGTTGGTCTGTGATTTGTGATTGTGGCATTCTCTTGCCATATTCACCTGTTTTATTTATTTGTTTTTTTTTCTCAGAAGCTGTGGTGCAATAGGGTGCTGTAGTAAACTCTTGGATTTCCAGGAAAAGTCAGTTCAGTCGCGTGATTTCAAATAAAACAGTGGCAGGGTTGTTTGTTTTTTTTTGGTCAATTTTGATGACCGATATTGGGTCGTGTTCCCGATGGCCAAAAGTATGTTTTTTCCCCAATTTTAAAGAAAAATTCCGATTCAAGTAACAAAATAAATTGTCACCATTTTATGACATCTTTACTGCATTAATGAACCAAATATTTGATTTTTTTTGTTTTATTTGACTATATTATACGATGTGAGTTTTTCCCAATTTTGCATAAAATGATGCGAAAAATTCCCAATTCTGGGAATTGGTCATGTTCCCAAAATAGGGAGGAAAAAATCCTGAGTGGATTCTGAGGCTGCATGGAAATCAGTGCAGATCCTGATCAGATGGCTTCGTCAGAAGCCAGCTGATCTGGATCCACATTGTTTTCCAAGGAGGACATATCTGTGTTCAGCAGGAAGATGGTTAAAGTACTTTTCAAGAACTTAGAGTAGTTTTCCAGCACTTTTCTAGACAACCTTTTCAAGGACTTTTTCAACGAAGGTTTTCATTTTCAAGTACTTTTTAGGCTGGAACCCGGCTACAGTAAAACTGGTGTAAATCGGCTACTCAAAAATAGACAAAACAAAGATCTTAATGACAAATGGTAGCTTAATGAAGGTCAAAAGTATTGCAGAATGCTCCCCCTGGAGCATTTTGCAATACTTTTGATCTGCATTAAGCAATAACTAGTCTTGAAAACCAATTTTTGGTCTTTTTGAGTATGGTTGTTTTACACAGGTTTTACTGTACTTACCACAACAATATGCTGCAGTGTATAAGTATTAGAGTTCCCTAGATAGACTCTGATTGCCTTTAGAGTGAACCCATATCCTCTTGGCCCTTTTTTCAGAACAATGGGTGGTTTCAAGCTCCTAGCCAGGGGAGACACTTCTCTCGATGGGGAACCATCCCTTGAACTTGTGCTGGAACCCGGCGACTCCATTGGTTGACGATGGAACTCTTCTGTAAAGTGGAACCAAAATTATACAATACACAATAACTCAAAAGTTAACTCTTTGCCTGTTAGCGGCCAATTTTGTCGTCTGCTGATAATCATTGTAAACAGTTTGGACCCAGACTAGGCCTGACAGAAGGTCGGGCGTGATCTAGATAAAACATTAATTTTGAAAAATATCTGCAGACGAAAAAAAACATGAAAAATTACCCAGCATGCAAAGAGTTAAGGAACTGGTCTGCACATGCCAGACTGAAATGAGAAGCAGGCAAGTTTTGAATGCAATAGACTGTATGCCATATTTTGTAGACTTTCATCCCAAACTTACTATAAACTTAACTCTTAAAGCGCCACCTATAATTTGCAGCAGACGACAATTTGAAATTTTGATGCTTTTTCAAAAATAACAAATAAGGCATGATATTTCATGAGAATCGTCTGCTGGCAGACGATTCTCATGAAATATCATACCTTAGTTTTTTTGAAAGTGAGTAAAGATGTTGCAAAATTTGTCGTCTGCTGCAGGCGTGATTGAGCTTTAAGGGTTAAGCATGATAAAAAATTTGTGCAGCAGACGACATTATTTATATTCAGTCTGCTTTAAGAAACCAATTCAAACTTTACATTCATGAGTATCGTGGCAGATGATTCAAATGAACGTTCATGTTTTTTCCCTAAAAAATCAAAGAAAGCACAAAAATTATCGTCTGCTGCTGCTGTTGTGACTGGCGCTCGATGGGATAACTTAATCCTTAAAACGTGAATCATCGTTGCAGAGTACAACCCATTTTGTGACAATCATTCTAACTTAGGAATAACAAGAGGGCGCTAGGGCCCAGGATCGTTCACCTGAATCCTGGCACATAAATAGATGATGTATTGGCCTGTGGCTCAAGAGATATGAGCCGGGGCACGAGATTTCCAACTATGTGGTATGTGCGACTAGCAAAGTCTCAGATCAGCCTGCGCATATGCGCAGTCTGATCAGAGCCTTGGCTAGTCGCTTGAATATTCTATGATTGTGAAGCTACTGACTGAACGCCATTTGGAGTTTCTAAGCATAAAAGGAGGTTGCAGAGGCTCGTCCGAGTCTACACATGTCAAAATGCCACATTGTTGGAAATCTCATGTCAGGGCTCATTTCATGTGTATTGTGGCAGATGATTCACATGAACTGTCAAGTTTTTCCCTAATAAATCAAAGAAAGCAGAAAAATTATCGTCTGCTGCTGTTGTGACTGGGGCTCTAGGGGATAACTTAATCCTTAAAGCATGAATCATCGTTGCAGAGTACAACCCATTTTGTGACAATCGTTCTTACTTTGGGATAACAAGAGGGCCCTAGGGCAATGGACCGTTCACCTGAATCCTGGCACATAAGGAGATTGGCCTGTGGCTTAAGAGATATCATTTCAAGATATTAATATTTGTAACTCTGGTTGTCACTTTGTTCGGCCGAGCTGAACGTTCTGATCAATTTTGGTAGAGGGCATTATGGGAAACATTTCTGTGAAATTATTTTGAACTTAGACCAGTGGTACAGGAACAGATGTTGTTTAACAATATTTCATATCTAGAGCTCTGGCAGCCCCTTTTTTTAAGGTGCAGTCAAAACATAAGTGAAATTTTGGTAGAGGGCGTTATGAGGAACATTTTTGTGAAAAATTATTGAATTTGGACCAGTGGTTCAGGAGATGCCGTTTAAAGACATTTCTTATCTAGAGCTCTGGGGGCCCCTTTGTTCAGTGGAGTGGAATCATTTGTGCATTTTTTGTAGAGGGCATAATGAGGAACAATTCTGTAAAATTATGTTTTAGTTTCGGACCATTGGTTCAGGAGGAGATGTCATTAAAATATATTGCTTATCTAGAGCTCTGGTTGCCCCTTTGTTTGGCAGAGAGGAACCATTTGAACACGCAATTTTGTAGAGGGCATCATGAGAAACAATTCTGTGAACTTATTTTGAATTTGGACCAGTGGTTCAGGAGATGCCGTTTAAAGACATTTCATATCTAGAGCTCTGGCGGCCCCTTTCATTCAGCTGAGTGGAACCATTTGAGCAATTTTGAGAGGGCATCATGAGGAACGATTCTGTGAAATTATTATTTGAATTTGGACCAGTAGTTCAGGAGATGTTGTTTAAAGATATTTCTTATCTAGAGCTCTGGTGGCCCTTTTGTTCGGCAGAGCAGAACCATTTCTGCTATTTTAGTAGAGGGCATCATGAGGAACAATTCTGTAATATTTTTCTGAATTTGGACAAGTAGTTCAAGAGATGTTGTTTAAAGAAGTTTCTTATCTAGAGCTCTGGTGGCACTTTTTTTCAGTGGAGCAGAACCATTTCTGCAATTTTGGTAGAGGGCATCATGAGGAATATTCTGTGAAATTATTTTTAATTTGGACCAGTGGTTCAGGAGGAGATGTTGTTTATAAGATTTCTTATCTAGAGCTCTAACAGCCCTCATGTTCGGTGGAGGGGAACCATTTATGCAATTTTGGTAGCGGGCATTATGGGGAAAATTCGTGTGAAATTATTGTAAATTTGGACCAGTGATTCAGGAGGAGATGTCGTTTAAATAAAAAGTTTACGCACGTCGGACAAAGACCGATCACAATAGCTCACCTTGAGCCTTCCGCTCAGATGAGCTAAAAAAGTTTGATAATTCATGGGAATCTTCTGTCAACAGAGGAATAACAAGAATTATCAAATGTTTCTTGATATTGTCTGCTGCAAACTTTGAGGGTTAATTGCCCAGTCTTGCAAAGTGATAAAACCCTTTTTCGCATTGTGCAAGACACCAAGACACCAAAGAAAGTCAACACCCAGGGTTCATACAGGCAAGTTAATGTAAAATTCAAGGACTTTTAAAAGACTTTCCTACTGTTTTCAAGGACTGTAAACTTATGAAATATACTGATTTACACGTTAAATTCTATTTTTGAAATGCTAGACTGCATTACTAAAGATATTAATTTTAGAAAATGAGTATAAAATTGTGGCGCCTTTATTTGGTGCAGCATATACTGCACCAAATAAAGGCACCACAATTTTATACTGATTTAGGTCACCAAAAACACTGTTGAATCCTCCTGTAAATGGTAAAATTCAAGGACTTTTCAAGGCTTTTGAGTGTTTTTCAAGTACTTTTGAAGGCAAATTTATTTTTCAAGGACTTTTCAAGACAAACCTGTATATTCAAGTACTTTTCAAGCCTGTGTGAACCCTGACACCAAAGAAAGTCAACATATAACTCAGTTATATAAAGAAAGACTATTACTCACTACTCACATGAATTGATTCAATACACAAATTATGATAAAAACAAGGAAAAATCACTACTCATTAGCCACATGACCTAAATTAATTAGAACAAATTTGATTCTCAATTTCAGAGAAAGACAGAATAGATGAAGTCATTTTTCAAATTATGAGAAGGAGAAGAAATTGAAATTTACAAATCAAGATCAAAAATTAGATTAGCTGCTGACATGTTCTCTGGTACACGCAACTAAACAGGGTTAACCCTTTCCTTCATGAATATTCATGCTAGGCTCCACCCACTTTGAATAATTATATAAACAATTTTCATGTTGGTTGAACAAAGAAATTACTTGTCAGGATCAGATATATCATAAGCAAACAGAGTAGACCCTGATCAGACAGCTCTTAAAAGAGCAGCCTGATCAGAGTCTGCTCTGTTTGCAAAAGCATTAAAAGGTGTCTCAAAGCAGTAAAGGGTTAAAAGGGAGATATGTATAATGTACCTGGGGCTTGTATTAGAAGTGTTAGTGCATTGGCCGATACAGATTTCTGCATGGGTTTCAACTCATGTCTCTCGTGGTCATGCCGTCTCTCCCGTACTTCATCCACAGGTGACAGTTCTATAATAAGATCAGAGTCGTCCTCAAATTTGAGAGAGCCTAAGAAAGGTGAAGAAAACGTGCAACGTGTAAAGCTAAGCCACATGACAACAGCAAAAATCAAAACAAAAGTGTGTCAAAGTGATGACAAAGTGCCCAGCCATAGGTCCAGATAAGTTTTTTTTTTTAATCAACTATTAAGGTACAGATAAACAAATCCTCTTAAATCTTTGCCTCCTGGGTAAATTTTGCATAGTTTTTCGACATCTGCTGATTTTTTTCAAAATCAAGTATTTAGAAAAATTCCTTCAACAGAGTGTCAAACAGTTTGGATAAAAATGATCAGACCTGATCTGGGTCAAAACTGTTTGCAAAAGTTAGCAGCAGGTAACACTTAGTAGGTAAAGAGTTAATGTCATCTTTCATCTTATAAAGACAATTTAGCCTAGCTCCTACACCAATAGTTAGACATTGATTTTGCGGAAGAAAACAACCAAAATTGTTTCAGATCACACTGCTCATAGATTAGTCTAATCTGGATCTATTTTGGCTACACAGACTCATACATATAGCTCCAAAGCTTTTCCTCTACTGATTCTGCTATTTAACTCTTAAAGCGCCAATCACAACAGCAGCAAACAACGAATTTCGCAACATCTTTCCCATTTTTCGAAAAAAATAAGGTATGATATTTCAAGAGAATCGTCTGCTGGTTCTCATGAAATATCATGCATTATTTTTTATTTTTGAAAAAGCTGCACAATTTTAAATTGTCGTCTGCTGCAAATTATAGGTGGTAAAATCCTGATAAAAAATGAAATACATGTGAGCTGTCTGCACTGCCCTCATTTATCACAGTTAATTCCTTATCTGTTCCTATGGAGAAAAGTGAAAGAAAGGCACAAAAAAAAATATAAGGGTTGATCATTAAGTTTTGAGGATAATCACAGACATACACACAAAAAATATTCTTTGTCTTGATAAAGCTAAAACATTTCCTCAATTCTTCCATTTGCTTGTCAATTATGAGCTATATCCAAATTATTTCATTGTTGTTGTTTTTTTAAATTTCTCCAAGAAAATAGAAAGCAAAATGATGATTGCTCCATCAGTCAAATAATGCAAGTGGAGAAAGGATTATACCAAAACCAGCTAGAGGCATGCGTAGTTGCTCATCCACTATCAAAAGAATGCCTTTAGAAATTTGAAATAGCAGGCCACTTGATAAGATGATTTATTTGAAAATTAGTTTCTTATTTCTCATCCAAAACATATGTTGTGGGTACTCAAAAGAAGAGTCTGAATGAGAAGGTTCTTTTGAGCACACAAAAGCTATAATTGAGCCACGACATGTGATTTCCAACAATGTGGCATTTTGACAAGTGTAGACTCAGACGAGGCTGTGCAGCCTCCTATTAAGCTTAGAAACTCCAAATGATGTTCAGTCAGTAGCTTAACACACAGTGAATATTCAAGCGACTAGCAAAGGCTGTGATCAGACTGCACGTATGTGCAGGCTGGTCTGAGGCTTTGCTGGTGGCACATACCATATTATTGGAAATCCCATGCAGTAGCTCATATTAAAGCTGATGTCTAATTTTATGTTCAAATTTTTTGTTGATCTCAACCTAGGAGGTAAGAATAATTTATCATGGTCTGGCCAAAATTTTGTGGGTACTATCATAGGGAGTGCCTCATAAAGTCACTTCCATTGAGTACTACAAAAACCTTAAATGCAGGTTGCATTGAAACTGGTCTTGAATTGAATACATCTTACTAAAAGCAATAACTTTATGATCAACCCTCTTATAAAATATATAAATGTACACAATTTGCCTGAAAATAAGTCATGCAAAGAATATATGTACAGTAGATAATATACACTGCAAATAAAATTGAAATATTTTTCTTCTAAGTAAAATACAGGATACGTAATACAGCGCTACAGAAACTGCAACATTTTGTCCTCTCAAGGCCAAAGTGGCAAATCTGGTTTCCTTAATTCATTTTAGACTCAGGGATGAAAGTCATCATCATCAAAAGTGTTTAACCATTTTCATTACGATATTAACCCATTTAAGCCAAATGGATTTCCCTTTCTGATCAATTGGACCAGTCCATTTCTGTTTTAAGGATGGTTGGGTGTATTTTTTTTTTCTTTTTATTCAAATTTAGACAGATAATTTTGTAAGCAAACAGTGGAGACCCTGATCAGATGCCCCATTTTGCGGTGTCTGATCTAGGTCTGCACTGTTTAACGCTAGGCTTATATGGGTTAAACTACACTGACAGTCTGAGAGAAAAATCTAAAGCAAAAAAGTTGTAGAATGTCAAACATAAAGCATACATTGAATCCTGATGAAATAGATGAAATAAATAACGAAACAAAGCTCATATTTTTAACTAGCAATATTTGCTAATATCATGCATGCAAAGGATGACAAAAATCGGATGTTATAGAGATGTCTTGTTTGTTTTTAAATAGAAAACATTTTGAATACTTGGATAGGCCAGTGACGAGAATTTCTCACTAGGGATGTTAGAAAAAAATAATAAAAGTACTCCCCTTCATTCGGAGATTCACCTTCTTAATTATGGTACCACAAATATACTGACGGACTTTAATTACGCAACACTAACTTCCCCTAAAATCTTTCAAAAGACTGTTGAATGTAAACTTCCTTTGCTTCGATAATGTCATCATGAGTTGGCTTCTTCAGCAAACACTTTAGTTCTAATTGTACAACTAGACTGGACGACATTATTTGCTCCGTATAAATTAAGACATTTAAACATTTCTTATGCAGAGGAGATTTTAAGCTATTGAATGAAAGGGTACACCCAGATAAACGTCATATACGCAAATAAGCTGTATCACAGACCTGCCAATCAATATGAGAGGGATTTCTCGATGACTAACAAAGTCCATGATACAAATTTGATGCTTCTAGTATTTCTTGATTTATAGAAGTAGGGAATCTTTCATTCATAACATTTGGTCACATGAAACAGTTGACCCCTATTTCAAAAAGTTTACATTTTAATGCATTAAATTCATCTTAGTTGGACAAGTTGTCCATGTTTTACTTTAAAATGAATGCTCTTTAACATAAAATCAAATTTATTGTTCTGCCTTCTTTTTTGAGACATAAATTAAAGCTGTTATCCAAGTGTTGCGTTTTTAAAGTCCGTCAGTATATATAATTTAAATAAATCTTGTGAACTAGTAATTCAGTTAAAACATGGGTTAATTCTACAGAAAACTCAAGTTTTTGGGAATGTTTTTGTAAAAAAAAAAACTCTTTAGGATGAATCAATATGATTATATTACACATTTAATGATAAGTAGTTTGGCATAAAATAAATTATAAACCATTGTGTTGTCTGCTTTTTACCTCTGCTGCATATATTCAAATGCACTTCAGACTATTTTTTATCATGGAAGCAAACACTATGAACCCTGATCAGACTGTTTCCAAGGGAGCAGTCAGATCTGGTCCATATTGTTTGCAAAAATAAGTTGCTAAAATACATAAGCACATGAGAAAACAACGATTGTTGTGAATGGCGGGAAAAGGGTTAAAAGAAACTGCCACATAATTTAAACTTATCCTATGACATGAAAGTAAAATGGTGGATAAGTCACACAAGACTAACACAGTGCACCAGTGCAGCCACATACACTAAAACAAACTAACATACAATAATTGTTTGTGGAATTGTTTAAAACCTATGCAAACTCAAAATCAGTTGATGTAATTAACTCTTTACCTGCCTGTCTTTTAGTTGTATGATGATTACCTTTGCACGGGTAAAAGTTCAAAAAGTCCAAAATTCTGAACTTTCAAAACTCCAATCTTAAAACTTGCAGTATGCCTAATAAATATTCACAATTTCAAGTTTAAATGGCCAATGTCTTTAAACAGACTGTATATAAAGAAGAAAACCCAGTGATTTTGTTACCTGCGCATCCTGCATCTTTTGCGCATAAGTTTTTATTTCAGCGAGTCTCAGAGAGTCCCGGTTGGTTGGTTGGTTTTGTTGCTTTACATACCAAGTCAACAGCTATGGTCAATGCGGGACGGTCAGTTCACCTAACCACACTTTTTCCTGGGCAGGCTTGAACAAGCGGTTAACCAATAATTTGTGCACATACTTTCGCTTGTAACTGACAACAACCCTTCTTGAATGAATCAGCGGAAGGGAGGAGAATGACCGTAGAAATTATTTCATGATCAATCTCCATGGATGTATAGGATCGGGCTGGGATCGAACTCGCGACCCCTGGATCTGCAGTCAGACATGCATCTGTAGCAAGACACGTTACCGACTGCGCTACGCGGCCCTGTAAAGAGAGAGTCCCGGGATGCAAAAGTATGGCAGACTTGTCATTAAAAATAGTGTTTTGGACTCATTAGTTTGCAGTTGGGACTCATTGATATTGGTAACAGCGAGTCCCAGGACCCATAAGCCCAAAATTGTAAATGAATCACTGAAACCTATTAAAATCTCCCTAATTCAGCATTTTGAGGCTGACTTTCTAGCATTTTGAGGCTGACTTTCTATAGAAAGTCAGCCTCAAAATCCTGAATTCAGGAATAATAATACCGACTGCGCTACGCAGCCCGGTAAAGAGAGAGTCCCGGGATGCAAAAGTATGGCAGACTTGTCATTAAAAATAGTGTTTTGGACTCATTAGTTTGCAGTTGGGACTCATTGATATTGGTAACAGCGAGTCCCAGGATCCATGAGCCCAAAATTGTAAATGAATCACTGAAACCTATTAAAATCTCCCTAATTCAGCATTTTGAGGCTGACTTTCTATAGAAAGTCAGCCTCAAAATCCTGAATTCAGGAATAATAATACCGACTGCGCTACGCGGCCCGGTAAAGAGAGAGTCCCGGGATGCAAAAGTATGGCAGACTTGTCATTAAAAATAGTGTTTTGGACTCATTAGTTTGCAGTTGGGACTCATTGATATTGGTAACAGCGAGTCCCAGGATCCATGAGCCCAAAATTGTAAATGAATCACTGAAACCTATTAAAATCTCCCTAATTCAGCATTTTGAGGCTGACTTTCCATAGAAAGTCAGCCTCAAAATCCTGAATTCAGGAATAATCTTGAAAACTTTCAGCCATGCCTTTGTTAACACTTTGTACCCGGATCAGTGCTGACCGACTATATGGTCGGTCAGAATTTTGGGCTATCTACCTCTGCCTATTGTATACCAGCTCCCTCCTTTATGCCAGGGAGTGCTAATTTTAATCCAACCTGTTTCATACTCTGACGGTATTCCTGAAAGACTTCTTTTTTCCAAAAAGTCAATTTTGAAGAAAAACATTGGCAAACAACAAAAAATCATAAAAAAAATCCCAGGATGCAAAGAGTTAACACAGCAGCAACCTATTAACAATCTACACTGTTGGCTTATAAACACATTCATTAAATCACCCAGCCCTTGAGAACTATATTTATATATACAGTGCAGTTCCTTAATAATACACCTCATTATAACATGGATTTGAATACAACACGGTCATAATGCGGGCTCCAAATTTTGTTTTACCACAGAATTTTACAAAGGAATTATAGGAAAATGACCTTGAAATGGTCACTGTGTAAAATTGTCCCTTTATAAAACGGTTCACTTATAACACAGTCCATTCCTATGGACCCCAAACATAGCGTTATGAAGGGACTGCAATGTATTTTTTTAACCCCAAAATAACAATGGTTTTTCTTATTTTCCACAAAGACATTTTTTGTTATGGTTTGCTCATTAGAAGTATCTCATTTAGACCCTTCCAGTGAGTAACCACAACATACTAGTCAGTTCATTAAATTTTTGGTACCTTTAATCACATATGTGTTAAGTAATTTAAAATGCATACTCAGGTATCTAGTAGACCTAAAGGCCTCACTTTTGGACTGCACCTCTATCTACATTCCTTCTTGGTGTGAGCAGCAAAGGCCCTGGCCAGATTGTTTGACTGCGCAGGCTTGACTGAGCATTTGCTGCTTGTACATGCTATAAGTACTGAAATCTCATGAACTGGCTATTAATATGTAAAAAGTATTTCAGCTTCATTTTTTTATCTAGGGCTGAACAGAAGCATCAAACAATTTTAAAACTTATACAACTAAAGAAAAATAATTGTTCTAGTAGCATTTTATGCATGAAAATGATTATGGTCAATTTGATTATATGTAAGCTGTATAATGCAGAAAGAGCAATACTTGCACACCCTTTAATCCATTGTATACTAATTAATGAGTTCTTCCGTAGGTTCGATACAATGAACCAGGGATGATTTATTGTACACGTCAAGGGGTCACAGCTTAGCATTTTCAAGTTAAGAACAAAGATGTCAAGGGTGAAAATTCAAAATTTGGGATGTTCAAATTTATTGGCGCTTTAATGGTAAATGGCTCTTTTTGCATTGGGCTTTATGCATAAAGTTTGGCAACAGAAATTTCATTCCTGATAGCATTATTAATCTTCAAACAATTGAGGTTATTACTACCTGAAAGGTGTCATGAAAACAAAAATCTGCAAGACGTCTTCAAGGTTTTCCCTGACTCACAATAATGAGTGCTAGACTCCCAAAAAATTGTCTGGGCTCCCTACAAAAATATCTGCGCATCCTTTGGAACTCAAAAAAGCAAATAAATATAAAATCTGATTAAAAATTGTATTTAAAGAGAACGGCTTCTGTGAAGCTCACAACACTTGACCCTCAAGAAGGGAGCACGCAGGTGTGATCAGGTGCTATGAGAGGAGCTGGAAGGGGGCCACACTGATGGCCCACTGCCCCTGCATGTTAATCAAATATCCAATTATGATATGCTGTGATATTTTTATGAAATACTGTGTATAGCAGCTACTCAGTTTTTCATAAAAAATTAGAGATTCAAAATTATTTCTTGTAAATGGCAAATCATTACACACGATAAATTATTAGTACTGCTTTAATGAATGAATCAAAGGAGGACCCTTGATTTATGCTTTGGATCCCTTAATGTGAGAACATGAGAGTCTCAGGGACTCTTAAGATTCATTTCTTAGCCTAAACCCTGCATTTATACAAAGAGACTCTAGATCAGCCTGTCCTAATACACAGTCACAGATATCACATTTAGTTGCTTTTAAAGCTTTTAATTTACTAGTGATTCCTAAATGTCTTGTTTGGCAAACAGTGAAGACCTAGATGAAATGCTGCATAATGCAGCATTTCATCAGGGTCTACACTGTTTGCTAAGACAAAAACAATCTTCAGAGAAAGAAATACAATTTTCAATTGGAAATTATAACAAATGTAATAGCATCCCTTTCAGAAGGTTTAAATGAAATTGCTTTTTATAGACAATTTTAATTGCTTATTTAGGCAAATATGCAGTGTATTTGGACTTCTGGTGTAAGAAGCAAATAAAAGAGAAACAGGTAAAGGATTGCAAACCCTGCAGACTATGTTATTCATGACATCAAGAAACTCAATCAAATAATAAGTGAATATAGATCACACTTGTGATGTGAATATTTCTATGGTTAAAGAGCTTTTTGTTTTTTCTTATCTGACCCTACAAAGATCCTTTCACCTACATAAGCCCATGAGCCAGCCATTTGTTAGAAGAATTCCTAGGAAGTCAAGCACATCAGCATATAATATGTGACTGGCTCTGTGACTTCAACACAGGTCCAGATACAAAAATAATCAAAAAGTGTAAAACAGAATATTTTCTTGTCAATCAATTTTAACATTTGTTTTGGGTCTCATTGCAGAGACAGTTCTTTTGAGTGCTCACAATATGTTATAGTTGAGCAATAAGAAATTTTTTTATCTCTTACCTGAAGGCCTGCTTTGAACCTTGTGGAGGTTCTATGTCCTCAATTAGAACCATAAACTTGAAACATGCATTTGAAGACTTAAAAAAAATCAATTCACATAATTAAAGGGGAACTGAGCTGTGCCCCTATGTGATAAATACCCTTTTTAGGTGGTCTGGCACAATGGATCATTTTTTCTCTAATATGCAGATTGGCCTGGTGAGGAACGCACAGGCTGATCGGGCACACTTTTGCATTTAGGGAGGTTATCTTTTGCACACTTTTTGCGATATCAATTGTGCACTATTTTCACACCCCCAATAAAGAGCAATTAGTGATTACTGGCCATGAACCGATTACTTGTACAGGTATACAGTGCTTCGAGAAGCTTTTTTGTCAGCATCTGGGCTGGTATTCCCTCAGAAGATAAGAGGAGAAATAATAATGAGATAATAAAGGCTAAATGTTATGGGTTACCAGAGATGCAGACTCGTCATGACTAACCTCAGGACTGGGAGGGCATTTTTCGGAGTAGACCTTAGATTACTCAGATCTGTGCCCTTTCTGTACACCACAAAGTACATGCGTACGCATCAGGTGGAAACTTTAATTACTGTGCTTCCAGAGATGTCTCGGTTAACTTTATCAAAATGGTCTACTAAAACTGACATATAGTGCTTTTAAACTTTTAAACCAACCTTTTATTTGTGTATGTGTAAAAACTTTCAAATCTGATAATTTAATATCCTGTTTGTCTTTCCACTTTCCAGTGGTGAGCAGAAGGCAACGAACTTACATCGTTTAGTTCGGCTGAAGGAAGGCTTAAGAGTGCTTAATGCACCTTAAACAAGTTATAATTATTGTAAACGAGTTTTAACTATCTTAATTACCACTTATTACCTTCTAATGAGGTGTAAAAAAAAGTGCGGAAATATGCAGAACCGTGCGCAAATGAAGGAATCAAAGTGCGCAAAAGATATACTGAAGTGTGCAAATGAAAAGCGTCGGGCTGATCTGGATTTATGAGGTCAGATTTGTAACAGCTCTTATCAACCCTTTATATTTCAGTTGTAACATCAGCAGATAAGAAAATCATGTTTACAGTAACCACCATAAGGCCATATATAAAGGATCTTACATGAGTGATCATGTTTTATTGAATATATTAAAGGAGTTGGGTAAAAGAGATAAAATGCGAGGCTTGCCGAGCATTTTATCTCTTTTTCGCAACGAGTTTAATAAATTCAATAATACAAGAGCACGAATGTTAGATTCTATTTATAATATGGCATTAAGATCACTTTGAAGTCTCATTTCTGGCGTAAAATTGTAATATTTTTGTTATTATGTATGCAACGTTGTTATGGACGTCATAACGTTTCCCGTAAATCTATAAACCACTAGTGGTTTATCGTTTTTATTGCATGATGTTATTGCACTCTCAGATGCGACGTCATATGATAAATACTTTTTTCACTAGAAGCCAGCTGATCTGAATCTACACTTTTTCAGAAAAGAGTAAAGACTGTATGTTGATCAAGACAAATACGGCATGCGATAAGTGCTGTGTTGAACCATTTCCTTTTGTTCTGCTGATGCTACAAGCCCTATACAATTAAACACAAAGTAACAGTTACATATACTACTGAACTCGCTTGTTAGTAGTCAAAGTCTGTTTACCTTTTATAATCTTTTTCCGAGCCTTAACTGGAAGACATAATTACAAACTAGGTTTTTGTAAATCATAACCAAACTAATACCAACTTGGCAAATTATCGTGTCCTAATTTTTGATCATGTTTAACATTAATTGATTCCCCACATATACCTAAATTGCAATCATGAATTAGTATATTTATGAGCACAGTAAAAAGAAAATTTTTTTTGTTGATTTAACAAAAATGAACAAATGGTTTTTATTTTCAGCCATTAGTACCTACTATGTATTTTAGTCCAAATACAATGTTGAAAAAAGTAAATTAATAAACAAAATTTTGAGATTAAAATTGAAAATGTTTTCTTATCCCTCAAATTTAATATTTGTTTTGGGTGAAAATGGCCGAGGCATAAAAAACTAAAATGCTAACTTCACACCAAGTAGGGTTTTATTGAGAAAAAAATGTTTCAATAAACAAAAAAACGACAACACATTTTCAATTGCCAAAACAACTATGAACACAAAGATGAAAACATTGTTTTAGGCAATCTGAAAAACAATTAAATTTAAAATATTTCAATTAGGATTGCAGCCTACCCAGAACAAGGATTCAGCGGAAAATGGTGTCACACCTGCCCAGTGTCAAAGTCATTGGAGCATGAAATGTAAGTCAAGGTCAGCGGTCACAGTACATACTTGAAGAATATGCCAAGGACAATTACTATGCAAGGTTTGACACTCACATCTATCACTACTATAGAGAAACACACTTCATTTTCAACCCTATTGAAAGCAATAACCTTTTTGCACTCAGAACGGTCAAAACTCTATAACCTTTTTGCACTAAGAACGACTTAACTCCATAACCTTTTTGCACTCAGAACGGCCAAAACTCTATAACCTTTTGCACTAAGAACGGCCAAAACTCAATGGAGTTTTGGCCATTCTGAGTGCAAAATTGTTATTGTTGACAAACAAACTGACAGCGAAATTTTAACACCCATGTCACATCCTGCTAGATACAGGTGCATGCGCTGATCCAGAGAAAGGGGCCCGGACCATAAAAAACCATTGGACCCCCTCTGTAAAAAAACAAACACCCCCCCCCCCCCCCAAAAAAAAACAACAAACAAATACTTTGTCAGTCAGATGGACCTGGACCCCACCTGACTAAAATTCCTGGATCCGCGCATGAGGTGTGAGAAAACCACATGGCTATACTCACCACTAGCGTGTGGCTTATCATCGTCGGACGATACTGCCAGTCTAGGAATGATACTTGGCATCGATCTGAGGGAGCGTTTAGATACGAGGGGTGAGGAATCACTCTCATTCTGTGACGAGTCTGAGGTAGTTGATGTGGATAGTGAAGTGCCGGGGCAGCTCACACTGGAACGAGGGGTGCTGCAAATGAAAAGAAAACTCATTTGGGTTAGCACATGAACTCACAGTCAAACTTTACATGTTGTAAGAAAATATCTTCAGGGTTTGCCACAACTAGCAACATTTTTCACTGATGGTCCTCATTTTGGTTAGCACATGAATTCATAAAGTCACAATTAAACCCTTGCCTTCATGAATATTCATGCTAAGCTCCACCCAGTTTGAATAGTTATATAAATAAACTTTCATGTTTGTACAATGTACATAGAACAAAGAAATTACTTGTCAGGTCCATTTGTGTAGGATCATATCTAATCATATTTCCATGAGCAAAAAGAGTATACCCTGATCAGGCAGCTCTAACAAGAGCTGCCTGATCTGGGTCTGCTCTGTTTGCAAAAGTGTTAAAAGGAGTCTCTAGTAAAGGGTTAAATGTCGTAAGAAAATGTCTTCAGGGTTTGCCACAACTAGCAACAATTTTCACAGATAGTGGAGCAATACCATTTTTAACCCTTATCCCGCCATGATGTTTTAGTCCTGAAAACATTGTCTGCTTTTTATGTTTACTGCATATATGTGTGCACTATAGGCTAGACTTTTTCATGGAAGCCAACAATATGAACCCTGATCAGACTGCTCCAAAGATATCGGCTCCATAGTGTTTGTAACAAATGTCACATGGGTGAAAGTTTAAAATTTCCAAAATCCTGAACTTCAGGAAGTCAAATTTTTAAACCTGGTATATGCCTAATAATTTCATGTTAAAATGGTTATTTGTGTTTAGATAATCTAAAAATTAATCAGTGAAGCTACTATAATCTCCCAAATTCAGCATTTTGAGGCTGACTTTCTATGGAAAGTCAGCCTCAAAATCCTGAATTCAGGATTAATCCTGAAAACTTTCACCCATGAGGTCATGACTTGCGAGCTTAGGGCCAATATGTAGCTGTAGTTTGAAGTTGTTGGTAACCTTAAAATTCAAGATTTTATAGTGCAAGTAATGCATATCAAAATTTGTACACAATGTATGATGTCATCTTAACTCTCTCTTTGCTAGTGGTGACTTTTTTCACCTACAGTTAACCTTTGCAAACAGTGTAGACTCAGATAAGGTCTGATCAATGGTGACTTTTGCCACCTACTGTTAACCTTTGCAGACAGTGTAGACCGCGATAAGGTCTGATCAGGATTCAACCTGTTTGAAATCCTATGGACTGTCAAAAATCTCGTTTTAAAAAAATCTGCAGATCACAAATGGGTCTGCAATCTCTATCTGTCTTTTACCCTTTGCCTGCTAGCAGCGAATTTTATCGTTTGCTGATGATCTTTGCAAACAATTTGGACCCAGATCAGGCCCTGAAGTTAAAAAACAGTTCTCAAGCTCAACTCAACTGAGCATGGAATGTATCATGCTCGTAAATGCTAAAATGCCAACAATTATCGACATTTTAACATTTATTAGCATGATAAATACAACATCTGAGTGTTTGAAAGCAAGAAAAGTCTTTATTTTCTGCTTTTTAGTTTTTATGAGCAGTTGAAATTCCATGCTCAGGTGTGTTGAGCACAATTTTTTTTTATAAATTTGGTTTTAAAGTCAGGCCTGACCTGGATCCAAACTGTTTGAAACTCTGATGATATTCCCGAAGAAAGTTTTTGGAAAAGCTATTAATTTTGGAAGAATCCAGCAAAGAGCAAAAAAAAACCATTCAAAAATTACCCGGCATGGAAAGAGCTAAATTGCCTAACTGCTTTCACACTGACCTATTAGCACTACTGAAGACATCTTCCTCTCCTTTGATGTTGCTGACGTCCAACTTGATGTCCGTCACATCTGACAGCGCCCTCTCTCGGTGTGGCAGTGGTAGGTAGGACTGAAGTTCCAGGGAATTTTCTGAGCTCTCTGATTGGTTGGAATCTTTACGTTCCAAAGCTTTCTTCTCGAGAAGTCTTGTTCTCATCTCATCTGCACTCGAATGTCGCCGCCGGTCTCGTAAGTCTGAATCTCTATCCTTGAAAATCAATTAAAGGAAAATTCAGCCACTTAGCATATTCACATAATTCAGGCCTCCAGATAAGAGTGTGTATTGGAAAATTATTTTCTTTATTTCTCATCTAAAACATATGTTGTGGGTACTCAAAAGAACGGTCTCAATGAGACAGTTCTTTTGAGCACCCAAAACACATATTTAAATTAATGGGTAAAATAATAATTAAAATTTTACGCAAATAAAACACATCTTCATGATAGAAATGCATCAGAATTTAAAACTTTCTACCTGTTTTGTTTGTGATTTGATTCTTTACGCCCAGTCAACAATCTTTCTGTTATGTCGGGGTTGAACCAGTACTAAGCAAGGATTAATGTGTCTTGCACTACGCAGTGACACCGCCGAGGCTAAAACCCATGGCCCTTCGGTCTCTAGTTAAGCACTCTACCACTGAGCCTGCACTACCCTCCCTCTTTCTACCTGTAACACCTTGAAATACAAAATTGGCAATTCCATACTTAATCTATCAACATGTCTGAGAAAATCCTTCAAAATGTAAAGGAAAATAAGGTCAAAAATTGGCAACGGAGACCAGGGCCGGATCCAGGATTTCTGAAAAGGGGGTTCATATGTTATAATCAAGGTATGTGGGTTGGCTTTGCTGATTTTATCGCATTTTCCTTAAATATCCCATGAAAATGAAATAGTTTGGTCTCAAGGAGACCAAATTATTTTATTTTCATAAGATATTTTAAAACGGGGGGTCAGGGAGTGGGGGTTTGAGTGAACCCCCTCTGGATCCGCCACTGGGAGACTGTGTGGCTATTACTCAGCACGCCTTATAAGGGACATAGGTTAAGATTAACATATTTTTTGAGCGTAAAATTGTAAATATTTTCTTACGCATTAGCTTTAACGTGAGTTTCAGGTGCTCAAAAGAACTGTCTCTTTTGAGTACCCACAACATATGTGCTGGTTGAGAAATAAGAAAATTATTTTTGGGTAAACACTCTTAACTAAAGGCCTGATGGCGATCAAATTCAGGATAAAATCTAGCGGCAGTTTGGTATGTTTAACAGATGCAAGCTGAAAACAGGTGCATTTGCATAAGAAATCACTGTAGGGGAATTGAACTTGACAGTTACTGGATATGCATGCTTCATACAATTGGCCGCTTATACAAGACTGTATTTCCAAAATGGAATTACAGTCACATTTTAATCTATTCTCACATGAAGAGCTCTTATCACAAAATATACACATGTGAAATAACGAAGTTCCAAAGTTATGATCAATGTTTAAGTTGCTAAACCAAAATCAGTATGCCTCCAATCTAGACTAACATGGAAGTAAATAATTTGTATTATCTGCATTTGAGTCAGTGCATGATATTTCCAACAATGTGATATGTGCGACAACCAAAGCCTCAGATCAGCCTGCGCATACGCGCAGTCTGGTCAGAGCCTTTGCTAGTCGCTTGAATATTGTATGAGTGTTAAGCTAGCGACTGAACATCATTTGGAGTTTCTATGCTTAAAAGGAGGCTGCACAGGCTTGTATGAGTCTACACTTGTCAAAATACCACATTGTTGGAAATCTTATGTCACGGCTCATTTCATTTGCGTTTTTGCGCGTAAAATCGTACCTCATGTAATTCATCTATCCTTGAGTAGACTTTGCTGTAGCGTGGAGAACAGGACGAGAAGCTGTGAAACAAGGCATCTTCTGATTCCTCAATGTCTGTATCCTCCGTCTCTAACTCATGGTTGTATCTCTCGGCCCGAGCTGACGAATAAATGGTACAAATACTGTATTCAACATTGCAAGTGCATACACTCTTATAGGCTCAAAATGGGTGCTTTATGGGTCATTTTTCATATGTCGTTGCGTCTGGGAGTGAAATAACGCCATGCAATAAAACTGAAAAACCATTTGTGGTTTACAGATTTTCGGGAAACATTATGACATTTATAATAACGTTGCGTACATAATGACAAAATTATAACGTTTTACGCCAGAAAACAGATTTCAAAGTATTCTTAATGTCATATGATAAATAGAATCTAACATTCGTGCTCATGTATTATTAAATATATTAAACTCGTTGCAAAAAAGAGATAAAATGCTCGGCAAGTCTCGCATTTTACCTCTTTTCCCAAACTCATTTAATAAATTCTATAAAACAAAAGCACTCATGTTAGCTCCTCTATTTAAGCAATAGTGATTTCTGTTCAATTCTGGTCATGAGAATTCATTATTATTAATATTGTTGATGAAAATAGTGTGGATCCTGATCAGCTGGCTTCATCAGATTTTCAAAATATGTCATAAAATTTTTGAAAAAGGTTAGTACACACTGTGTTTATCAGGTTGAATACGGTACATAGAGGATCTTATATGAGTGCTCATGTTTTATTTATTTTATTAAACGAGTTGGGGAAGAGATATTATGTGAGGCTTGCCGAGCATTTTATCTCTTTTTCGCAACGAGTTTAATAAATTCAATAAAACAAGCGCACAAATGTAAGATAGAGGATCTTACATGAGTGCTCAGTGTTTTATTGAATTTATTAAACGAGTTGGGGAAAAGAGATAACATGTGAGGATTGCTGAGCATTTTATCTCTTTTTCGCAACAAGTTAAATAAATTCAATAAAACATGAGCATGAATGTTAGATTCTATTTATCATATGACATTAAGAAAACTTTGAAATCTCATTTCTGGCATAAAAACATTATAACTGTGTCATTATGTATGGACGTCAAGGTTTCCCGTAAATCTGTAAAAGACTAGTGGTTTATCGATTTTATTGCATGGCGTTATTTCACTCTGAGGTGGGACATCATTTGATAAACTGACTTCTTTAACCCTTTACCTCATAGAGACACTTTTTAACACTTTTGCAAACAGAGAAGACCCAGATCAGGCAGCCCTTTTAAGAGCTGCCTGATCAGGGTCTACTCTGTTTGCTAATGGAAATATGATTAGATATGATCCTACACTAGCGGACCTGACAAGTAATTTCTTTGTTCTATGTAAAAACATGAAAATTTATTTGTATAATTATTCATAGACGGTGGAGCTTAGCATGAATATTCATGAAGGAAAGGGTTAAATCATGATAACTCCAAGAATCCAAGGCATATATTACTCACTATTCTCCCAAAAGAGTCCACAGGTTGTGGGGAAAACTAGAGCAGATACTCACATTACCACGAGTAGAATATTATAAGTCTGAAGAAAGTGATCAGCCTAGGCTTTTCTATCTCCTATTTTCCCATTTCAAAATAAAATACCAGTATTAGGCCTAACATATATTTTTTAAAATGCTGTTTCGTCCATTACCCGGCTCTTTTACACCCTATAGCCTCAGAATGTTTCATCTTTTTTTTTACATGTCCGCCTATTGAGCAAAATCTCATTCCGAGGGTAAACATTTTGATAGGAAAGCTCATATTGTGACTTCACATCATCCCCAACACTTGTTTGCTTTCATTATCTTTTTCTGACACTATTTGGCAATATAATATAAAAACAAGTTTGTTTCTGAGTATCCAAGTTAACTTGTTCATTAGCAACATTTTTGTTTGTTTTGTTTGTTTTGTTTGAATTGATTCTTTATGTCCCATCAACAATCTTTCAGTTAGGGACTGGTCTTCCTGGGTTGAACAAGTACTAAGCTAGGATTAATGTGTCTTGCTCAAGAACACAATGCAGTGACGCCTGCGAGGCTCGGACCTGCGGCCCCTTGGCCTTGAGTCAAGCAGTCTACCACTGAGCCACTGTGCTCATTTCATTAGCAACATGAGAATAAATTAAAAAGCTACCTTACTCCTTATCTCTAAACCTCCCAGTAGAAAGTGACAAACCAAAATGTTTTTTAAGCATGGCCTACTTACTGTCAAAATAACTCCTATCTTCATCATCTTCCAGATCTGCACAAACTCCGCCTTCTGTCTGAGAAGCCCCTCCAAGTCCAGCCCATCAAAGAAAACATGTTCCTACTTACTGTCAAAGTAACTTGTATCTTCATCATCTTCCAGATCTGGCACAAACTCCGCCTTCTGCCTCAGAAGCCCCTCCCAGTCCAGCCCATCAAAGAAAACATGTTCCTTGACCTCCTGAGCCCCTGCTCGGCCAAGCCTATCTAAGGGATTATGCTGTAATAATTGTGTTATGAGATCTTTAGCGTCATCCCGTACTTGCCATTCTTCTTCCTCTGGCCATTCTATACCCTCTGAAAGTACACAATAATACATATCAATTACAATGGTGCTTTTGTTTGCAATACCTAAAAAATTGTCAAATTTGTAACTTTGTCTTGGTAACTCTATTTTTGGTCAGGAAAAAAGCTGTGATTACATTAACAATAATTCACATCATCAAGGAAGTATATATACATGGCGTCAAAAATTAAGCACCACCTAAATATTTCCAGAGAAAAAACAGTGAAGCTTTCTAAATATGAATCTATGCTTATCATATTATGAAAAAAGTGCACATTTGATAACAATATTGCATAAACACTGAAAAAAATTTCTAATTGGTCATCTCTGTTTTATTCAATTATTCAATAATAAAGTCTAACACTTTCAAAAACAATACATCGATCGGTAACCAAGTTATTAGGGCCTCAGAACTATATATACAAAATTTCAAGGTTATATCTTTCATACTTTTTGCAAGAATCAAATATAAAGGATGACCAATTAGCATAGATGACAAATTATAACTTTTGCTCAGTGTATTGATATCAATAGCTCATTCGAAACCTAATTTCCTAAAATGATCATTTGAAATCCCCCCCGGAATCCACTAGTGAATCTTATACAACCTGCCATTCAATGCAGCCCGCTTAAAGCATTATTCACTGAAAACTAAAATAATTCTTTGAAAATTAGAATCTGGATGTTGTTTGGGCCAGACCTCATTGAATCAAAATTATATCATCAAGATTATGATATCCACAGATCAAATTTTACCTGAAAACCTAGGTTATACTCACCATTTACAACCTGTGAGAAGAGCTCTTCTGCTGTGTCACCAAAGTAAGGGGGACAACCCACAAGGAACTCATAGAGAATTATACCCATGGACCACCAGTCTACCGGCTTACCTAGAAATAGGAAATTATGACCGAGGTTTGTTAAGCAAACACTTGTGTACCATTGTGTCATTATTGTTATATCATATCTCTTGGTTTCTGTCTATATCACGCATGCAAAAATATAGGGAGCACACATGTTTTTTCATTCATTTACACTTGCAAGGTCCCCAGGATGTTGTTTGAACATGAGACTGTTAGGCCCAGTGTTCAAACATTGTCCGAGGGACAGGGCAAGTGTTAATGCAATGAAACAAACATTTGTGATCACTGTTCTTGCATATTTTACTTGATTTCAACCCAAAAGGGTCTGAAAACGTCGCTTAAACATTAAAATATTCCTTTTCTTGGATTAGGTTTCTCTAAACAAAATGGCTGAGCTACAAACTTTCGAATGTCATTACCTCGCAACAACGTCATAGAGGCGCCCAACGTTTTCAGGAACAAAAGCATCGGCAAAATGATCAGTCAAGGCCCCAACACTTCCCGCAATGTCATGCAAACAAATCAGGGCCCAGTTTAGGCTTTGTCAAGTAAAAACCATGTTCAAACAGCATGTGAATCTCCTGATTTGAACATGGATTTTTGCTGCTTCAAACAGCTTCGCACAACGAATTCCCATGCAAGAACTAAGCTTTGTCCGTACATTTATGATAACAAGACCTACAACTAAGAAATTTCAAGTATTTATCAAACTTTTCTTGGGCAGTTGATAATTTTACGAAATACTTAAATTATATCTTACCAAATATAGAAAACTCTAATGCACTTCATAAACAAATGTGGTCGTGATTACCTAAAAAGTTAACTTTTTCATTCTGATGGATTATCCCATAAATATTGATACAATAAGTATGGAATTGCCCATCTTGTATTTCACGGGGTTGTCGGTCAAAATTTCTATAAAATTAAGTAGTTCTACCCTTGAAGACTGTTTTTATCAGACCCTGATGAAATTCTGCATTTCATCTGGGTCTTCACTGTTTACCATTTTACCTGTTATCCAGAATGAAAAGGGTTAATCAATCATTAATTATTGGAATTACAGTAAAACCTGTCTTAAGCTGCCACTAAACAGAACACCAAAGATTGGCTTTCAATACCAATTATCGCTTAACGCAGGTCAAAAGTATTGCAGAATGCTCCAAGGGGAGCATTCTACAATACTTTCGATCTTCATTAAGCTACCATTTTTAATTAAGACCTTGGTTTTGTATATTTTTAAGTGGACGCTTAAGACCAGTTTTACTGTAATGATAATAATTACATTATGTGTGTCTTGACAAATAGTGATATGACTCCAAGATTGTTGAAAGCTTTGTTAAATGCCTGCAGTGAAGTCAATATACCTTGGAAGCTAAAATTCCGAAAAGTGTGTGTATTCAGATGAGACTGTTCCATAAGGAGCAGTCTGATCAAGGCTCATACTGTTTGCCTACAACTTGAAAAACATTTGTTGTGTAAGCAGATAACATTATCAGACAAGTACAGTAAAACCTGTGTAAAACGGCCACTCAAAAATAGACAAAACAAAGACTTAAATGACAAATGGTAGCTACCGGGCCGGGTAGCGCAGTCGGTAACGTGTCTGGCTACAGATGCGTGTCTGACTGCAGATCCAGGGGTCGCGAGTTCGATCCCTGCCAGGTACCATACTTTCGTGGAGATTGATCGTGAAATAATTTCTCCCTTCCGCTGATTTATTCAAGAAGGGTTGTTGTCAGTTACAAGCGAAAGTATGTACACAAATTACTGCTTAACCGCTTGCTCAAGCCTGCCCAGGGAAAAGTGTGGTTAAGTGAACTGACCGTCCCGCAATGACCATAGCTGTTGACATGGGACGTAAAGCAACAAAAACAAACAAAAAACAAAAACAAATGGTAGCTTAATGAAGGTCAAAAGTATTGCAGAATGCTCCGCTCCCCGTAAAGTATTCTGCAATACTTTTGACCTGCTTTAAGCAATAATAGGTCTTGAAAACCAATTTTTGGTCTTTTTGAGAGTGGCCATTTTATACAGGTTTTACTGTATTTCAGTTTTTCTTTTTTCTCCGGTGGTAAAGGTGCATGACTGTGAACTATTATTGCAAGCACAGACCTTTAGATATGAATGTATTTAACTCTTTGCACTCAGCAGATGACAAAAGCCAGCAAAGAAAGAGTTAAAAGATTAAATTTCTTATTTCTCAACCAAAACATAGGTTGTGGGTACTCAATGAGACAGTTCTTTTGAGCACCCAAAACATATGTTATAAATTGATTGATAAGAAGATATTCCAAATTTTATGAACAAAACTTTTATTTACCTAGACCTTTGAAGCACAAACACAGGACTTTAGTTAAGAGTGCATATCAAAAAACTAATTTTCTTATTTCTCAACCAAAACATATGTTGTGGGTACTAAAATGAACCGTCTCAATGAGATGGGTCTTTTGAGTGCCCAAAACATATGTTTGAAATTATCAATAAGAAAATATTCCTTATTTTACACTCAAAACTTTGCATATCTCAACCTATGAAGCACATGGGTGAAAGCTCAAATTTTCCAAAATCCTGAACTTTTGAAAATCAAATCTTAAAACTTGCACAATGCCAAAAATATAAACAATTTCAAAATTTAAATGGGCAATTGTCTATAGATAAACTTAAATCATATCAAAGAAGCCATTAGAATCTGCCTAATTCAGTATTTTGAGGCTGACTTTCTATGGAAAGTCAGCCTCAAAATCCTGAATTCAGAAATAATCCTGAACTTTCACCCATGGAAGCACCAATGCTTTCAGGGAAACTGGCTAACTGTTTTTCACTGGGAGCAAGCTGGGCCCCTAAAACAAAATTATTGGGGGCCAAATCCAAAACTAAGGGGCCAAATATTCGGTGGAAAATGAAACTCATTTCAATACCATACCGCATTGCCAAGCGTTTGCTTTACTCATACTTCAAGTCAAAGACCCTCAAAATCTGTATTCCTCTAATTATTTACCGTATTAACAGTATTTGGAATTAGCTGAATGAAGATTTGTATACGTCATATACAAATCTTTATTCAGCTTATTCCAAAAACTGTTTATATGGTAAATAATTATTACGTCCAACAGTTAGTGTCAGATTTGATAGCACATCATACCTTTACTTACTACTTTTTTTTCAGGGGCAAGCTGGGCCCCTAAACATTAAGTTTTAGGGGCCCAGCCCAAAATTTAGGGGCACTGGGCCCCTGTTTATCTTTTTCCCTGGCTTTACTCACCATATCCATTTCTTAGAATGACCTCGGGAGCCACATATTCCGGAGTTCCTAGCACCTGTTTATCCTTAAACTGTTTACAATCCTTATCGATCGTCCCTTCATACAAGTTTGTTGTCAAGCTCATCAACCCAATTTTAGACAGGCCGAAATCTGTCAATTTTACATGGCCTGTTGCAGTAATTAACAAATTATCTGGTTTGAGATCACGGTGAACTATACCATAACTATGGAGGTATTCCAAAGCGAGAACAGTTTCTGCAAAATACAGCCGTGCCATATCAAACGGCAGTGCTCCTGAATTTTTCAACAACGCAGCACAATCACCGCCTTCGACGTATTCCATAACCATACACAGGTAGCGCTTTGTCTCAAAGCTACAGTACATGCTGACAACAAATGGGTTGTCAGCAAACGTAAGAACGTCTCTTTCCGTGAAGACTTGTTCTGTCTGGTTGCGCATTACAAGGTTCTGTTTACAAATCTTCTTCATAGCAAATCTCGTCTTTGTATCTTTGTGACGGACTAGAAACACCGCTCTGTAATAATTAAATACAAGGATTAACACATTTTTTCAATTTGATGGAGTCTTCTTCAATTCAATTTATTTTAAGGGGTCATTGGTTAACAGTGTATTACCAGTGTGTCAATAGCGTTCTTGACTTTAAAGAAACTAATGCACAAGGACAGTCTAACTTATGCTGAACTTGTACGTGTAACATACGTTAACTTATGCATAACTTACATGTTGCGTACATCAAATGTATGTCTAAAATATAAGATATACGTCGGCATGCCCTGAAAATTTATATTCCTGTAAAAAATTTTGGAACCCCTTCGCTGTATGACAATGTATACCACCGTTTTGTAGCATGTTCATAATTTGATTAAAACTTATCTCTAACTTTTTCAGCATTCACCAACGTACTTGCTGAATTTCTCATACATCAGTATACGTTGGTGCTATACATACATTAACTTATGCACAACTTACATGTTGAGCATATCGAACTTATGTCTTACGTATAACCAATATGTTGGCATGCTCAGAATTTTTATATGCATGCACAAAATTTTGGGACTCTTTCGCCGTATGACAACGTATACCACCATGTTGTCATACCACCCTACTGTAGCATGTTTGTAACTTGTTTAAAACTTATCTCTAACTTATTCATTATACACCAACGTACTTGCTCAATTTATCATACGTCAGTATACTTTGGAGCTATACGTACGTTAACTTATGCATAACTTACATGTTGCGTACATATAACTTATGTCTAATGTATAAACAATATGTCAGCATGCCCTGAAAATTTTTATGCATGCATAAAATTTTAGGACCCACTGGCCGTACGACAGCGTATACCACCGTTTTATAGCATGTTCGTGACTTGTTTAAAACTTATGTCTAACTTATTCAGAGTACACCAACGTGCTTGCTGAATTTCTCATACGTCGCTAAATGTTGGTGCTATACCTCGTAGTGTGACAGGGCCTTTAGTGAAAAAGTTGGTCCCCCAGACTTTAAATTAATGCGCGATTCTGATTGACTTTTTTCCTTGCATAGCAGTATTGTAACAGAAGTATTTTGTGCATAATTTATATTATAATCTATAAGTGCTGGCAAACCATTTGCAAATACAACATTAACATTTCCCCCAATTTCAAGGGGTCCTGAGGAATATGAAATCATTAAACCTGAATCCTTGGATTGATTTGAATCTTCTGACTACAAAAGTCGTAAAGCCCCTTTTTCACATTCTGTGACTAATGTATAGAATTTCTCATTCAATTAGCATTTCTCATTAACCCTTGTCCTGCTGAACCCAGATTTATCCCTTTTTAAAAACACTGCAGATCCAGATCATCTGGCTTCTGATGAAGCTATCTGATCGAGATCCACAGTGTTTTACACTTTGATTGATAATACATGCTTACAACTGGAATGCTGCAGGTTAGCATGAAAGAAGTTGGGAAGAAGTGTAATACATCTAAATATTCAGCATAACTAGGGTTAAAGAGCTTCGTCACCTCTCCTTACAGACCATTTCTAATATTACCAGGGTTTCATTAATGATTTCTAGCCACAGAAAAGATATTAACCGTAATCCTGCCACTATTTTTTTCCTGAAAATGGCATATGCTTTTTACGTCTACTGCATATATTCAAGTGCACTCCAGACCTAATTTTACCATGGAAGCAAACAATATGAACCCTAATCAGACAGCTCCCTTGGGAAGCAGTCTGATCTGGGTCCACATTGTTTGCAATATAGGCTACCTAAGAAGATAAGCAGATGAGAGAGCAGACAACAGAAGTCGCGAATGGCAGGAAAAGGGTTAAATAGACAGATTTCTATACATTACTGGGTTTTGTTAATGATTTCTAGCCATAAAATAGATACTCAAATGACAGCAGACTAATTATGTGATAATAGAGTGAAAGTGGGTCACAAAATGAACATCATCATATTTACCATACAGTGGCGGATCCAGAGGGGGTTCAGAGCGTTCGCGCGAACCCCACTCCCTGTCCCCCATTTTTAAATATCCTATGAAAATGAAATAATTTGGTCTCCATGAGACCAAATTATTTCATTTTCATCAGATATTTAAGAAAAATGAGATAAAATCAGCAGTGTACCCCCCCCCCCCTTTATACTTATGAAACCCCTTTCCAGAAATCCTGGATCCTCCACCTGCCATATTCAACTTAAATAGGACACACATCCTTATAAGATTACATTGAGTTCTTTTTGAGTTGTGAATGCTATTTTAGCCCAAGTATCCTGCCGGTATTTTCGGCTCTGAAAATGTTGTCTGCTTTTTATGTCTGTTGCATAATATTCAAGTGCACTTCAGACTAGATCTTATCATGGAAGTAAACAATATGAACCCTGATCAGATTGCTCCCTTGGGGAGCACCAAGGGAGCAGTGTGATCTGGGCACACATCCTTATAAGATTACAATGAGTTCTTTTTGAGTTGTGAAATGCTATTTTAGCCCTAGTATCCCGCCAGTATTTTTGGATCTGAAAATGTTGTCTGCTTTTTATGTCTGTTGCATATATTCAAGTGCACTTCAGACTAGGTTTTATCATGAAAGCAAACACTATGAACCCTGATCAGAGTGCTTCCCTTTGAAACTGTCTGATTTGGGTCCATATTGTTTGCAAAATAGACTATCTAGGAACGGCACCGTATTCTATGGAGTGGAGTCTTGATATGAGAAAATGTCAAATAAACTGAATCTGCAGGTGTATAAGAATTTTTGCCATTCCAAAATTTGACTCCACTTCACTCCAATACTGCACCACTCTGCTCCAAGACTCCATTCCATAGAATACATGGTGCCCCTCTGAACATAAGCAGATAAAAGAGCACACGACAAAAGGGAACTGGTCAAGAGGTTATAAAGCATTTTTCATGCTCAACTCAGATTAGCACAAAATTAATCCTGCTCATAAATGCTAAAATGCAAACAATTATCAATTGTTGGCATTTTAACATTTATTAGCATGATAAATACAACGTTTGAGACTTAAAGCAAGAAACTTCTTTATTTCTTGGTATTTTTGTTTTTATGAGCAGTTGAAATTTCATGCTCAGTCGAGTTGAGCATGTAATCTCAGGGACTGGTATAAAGTAATTTTTTTGTTTTTAATAATCTTAGAACAGATATCCTTAACCCTTACCCTGTCAACATTTTTTGTCCTGTAAATGTCATCTGCTTTTTATGTCTGCTGCAGATATTAAAGTGCACTTTTGACAAGATCTTATCATGAAAGCAACAATATGAAACCTTATCAGACTGCTCCCTTGGGGAGCAGTCTGATCTGCCAGGGTCCATATTGTTTGCGAAATTGGCTACCTAAGAAAACATAAGCAGATAAAAGAGCATGACAATAATAGTATAAATGGTATAAAATGACAATTGTTTTGAATTTTGAACATCTATATTAACCCAAATCTGGCAATTTTTTGCCTTGAAAACGTTTGCTTTTTACAACTACCGCGTATATTCAAGTGCATTTCAGACTAGATTTTATCATGGAAGCAAACACTATGAACCCTGATCAGACTGCTCCCCTACTATAGACATGGGTAAAAGGGTAAATATAAACAGCAAATTAGATAAACTAACTTACGCGTAGGCACCATTGCTGATGAGTTTTATCGTCTCAAAATCTTCTTCTGATGGCGTGTTCTCTTTCCTTTTAAACTGAAATATATTTAAGTCAAAATGTTAGATGATACATAGTAATGTTAGCAACAAATAAAGATATTTTGAGTAAATTTTGTTTAAAGAGGAAATGAACAAACTGAACACCTGTGCAATTTTTCACAGGTATCGTATAACATACAGGGTTCATACAGGCAAGTTTGAGTAAAATTAAATAACTTTTCAAGGACTTCTAAAAGACTTTCCTATAGTTTTCAAGGGCAACAAGTTTATGAAAAATACAGATTTAAGTGTTAAATGTCTTCTTCAGAAATGCTAGAATGAGATAATGGAGAAATTGTTATTAGAAAATTAGTATAAAATTGTTGTGCCTTTCTTTGGTGCAGCATATGCTGCACCAAATAAAGGCACAATAATTTTATAATGATTTAGGTCTATATCAACTGTGCTAAGTCCTACAGAAAAGAGTAGAATTCAAGGACTTTTCAAGGCTTTTGAGTGATTTTCCAACTTACTTTTCAAGGCATATTTAATTTCCAAGGACTTTTCAAGAAAGCCCTCTAAATTCAAGTACTTTTCGAGCCTGTGTGAACCCTGTTCATACATTTCCTGCAATTGTTACAGCAAAATAGTACTAAAACATGCAGTTTAAGCAGTTTTATGTAAAAAACATGTTGTAACCTCTGATGTTACGTAAAAGTATTGGTAAAACGTATGGTTTCCTAAAGGGCAAATATGTTTTGGATGAGAAATAAGAACATTAATTTTTAATTATGCACTCTTGTCTAAAGGTGTGACTATTATATACGTAGAACCAAAAATAAGGGAACCCTTTCATTTTGAGGTATCTTTTATTTTACGCTTAAGATATGACTTCCAAGTTAATATCTGGTGTAACCTCCACATATCATCTCAAGTAAACCAAACAGGTGTCAAGCATGTGTTGGTGCACATGGAGGTTACGTGGAGGTCACACAAGATATTTACTTAGACTACATGAAATACAAGGGTTCCCTTATTTTTTGTTCTATGTATTTCTTGCACACCAGATAGGGATATCTGAGATTTTACCCTGGGATAGAAAATCTTATCTTACCCATGCTATTTTACCCAGGACGTCAAGTAACGTCATGTGAAATTGCATCTTAGCTTATTCAGGAACTCCCGGAAGCTTATTTTAAAGTAATTAAATAAATTAATAAATAAATAAAAAATTAATTAATTAAAACAGTGGTGAGCAAGAAAAAGAATCCATTATTCTGGTGAGGGTAGGATAGAAAAATCTGTCCCTCCGGATCACCATTTGTCATCACTCGGCAAGCCTTGTGATGCCAAACGGCTATCCTAAGGACAGATTTTTGTATCCTACCCTCACACTATGATAGATTCTTATAATATGAGCTGCAACATGAGATTTCCAACAATGTGGTATGTGCAACCAGCATAGCCTCAGATCAGCCTGCGCATACTGGCAGTCTGATCAGAGCCATTGCTAGTCCCTTGAATATTCTATGAGTGTTAAGCTACTGACTGAACATCATTTGGTGTTTCTAAGCTTAAAAAGAGGCTGTACAGGCTGGTCTGCGTCTACACTTGTCAAAATGCCACAATGTTGGAAATCACATGTCGCGGCTCTTATGTTATACTAACATCATGATCTTCCACATCAGAGTGAATGGAGTCCGTCATATCATCTATGATAGCTGCTGTCTCAAGACTCTCTATCTCCATTTCTGAAAGAAACAAAGTTAGGATAAAAATACAGTAAAACCTGCCTTAAGCGGCCACTCAAAAATAGACAAAACAAAGGTCTTATTGACAAATGGTAGCTTAATGAAGGTCGAAAGTATTGCAGAATGCTCTATTGGAGCATTCTGCAATACTTTTGACCTACATTAAGCGATAATCGGTCTTGAAAATCAGTTTTGGTCTTCTTTTTGAGTGGCCACTTAAGACAGGTTTTACTGTATGCACCAACAACACAGTTTAAACAGATGAGGTACCAAGAGTGACCACTGGCATTTAAAATGGGGTCAAAGTTACCCAAAGTATAATTATTGTTACAATCTGAACACTGAATATCGTGCACTATAACAACAACTTTGCCATTAGGGCTAGGTTGGGTTGAGATTTTATACCAGAGTCCCAATAAGGTACCTGTTGGTACACATAAACTTGAGCAAACTAATAAACAAACACCTGATTAGTGCAATATAAATGCACCATTTTTTTTTTAAATATATTTTTAAAAAATCCATGTCTGGTTTTACAATCTCCTCAATAATCATGCAAATTTTCATTAAAAATTAATAGGTAAATTTAATGCAAATGTTTAACATGACACCCATCAAAAAATTTCACCAATGGGAATAAGGTACTGCAAAAACGTTAAAATGTAACACATGACAGTGTGCCACGCCAGATACATAACTGAGAAATTTCCAGAAAAAATTAAGTACAAGGAAAACAGAACTAGGCCACATCTATATGAGGGTATTGACCAGCCCCAGCACTGAGCTCTACAGACACTAACCTAGTATTCTCTATATCTGGGGTCACTGAGGCACTGCCTTTAATTGACTCTATTTGACTGTAGTGTAGTAATTACCCTTAGTTGACAGTTATTTAGATAACATGCTAACAGAATAAGAGTGTATAAGAAAGTACTATCAACTCAGTGAGGATTACAGTCCTTGTTTGTTTGTTTAATTTGATTCTGTGCTTCCAATCAACAATCTTTCAGTTAAAGAGGGACGGGTCTTCCTGGGTTGAACCAGTACTAAGCTAGGATAAATATGCCTTTCTTAAGGACCACAAGGCAGTGACGCAGGTGAGGCTTGCAGCCCTGGCCTCGAGTCAAGCACTCTACCACTGAGCCACTGCGCTCCCTAAAGAAGATTACAGTCTGTTCAACATCTTACCTGCTAGAGGGTCTCTGTTGAGACCTAGTTTACTGATGATGTAGCGTGGAATGTCAGCTTTGATCGTCTGTTTGGCTTTCCCTTCAGCAGCCAACTCAGTGAGAGATAACGACCTGTTCAACATCTTACCTGCTAGAGGGTCTCTGTTGAGACCTAGTTTACTGATGATGTAGCGTGGAATGTCAGCTTTGATTGTCTGTTTCGCTTTCCCTTCAGCAGCCAACTCAGTGAGAGATAACTACCTGTTCAACATCTTACCTGCTAGAGGGTCTCTGTTGAGACCTAGTTTACTGATGATGTAGCGTGGAATGTCAGCTTTGATTGTCTGTTTGACTTTCCCTTCAGCAGCCAACTCTGTGAGAGATAACAACCTGTTCAACATCTTACCTGCTAGAGGGTCTCTGTTGAGACCTAGTTTACTGATGATGTAGGGTGGAATGTCAGCTTTGATTGTCTGTTTCGCTTTCCCTTCAGCAGCCAACTCAGTGAGAGATAACAACCTGTTCAACATCTTACCTGCTAGAGGGTCTCTGTTGAGACCTAGTTTACTGATGATGTAGCGTGGAATGTCAGCTTTGATTGTCTGTTTGACTTTCTTTATAGCAGCCAACTCAGTGAAAGATAACGACCTGTTCAACATCTTACCTGCTAGAGGGTCTCTGTTGAGACCTAGTTTACTGATGATGTAGCGTGGAATGTCAGCTTTGATTGTCTGTTTCGCTTTCCCTTCAGCAGCCAACTCTGTGAGAGATAACTACCTGTTCAACATCTTACCTGCTAGAGGGTCTCTGTTGAGACCTTAGAGTTTACTGATGATGTAGCGTGGAATGTCAGCTTTGATCGTCTGTTTGGCTTTCCCTTCAGCAGCCAACTCAGTGAGAGATAACGACCTGTTCAACATCTTACCTGCTAGAGGGTCTCTGTTGAGACCTAGTTTACTGATGATGTAGCGTGAAATGTCAGCTTTGATTGTCTGTTTGACTTTCCCTTCAGCAGCCAACTCAGTGAGAGATAACAACCTGTTCAACATCTTACCTGCTAGAGGGTCTCTGTTGAGACCTAGTTTACTGATAATGTAGGGTGGAATGTCAGCTTTGATTGTCTGTTTCGCTTTCCCTTCAGCAGCCAACTCAGTGAGAGATAACAACCTGTTCAACATCTTACCTGCTAGAGGGTCTCTGTTGAGACCTAGTTTACTGATGATGTAGCGTGGAATGTCAGCTTTGATTGTCTGTTTGACTTTCCCTTCAGCAGTCAACTCTGTGAGAGATAACAACCTGTTCAACATCTTACCTGCTAGAGGGTCTCTGTTGAGACCTAGTTTACTGATGATGTAGCGTGGAATGTCAGCTTTGATTGTCTGTTTGGCTTTCGTTTCAGCAGTCAACTCAGTGAGAGATAAAGATCTGTTCAACATCTTACCTGCTAGATGGTCTCTGTTGAGACCTAGTTTACTGATGATGTAGCGTGGAATGTCAGCTTTGATTGTCTGTTTGACTTTCTTTATAGCAGCCAACTCAGTGAAAGATAACGACCTGTTCAACATCTTACCTGCTAGAGGGTCTCTGTTGAGACCTAGTTTACTGATGATGTAGCGTGGAATGTCAGCTTTGATTGTCTGTTTCGCCTTCCCTTCAGCAGCCAACTCTGTGAGAGATAACAACCTGTTCAACATCTTACCTGCTAGAGGGTCTCTGTTGAGACCTAGTTTACTGATGATGTAGCGTGGAATGTCAGCTTTGATTGTCTGTTTGGCTTCAGCAGCCAACTCAGTGAGAGATAAAGACCTGTTCAACATCTTACCTGCTAGAGGGTCTCTATTGAGACCTAGTTTACTGATGATGTAGCGTGGAATGTCAGCTTTGATTGTCTGTTTCGCTTTCCCTTCAGCAGCCAACTCTGTGAGAGATAACAACCTGTTCAACATCTTACCTGCTAGAGGGTCTCTGTTGAGACCTAGTTTACTGATAATGTAGGGTGGAATGTCAGCTTTGATTGTCTGTTTGGCTTTCCCTTCAGCAGCCAACTCAGTGTGAGATAACGACCTGTTCAACATCTTACCTGCTAGAGGGTCTCTGTTGAGACCTAGTTTACTGATAATGTAGGGTGGAATGTCAGCTTTGATTGTCTGTTTGGCTTTCGTTTCAGCAGCCAACTCTGTGAGAGATAACGACCTGTTCAACATCTTACCTGCTAGAGGGTCTCTGTTGAGACCTAGTTTACTGATGATGTAGGGTGGAATGTCAGCTTTGATTGTCTGTTTTGCTTCCCCTTCAGCAGTCAACTCAGTGAGAGATAACAACCTGTTCAACATCTTACCTGCTAGAGGGTCTCTGTTGAGACCTAGTTTACTGATAATGTAGGGTGGAATGTCAGCTTTGATTGTCTGTTTGACTTTCCCTTCAGCAGCCAACTCAGTTTGAGATAACGACCTGTTCAACATCTTACCTGCTAGAGGGTCTCTGTTGAGACCTAGTTTACTGATGATGTAGCGTGGAATGTCAGCTTTGATTGTCTGTTTTGCTTCCCCTTCAGCAGCCAACTCAGTTTGAGATAAGACCTGTTCAACATCTTACCTGCTAGAGGGTCTCTGTTGAGACCTAGTTTACTGATGATGTAGCGTGGAATGTCAGCTTTGATTGTCTGTTTGGCTTTCCCTTCAGCAGTCAACTCAGTGAGAGATAACAACCTGTTCAACATCTTACCTGCTAGAGGGTCCCTGTTGAGACCTAGTTTACTGATGATGTAGCGTGGAATGTCAGCTTTGATTGTCTGTTTGACTTTCCCTTCAGCAGCCAACTCTGTGAGAGATAACAACCTGTTCAACATCTTACCTGCTAGAGGGTCTCTGTTGAGACCTAGTTTACTGATGATGTAGTGTGGAATGTCAGCTTTGATTGTCTGTTTCGCTTTCCCTTCAGCAGCCAACTCAGTGAGAGATAACGACCTGTTCAACATCTTACCTGCTAGAGGGTCTCTGTTGAGACCTAGTTTACTGATGATGTAGCATGGAATGTCAGCTTTGATTGTCTGTTTGGCTTTCGTTTCAGCAGTCAACTCAGTGAGAGATAAAGATCTGTTCAACATCTTACCTGCTAGAGGGTCTCTGTTGAGACCTAGTTTACTGATGATGTAGCGTGGAATGTCAGCTTTGATTGTCTGTTTGACTTTCTTTATAGCAGTCAACTCAGTGAGAGATAACGACCTGTTCAACATCTTACCTGCTAGAGGGTCTCTGTTGAGACCTAGTTTACTGATGATGTAGTGTGGAATGTCAGCTTTGATTGTCTGTTTGGCTTTCCCTTCAGCAGCCAACTCAGTGAGAGATAACAACCTGTTCAACATCTTACCTGCTAGAGGGTCTCTGTTGAGACCTAGTTTACTGATGATGTAGCGTGGAATGTCAGCTTTGATTGTCTGTTTGGCTTTCGTTTCAGCAGTCAACTCAGTGAGAGATAAAGATCTGTTCAACATCTTACCTGCTAGAGGGTCTCTGTTGAGACCTAGTTTACTGATGATGTAGCGTGGAATGTCAGCTTTGATTGTCTGTTTGGCTTTCGTTTCAGCAGTCAACTCAGTGAGAGATAAAGATCTGTTCAACATCTTACCTGCTAGAGGGTCTCTGTTGAGACCTAGTTTACTGATGATGTAGCGTGGAATGTCAGCTTTGATTGTCTGTTTGGCTTTCGTTTCAGCAGTCAACTCAGTGAGAGGTAAAGATCTGTTCAACATCTTACCTGCTAGAGGGTCTCTGTTGAGACCTAGTTTACTGATGATGTAGCGTGGAATGTCAGCTTTGATTGTCTGTTTGGCTTTCCCCTCAGCAGCCTCTAACAGCTGGTAGAATTCTTCAGGATCAAACTCCTGCAACAACAGTTGAGTGAGTGCATGTATGACAGTTCAAAAATTCAAAAATCTAATTTTAGAAAACACAAATTTTAAAGCTTGCAGTATGGCTAAAAAAATTAACAATATTAATCTAAAGTTTAAATGGTCAATCGTCTTAAGATAAACTGAAAGTACGTCAGAGAAGCTCTTATAATCAGCCTGATTCAGTATTTTGAGGCTGACTTTCTAAAAATCCTGAATACGGGAATAATCTTGAAAACTTCTAGCTTCATAAATATGAGTGTGAATTGAAATGTACAATATGTTGTGTTTGTTACAGGGGAACATCTAAATGGAATAGCCATATCAACCTTATTAATAACCACCGTCCCATAAGTGAACATTAAGTCTGTAGAACTAGATGCTTAACATTCCAGTAAACAATTTTTCTTTTATGTCCGGACGCTTCCCCGGTTGAACCAGTATCACTCAGGGGATTAAGGGTCTTGCTGAAGGACACAAGTTGAGAACACAGTGCCTCAGGTTAGGCTCAAACCAGTGATCCCTCAATCTCAAAAAGAGCACTCTACAATTGAGCCATTGCACTCGTCAAACATAGATTTTTGAAAATGTATGTCCAAGTCAACAATTTTTCAGTCATGGTGGGACCTATGAGATCAATGAGACGTTTCTTTTAAGCACCCAAAACAAATGTTAAAATTGATGTTCAATTTTACTCTCAAAGGGTTTGTAACCTATGGATAATTATATATATGGTACAGAATTTACACTAAATATTTGGACACTTCATTTTGGGACCAAAGTTAGCCTAAAATTAAAGTTAGTGACAGAACAGCAAATAGTGTCAACCCTGATCAGACTGCTCCTTAGGAGTGGTCTGATCTGGGTTGACACTATTTGCCTATGCCTATCTGTCTGTATATATAGGGCATATATTGAAACAAGAAACAATTTCTTACGAGGCATTCTAGAAGTCTTGAGGGTCGTGATATGATCAGCAACATTTTCTTGATGAGAGGATATATAAACACGTAGGCGTCTCCTGATCTCTCTTCGGCCTGAAATGGAGAAAGAAATTTAAATATTGTATGTATATGTATGAGTACACCATACCAAGCCTCCCAATGGGAGTATTGGGAATCTAAGCCTTGAGGGTTAAAATTGAATATCATGTGCACTTTTACATTTCATTACATTAACTGCACAAAAAGGTTCAGTCAAAATTAATTAAACATTTTACATACATACAAGAGGGTGTCAAAGGGGTTTACTAATTAGCGAATTATGGCCATAAAATTTAATTATTAGCAATTTTTTAAGGATAATTTACTGAATAGCAGAATGAGCATTGCTAGTGATAGGCGAATTATGGCGAAAAAGTATAATGATTTAGCAAATTTTGCGCGAAAAAATACCAAATAGCGGAATGACACATTTTAAACGGCTTAGCGAATAAGACTAAAAACTCGATTTAACAGCAGGCCGTCCTAAATGTTAAGCAAATGAATATTTCTACCACGAAAAGGAATGTTTTTAAATATATTTCACTAAATTGGCCAAAATTTTATTGTATACTGATTTTTTTACCTAAATTTTACTGAGGTTTCAATTTTAGGCCAAAATTTTACTGAGTATCAAATTTGGGCCTAAATTTTACTGAGTATCAAATTTGGGCCTAAATTTTACTGAGTATCAAATTTGGGCCTAAATTTTACTGAATCCCGATTTATGGGTCTTCATTTTACTGATTACCAATTTTTGGGCCTTTATTTTACTGATTACCGATTTTTGGGCCTTTATTTTACTGATTACCGATTTTTGGGCCTTTATTTTACTGATTACCGACTTTTGGGCCTAGATTTTACTGATTACCGATTTTTGGGCTTAAATTTTACTGGCCTAAATTTTACTGATTACCTATTTCAGAGGTAACCCATTGAGACCCTCATACAAACAGTGAAACTAGATGAAGATTAAATGTCTTGCATAAAACGTCAAAATGTGCAATCCCTAGATTTTCCTTCCATTTGGAAAAAAAACGACTTTGACAATTCCAAAACTTATAGCTTCTATCAAAGAGTTAATGCAAATTAATTGAGTTCAAGTCAACCATTTACAATGACAGTGTTAGTCCAAAAATTATTTGACGTTAAACTGAATTTCTGTTGTAATAGATTCAAATTCAGGCTAAACTGGTAGATTTGTGCAAATGCTATTGACATTGTAAAAAATTTTGCTGCTATAAAGAGTGTCAGTATAAAGAATTTTCACTGTAATTGTTTTCCTAAAACTTTTTCCAGCTCTGAAAATGTTGTATGCTTATTACATATGCAGCAAATATTCAAATGCACTTTAGATTACATTTTACAATGTATCATGGAAGCAAACATTAGGAGCAGTCTGATCAGGGTTCATATTGTTTGCATTATAGGCTATCAAAGTACATCAGCTGATGAAAGAGCAGACGACATTTGTCGTGAATGGCGGGAAAAGATTAAACCTTTTCTCCACTCATTTGGATCTGATAAATAATATCTCCCCAAGGGATCCTTCAGTGAGACATCAGATTCTCTCTATGTCACCTCATCATTATAGATGTGACAATGACAGTCACCAGGGATTCTTATGTCAGTCATAACATCTGCAGATGATGAATTGGTAATGTATTTAATCTGAGCAATAAGAGATTAACCCTTTCTTGACAGGTGGATTCTCCCAGCTAGTTTGATACAATAAAGTTAGGATGGTCCATTATATAATTTAAAGGGTTACAAGTTGAAAGAAATTTCAGAAGAAATTGTTTTCTGTGCCTAAAGATAGTATTCATATTCTTAGCAAAGAGTACAGTGCAGAAATTTTTATATGGTTTGCCTGTTGCTGAACATATATGACTTAGTATTGTCTGCTGTTATGTTTCAATATGCCATGTGATTCTTTACATCCCAGTCAACAATTTTGCAGTCATGTTGGGACAGGTCATCCTGTGTTGAGCCAGTACTATGAAACGGATAAAGTGTCTTGCTCAAGGACACAACACAGTGACCCCCAGCGTTGAGGCTTGAATCAGCAACCCATTGATCCCCAGCCTGACGTTCTACCAACTGAGTCACTGCGCTCAGCTATACCAGGTGATTAATTGAGTAGATAATTCACATTCACTCTGTGCATGCAGGGTAAATTTGCCTGTTTTTTTTTTGTTGTCTGCTGAATTATTTTTTCGAAATTTAGATTTTCAAAAAGAATTCAGGAAGACCATCAGGGTCAAAGAGTTTGCGCCCAGATCAGGCCCAACATTGTCAACCCTTATCTGGGCCCAAATTGTTTGCAAAGACAACAAAAGATGTCACAAGCAGACAATGAGTAAAATACCAACTAAACCTTTTTCTCTTTTAAAAATTCAAAGTGGACATGGAAAAGACAAATGACTAAACTAATGACCAAGAATGGTTTCATGGCTTTTAACCCTTTACTCCATTGGCTATTTTAGATCATGACATCATTTCTATTTTTAGACAACATAAAAAAAATTCAAGAAAAATTTAAGTTTTGAATACTTTTGAAAAGATTATGGAAAACAGAGCATTTGCTCCAAAAGAGCAAATGCTCCATTTTCCATAATATTTTCTAATACATGATATTTCAAAGGTGTCAAAAGGCGTTGTTATGGAGTAAAGGGTTAAAAGGCGACACAATTTTTCAAAATGGCATCTGCTGTAAATGCTATGGGCATATTCTTACATCAATGAGAAGTTTTTCCAAGCTGTCAGACAATTCATAGAAGTATGTGCTGGTAACCAGTTTCTCCTGGGATTTCTGTAGGCAGTCTCTCGCTAATTCCATCACCTGATGTAGGAGAAAGCTTGTAATCGCGTCCGATTCTCCCGAGTGCTGAAGTAACCGACAGTGTTCTAAAAACGCCTGCAATCTTTCTTCCATTTGAGCCGTCGCCTGAAAATTATGTTTCATACAGTTTACATTTTTAATAAATAGAGGATCTTTCAAGAGTGCTTGTGTATTATTGAATTAAACAATTTGAGGAAAAGGGATAAAATGTGAGGCTTGCGGAGCATTTTATGGCCTTTCCACGAGTTTTATTAACCCAATAATACACAAGCATGATGCGTCTTTTCATCAGGGTGAGGTAAAAAAATCTTAAAAATTAAAACCCAACACCCCTAGATATGCACAATGAACTATCCAAAGTTTATTGCATCAAACCAGAAACCAGATATGCTGCTCATATGCATCAATTAGTATACAATGGGCTAAAATAAGTTTTTGGAGTGAAAATGTCAAGATTTTGCAGTATTATTATTTCGAGTGTGGTAACTTGACTGTAGGGTGACCTATTTCCTACATCCTTTTCTCCTTGATACTATAAAGGTTACTGCTCCGATAAATAATTCTGGTGTTTCCAGGTTACGTTCACATGTTTTGAGGGGAAGCTGATGTTCTTGTATAATATGTGTCGCTATAAAAAATTCTTAACATGGTTTTAAAACAAGGAATTAAATTACTCTGGATGCCATGTCAACACCAATCATGCTTCACTGACAATAATTACCAAATGGTAGAAGACAGAACGTGGAGATGCAATCCTGTTTCACATTAAACCACATTAATACAAAGAAAAAAGTTCTGGGGACTTAGTGCACTTGTTTGCTGACTTCAGCAAATTATCCAAAAAAAATTATTCAACAGCTTAATCAGCTTGTTTAACTATGATACTCAGAAAAACAATTGCAGGATATTTAGATTCAGTTCCATCTCTAACATTCAATACAATTAAAATTAAACTAATTAGGCATGCATTTCATATTTCCAGATATCTGCAATCAAAATGAATGTTTGATTTAAGACGTGCTTAAATGATTAAAGTACAGTACAGGTCCAAATGGAGCAACCCTCTATACTGAAAAGTCACAAACATTAAAAAATGATTGAAACCCATTTTATTGTTTGTATTACATAATGACTGGCTCCAGATTCTTTGCTTGCTCTCAGTCAAAAGTATGACACCTAATTTTGTAGCTGCTGTCGGTGCTTTACTTCCAATTTGTTGTCATATTGGCTGGGGTATGCCATATCTGTGCAATTTTGTTGAAGAAGTTGTCATGTTATAAGGTGCAATAACTGATAAATGGGTGTGAACACTTGTCTGTGGTAGGAATTAGATCTTAAGCAATGACCGGGTAAAAGTTGCAGCAAAAAATATAAACGCTAATATTTTTGCTTGTGAACTTTGGTACATTTGATGGGTACTGTATCGTAACCAATGACCCATTTATTTTATTTTGCATTTTGCTGAATTGCATATTGGTATTTTTATCCGATACGAAAATGCTTTGTTTGGAAATTATTTCCCCAAATGTTATATAGTCAAAAGAACTTTAATATCCTTCAATTGTTTTTCGGAGTAAAGAATCCATGTGAGAGGTAATTTCGTGCAGAAAACATCAGCAGAAGACTTGTTTTATTTGTCAACTTGAGGCTTAACCTCGCTTTCAACAATGTTTCAGTCGTATCACCAAGGTCAGTAGGTGAGTGAGTTTGTGATGAATATCCTACCAACAGCTGGGCAACGGCTAAGAGTCTAAACCGACAGACTAGAAGAGCTGGGGATCAAACTTGGGACCCTTGGTACAAGGCTAGTGGTTTATCACTACACCATGGTGGCTCCTATCACCAAGGTCATTTATTATATCACACTGTTCCTGGGCAGGCTTTTCCTTAGCCACTTACCAGTACTAGCAGATTACAACCAGCTGTAGAGGGGGGAATAATCTCCATGAAAGTACAGTGCAGTCCCTTTATAACATACCTGATTATAACATGGATTTGGATATAACACAGAAAAAAAAAAGTTGTGATGGTAAGGTTAAATCCGGTTACCTTAGGGAATCTCTCCTTGTAGACACTGTTCATCAGAATGATCTCAGAGTCTCCTCCAGGGGATCTACCTGGGCTACTGTAGAATAGAACAGAATAGATTCTTAGAAACAAGATAATTCAGTGTTTCCCCTTGATTAGAAGCTTTGTGTCTCAGTGACTGAAATTATTGACCATGTGACTGCTATTTCAGACTACAGTAAAACCTGTCTTAAGCTGCCACTCAAAAAGAAGACCAAAATTGATTTTCAAGACAGATTAATGCTTAATGCTTGTCAAAAGTATTGCAGAATGCTCCAAGGGAAGCATTCTGCAATACTTTTGACCTTCATTAAGCTACCATTTGCCATTAATATCTTTGTTTTGTCTATTTTTGAGTGGTCACTTAAGACAGGTTTTACTGTATACATTAAATCTTAGAGTCCTGGGAAATTTTTGATGTTTTTGTCGTATGCTGTTCAATATTAATCTTTTCAAAAAAATCTTTCAGGAATACCTATCAAGAGTGTCAAACTGCTTGGATCCAGATCAGGCCTGACAGGATGTGGGGCCTGATCTGAGTACAAACTGTTTGTAAAGGTTATCAGCAGATAACACTAGAAGATCAACAGTAACTGTTAAAGGTATCTAATTTAGCCATTGCTTTGAAATAAACTTCAATTGTTCCCGAAAACAGTTTTTCTTAATTGCAATGCTGCTCATATGTAGTACATTGTACTCATAATAAGAACTGCAACATAAGATTTCTAACAAAGTCATATTTTGACAAGTGTAGACTCAGGCGAGCCTGTGCAGCCCTCTTTGAAGCTTAGAAACTCCAAAAGATGTTCAGTCAGTAGCTTAACAGTCATAGATTATTTAAGCGACTAGCAAAGGCTCTGATCAAACCGCGCATATGCGCAGGATGGTCTGAGCCTTGCCGGTAGCACATACCACATTGTTGGAAATCTCATGCTGCGGCTCAATTAAGATTTAACTATGTCAGGTATTGTGTCATCAAAAATTTTCTTGAAAATGAGAACTTAACAAAATCATGAAGTATGCTATCAGTCAACAGCTACAATATCAGTACTTGTCTGAAGTTAATCAATATATGGAAAATCATATTTGAGCGGCGACATGAATTTCCAACAACATGGTATGTGCAACCAGCAGAGCCTTTGCTTGTCCCTTGAATATTCTATGAATGTTAAGCTACTGACTGAACATCATTTGGAGTTTCTAACCATAAAAGGAGGCTGCACAGGCTCTTCTGAGTCTACACTTGTCAAAATGCCACATTGTTGGGAATCACATGTCGCGGCTCCTGTATAAAAGCTGAGATGTGAAAACCAGTCTTTCCTGTTTGTGGCCAATAAGGCTCAATTGAGCTTGCTCAGCTACAGAGAAGGATGGGGATAACCATATTCACACCGGATAGGCGGCAATTGAAAACGCTCTTAACAATCGACAAACGCGGATAAAAAATCGCTAGAAACAGTGTTCCTGAAAACTCTGTTTCTAACGATTTTTGATCTACCTTCGTCGATAGTATTTGTTTTCGATTGCCGCCTATCTGATGTGATATTCAAAATGATCATTTGGGGAGGTTCATCCTTGGATATAAGGTCAGAAATCACATTTTATGAACATGATTTCATGGCCTTGCTCACATGTCACCATAAAACTAAATTTGCGACCTTATATCTGATGATATACCTCCCCAAAACAAATTTTTTAAATATAGTTATACCCTAAGTATGTCCATAGGCAAAGGTTCAGACCAAAATCTATCATTCTGCCATGGTTATAATTATGTAAACACATATTCTTGCATAAATACCTTTGCACATAGCTGTTTGAGGCCACTATCAAATGAACGAAAATCCATGTTCAAATCAGGAGGTTCACGTGCAGTTTGAAAATGGGTTTTAACTTGCAAAATACTAAAAATGACCCCCAAGTTGTTTTCGTGGTGTTACACGTGAAAGTGTTGCGGCCCAGACTGATCATTTTGCTATTGTTTTTGTTAGTGAAAACTTTGTATGCATCGCTATGACATTGTAGTGTTTGAAAGAAACAATCTGACGCCATTTTGTTTAGAGAAATCCAGTGAAAGAAACAGGATATTTTATGTTTTAGTGGCATTTTTAATGTCAATTTTGTATGGAATCAGGTAAAATATGCAAGAATAACAATCAAACATGTTTGTTTCATTGCGTTAACACTTGCGGGTTCCTAGCAGACTATTTTTCAAACAGCTTCCTCAGGACCTGTAGCAAATGTTAATGCATGAAAAAACGTGTATGATCCCTATGATATAAAATTAATGACTTCAATATGGTTGACTTCACGAAATTCTAAACAGAAAGTAATATTCAATTTTAAGGGCTTATTATGCTTATAAATTGGGCTCAGCTACAAAGACTACCTAGAATATTTAACATTTTGCATGTAGGAAGTTTAAATGTTATACTTGCCAAATGGGATATAATAAAAGTGCTAATTCAGACTGTGCAAATGTAAAGGCTGGTCTACGCCTTTAATAATTTGCATGCAACAAAATCTTTTTTTCTTGCATCAAGGCCGAAACATGACAACCAAAATAATCTCTTTATCATAAGCTGTTTGATTATATGCACAAAATCTAGTTTCACTTTTGCAACAAAGGATGTTAAAATGTATTGCTGCATTAGGGTGAATGGACACTTTGTCATAACTTTACAACTGATATATTCAGGTAGATCAGGCATCAAGATTATAAAACTTTTTTCGTGCTCAACTCAACTGAGCACAAAATTTCCAACTGCTCATAAAAACTAAAATACCGACAAATAAAGAAGTCTCTTGCTATAAGTCTCTCAGATGTTGTATTTATCATGCTAATAAATGTTAAAATGCCAACAATTGTTGGCATTTAAACATTTATAAGCAGGATAAATTTCATGCTCAGCTGAGTTGAGCATGAAAAAAGTTTTATAACCTTGAGGCCTCACTTCATAAAGTCGAAATGTTTTGCTCGCTTTATAATTTTGCTGACTCGACATAACCATAGTTGTTGACAGGGACTTTAAACATAAAAACGGATTATCTGCCAGGGTACTCTATTCTTATGATGTATCATAGTTTTATTCCATACAATGTGGCATATTCTGATAATACAAAGCCAAGCCAATATTACAAGACATTTGCATACTGAGGCAGAAGAAATACTCGATAATTGGCAAACATTTCGAACAGATTCCTTGTATATATTTCTCAGAAAATAGGCTCTGAAATTACATGTGGATCATCTAGAGATGATCCACATGTAATGTCAAATCCTATTTTCTAAGAAAAATAACAACAGAAAAAGAAAATAAAAAGTTTGATGTCTTGACAATTTTCTAAAAAATCTTGTAAAAGTCAAATTCAGTAGGTTATGGTCTAGACATGCAAATTGAACATACCATTACAAGACAATAGCAAGCTTGGTATGGAAGGAATAAAGGAATATCTAAGTTAACTGCCTATGATGGAAAGCCAATATCATAAAGTATAAAATAAAATTGGCCCAACATTTTTGCCAAAGCGTTCATAACCAATCCCAAAATCTATGTCTTTTTTTGTGGACTATTATTCTCTCTACTCATCCAATCAAATCATCTTGTTATGAGAAGCCAAATCCATATGTCTAGACGGGTTTCAGTCCAATGAGTAGAGCAAAACTAGAAATCATAAGTCTACTTTATGATGAATATCATACCAACAGTTCAAAGAATATCAAACTTTGGTAGTTCAACTAATGGGGAAGTAATAAAGCATAATTGCTAAATACTCTATCGGTTTTGCCCCTTTCAGTAAGAAACTAACAGCATATAGGGGAATGATCTTAAGCAACCATGGTTCATATTTCTATTATGCCAAGGTCAAGGTCAAAGCTGATAAACTTTTATACCATGCTATAGTTTATAAATTATATATGAAATTCAAGCTTTGCATAACACTACCACAATATTGGATGTGGGTCATGGGATGTGACAACATATTTGATTGGTTAGACACTGGAATGAGGTTCACTATATATTCATCTATAAATCAACATATTTGATTGGTTATCCCTGTTTTTTAGTAAGGACATTGCGAACAACATATTTGATTGGTCAGAAACTGAAGTGAGGTTCACTATACATCTATATATCAACAGATCTGATTGGTCATTCCTATTTTTTAAAATACATTGTGGTCAGAAACTGGAATGAGGTTCAATATAAATCTGTATATCAAAAGATCTGATTGGTCAATCCTATTTTTAAAATAGATTGCTAAAAACATATGTGATTGGTCAGTACACTATACATCTATTTATGGTCATTCTTGTTAATTTTAAGGAGATTGCGAACAACATATTTGATTGGTCAGTTCACTATACATCTATATATCAACAGATCTGATTGGTCATTCCTGTTAATTTTAAGGAGATTGCAAGCAACATATTTGCTTGGTCAGATACTGGAATGTGGTTTACTTTACATCTATTTATAAACAGATCTGATGGCAATTCCTGTTATTTGTAAGATTTCTAGTTTCTGTATTTACATATTCTGTATTTTAAATGCCATATGTGCCATCCTGTTCTCCACCATTTGAATATCAGCCCAACATGCTACCTTATCATATACTATATAAGAAAAATTACAATATTTAATGTGGGGTCAACAAACAATAAAGTGACACCTTTGATTGGTCAATCACTGATACATTGAACTTGCATTAAACTTTATTCTGTACATCAACAAATTTGATTGGTCATTCCTGTTATTTCTAATTAGGTTATTAATTGATATTATCCTATATTCTGTAGAGAAAACTCCATATTTTCATGTGTCATAACCATCTTTCCTACCATTGCTTATCAGGTCATCCTATCTGACTAGAAATCATGTATATTAAATGGGCCTCATTGCACGAAAATCTGTCTTCAGAGTTTCTTACTAAGTTAGACCAAATCCACCTGCTCAGCTACAGCGACAAGCTAGAATTTTGAAATGTTTCATGCTACAATTATAGAAATTATACTCAACAGGGAGCAAAAAAACAAAGGGGCTTATCAGAAAGTGAGGATACAAAGGTTGGATCTTCCCCTTTGTTTTTCCCATGCAGCAAGATTTCTCGCAACAAGGCCCATATACTGAGGTTATCATGCACAAGCGTGACTGCTGACTGATCTGACAGCCATTTTATCATAAAATAATTTAAATACCTCTGACCAATCATGCCTGTTTTGGATTCTGATTCTCACCAATGGCATGTATAGCACATGCTTTTTTTAAATATGTAGTTTACCTTGTAATATGTTATATGAGTGTCATGAAGACAAGAATCAAACTTTTGGCAGAAATATTGAATGACTGACTTAGCCTGAATGTTACATGTAAAAGAGGATATTTTTATATCATGTAGCAACGAGTATATAAATTCAAAAACAATTTTGGAGGTTTGAAAGGAAGTGCGCTCGCACAGGTTTAATGAATATGGCTGTTTGAGAATCCGTGCATCACAAAGGTTTAGGATGCACAGGTTCTCAAAACTTCCAAAATGTCATAAAAACATGTTATGTATGTGATCTCTCTGTTGGCATTGTCATCCAATATTGGTGTCAAAAACTAGCGTTCAGAAAATGTTGAATATCATCATTAAAAATCCTACACTCCACATTAAAGAGAAAATCCATATTTAAAAATTCTTGCATTAAAAAAAATCCTTGACCAATCATGTCTCTTTCCAATTTAAAATTATGGCATGTATATATATATACATATATATATACAATATGAGTGGGCATTATCAGACAACAGACTGTAGGGCAAGACAAAGGTGTAAGAAAATGAAATGTCTTACTGTAAAGCAAGCCAGGAGAGACTGTGAAACAAAACATATAAAGAAAATATACGACACCACAACTCAATTAGACCCTAACAATCCTAGAAACATTCTCTAAGATATCAACATACATGTACAGTTAATCTATAAAAATATCAACATAATTATAAAATGTTTTCTGAGCAATCATACCCACCTATTTAAACAAAAATAGTACTGCTGTAACCTTGAAGTTGGAGTCAAGTTCACCCAAAAGCTAAATTACCTCATCACTCCCCACCCCCATCCCCCCAATTCCTCTGCGACCACTTCGTGCCAACAGAAGTTGCTCATTTAGAAGTCATGTTATAATGTTATAATTAAATGTTCTGTTGTTCTGTCCATTCCAAGGCAGTGATTCTGTTGCACAGGTTTAGATAAACAAAAATTTTCAGCGTAAAATTGTAAATATTTTTTTACCCATGATTTTTAACATATGTTTTGGGTGCTCAAAAGAACCGTCTCTTTGAGACGGTTCTTTTGAGTACCCATAACATGTTTTGGTTGAGAAATAAGAAAATTATTTTTCCGTTATGCACGCTGTTGTCATTGTTTGTTGTTGCTCTCAATGCGCATATGGGTTTTGTGTGTGGTCCTGGGTTTGTGATATACAGTAAAATGTGTGTAAAACGGCCAATCAAAAATAGGCAAAACAAAGATCGAAATGACAAATGGTAGCTTAATGAAGGAGCATTCTGCAATACTTTTGACCTGCATTAAGTGATAATTGGTCTTGGTAACCAATTTTTGGTCTTTTTGAGAGTGGCTGTTTTACACAGGTTTTACTATAGTTCTTAGTGTTTACTGTTTAGTTTGACAATTATCTCACTGAGGAAGAGAGAGCTGGTTGCTTTAGACTAATGACATTCTTGCTTTTATGTGTGTGTGTCTTTGTCTGTGTTCTAATGTCACTTCTCAGGTATTTTCCTAGACCTATTTTGGGGCTGAATATCGGCCCCTTCCCAATACAAAAATGAGGAAAAAGTTCCCAAAATAGTGAATAACATTCCCAATTCCTTAGCTCTACATTTTGGTCAAAATTTCATGAAAATCGAACCAAAAAAAAACAAAGTTACAGATGTTTACATACACACATTCATGCATATATTTGTGAGCAATAATAAAGGTCAATTTAATTACACTGATATTTAATTTGGTTTTAAGTCTGACAATTTAAACGGAGATCTAGTTCTTTTAGACCGAAACAAGATTTTCCAATTTTGATGGCTCAAATGATACTTTCCCAAATTCAACAGGCTCCTGGCCCCCAACTTCAGAAGGTATGAAAATCCTTGCTTCTTCATGGTGCCATGGGTTGGTTTGTGATCTGAGATAATGGCAGTTCCTGGTAATACTCAATTGCATTTGATTAGATGAGTTTTAATAAAAGCACAGCAAGCACTGCATAATACCCCGCCACTGCTGGGGGCACCAAAAGTTATTTTGTGAGATATATAATGCCTAAATAGCAACAGAACTGAGATAGACAAGATTAATCAAGGGCAGATAACTAATGAACTGGAAAGGTAAGAGTGACGGTCCTTCGTTGTAATATGTAACCTTTGCTGTTCAACATATCTGTGAAGTTTCATTCAGATATCATAAACAGTAAAAGAACAACAGGCCAGAAGCCATTTTTTAAAGGGAGAAAGGGCAGTAACTCCATCAAAAATGGTCGGATTTTGCCCATTAACAATCCCATACTACTCATCCCCAATAACAATATGTATGCAAAATTTGAAAAAATTCTGTGCATAAATACTCAAGTTATCGATCGGAAACAGTGAGCACGGACGGATGAAATGAACTACAGGTCAAAAACCAATTCTCAGATCAATCAAGGGTGGATAACTCACAATCTGGAAAGGTAAGAGTGACGATCCTTACCCACAATATGTAACCTTTGATGGTCATGAGCACGGACAGATGAAATGAACTACAGGTCAAAAACCAATTCTCAAATCAATCAAGGGTGGATAACTCACAATCTGGAAAGGTAAGAGTGACGATCCTTACCCACAATATGTAACCTTTGCTGGTCAACATATCTGTGAAGTTTCATTCAGATATTCCATATAGTAAATGAACTACAGGTCAAAAACCATTTTTCAGATCAATCAAGGGCAGATAACTCATGAACTGGAAAGGTAAGAGTGATGGTTCTTTGTCACAGTATGTAACCTTTGATGTGAAACATATCTGTAAAGTTTCATTTAAATATTCCACATAGTAAAGGAACTACGGGTAAAAAACATTTTTTAATTCAATCAAGGGCGGATAACTCACAAACGGGACAGGTAAGAGTGACGGTTCTTAGTCACAATATGTTACCTTTGATGTGAAACATATCTGTGAAGTTATACTCAGATATTCCATATAGTAAAGGAACAATAGGTCAAAAACCTTTTTTCAGACCTATCAAGGGCGGATAACTCACAAACTGGGAAGGTCAGAGTGACGGTCCTTAGTCACAATATGTAACCTTTGATGTGCAACATATCTGTGAAGTTTCATTCAGATATCATGAACAGTAAAGGAATAACAGGCCAGAAACCATTTTTCCAATACGAAAAAGGGCAGTAACTCCGTTAAAAATGGACGGATTTTGCCCATTAACAATCCCATACCACTCATCGCCGATAACAATATGTATGCAAAATTTGAAAAAATTCTGTGAATAAATACTCAAGTTATCGATCGGAAATGGTGAGCACGGACGGACGGACGGACGGACAGACACCGAAGGGAATAACATAATACCTCGCCACTAAAGTGTGACGGGGTATAAAAAGTGACAGTAAATACAGCTATTGGCTCTTGGAAACTAAACATCATTATGTAACAGCTTTTTGTTGGCTGGCATGTGTGCTTAATGCAGCTGGCAGTTACTGGCGGAATGAGTGACAAAGAACATACTTTTATTGCAAACCAAAACTGTTAACTAGTGCAGAAAAATGGGGAAAACCATATAGTTGAAATTGTTCTTTTGGGGAGATATATTATGGGATATATTAATGAAAATCAGTTTTCATTTCTCCACATTAAAAACTAGATTTCAGATCTCATAATACCTCCCTAAAAGAATTTTTTTAAAGAAGTTTTCGCCTATATTTAAGCTGATCACAGTTCAAAATCTTTTTTTTTTGCAAATTAAAAGCCCAGAATTTAAAGTAGGATTTTAAGGAGATTCAGCAGGATAAAAAATGTTCATAAGTTTATAAAGAATAAAATAGTTTTGGAATAAAATATTTCCAGAATAAACTCCTTCACTTTGAAAGATTATACCTGAGACTTCTTGAACGAGGCCTGATCAACGAGAGGGGGGATTTTCTACCATCTTCTTCAAGGCTTGACGGTCCATCGCTGACGTTAAAATGTTTGTACAACTTGCCAAGCTCTTCAGCGGTTGGTTGGTATGGCAACTGATTGAGTCTTTCCTGAGATGAGTACTGAGACTGAAAGAGTACCATATGCAACAAGTTAAGCATACATCATGCTCATATACATTACATGCGCGAATCCAGAAAGTTTTGTCAGAGAGGGTCCAAATAGGACAATTTTTTTTTTTAGTTGATGAGGGGAGAGAGGATAGAAATACCACTCCTATGTGGGCCATCATCGGCCCGCCAGCGAAATGCCATTTAAATGGCATTCCGCTGGCGTGCTGATGATGGCCCAACATTGAATGCTGGCTTGGTAGCTTTGTGATTTTTCAGGGGGTCCATTCAGCATTGCTAAGAAACCCTATATTTTGGTGATTTTTCAGGGGGGGGAGGGGGGGGGGGGGGGTCTGGACCCCCTGTCCCCCCTCTGGATCCGCCCATGCATTGAGTACTTTAACTCTTTGCGTAATTTTCACAAGTCTGGAGCAGTATTCTTGGTGGATTGTTCCAGAACATTAGCCACACCGGGGTAGGCGGCATTCGAAAATGTCAATACTATCGACGAACTTAGATAAAAAATCATTAGAAACAGAATTTTCAATTGCCATTTGTCGCGTAATTTTCACGATCGAAAATGTCAATACTATCGACAAACTTAGTTAAAAAATCATTAGAAACAGAGTTTTCAATTGCCATTTGTCGCCCGACTGGCGACAAATGGCAATCGAAAACACTGTTTTTAGTGAGTTTTGATCCCCATTCTTGGATTATTAAGAGTGTTTTTCGATTGTCGCCTACCAAGTGTGTTCACATGCCTCATACAGTTATTTCTTTGGGTGGATTTTGTCAGAACTCTCATATGCCTGATACAGTAGTTTAGATGGATTCTTCCTGACTTTTAACAAGCATATACAGCAGTGGTGCAACAAATTATCATGATGCATGGAGAACCCAGTTCTTAAGCCTCGGTTAAATTTACAACGTCTATCTATGCAATGTTTGCCATGTCTGCTTTTTAAACCTATTTCAGCTTCATCCCTATCTGTGATTTGTTATGAAACGCATAATTTGATTGGCTGATATCTGATCTGCAAGCCAATCAATATTCTCGAGTCATTTTACCATCAGCGTTGTTTACAACATAGGGGCTGATACTTGTATTGCGTGAACCCCGACATTTCAAGTCAAAAGTATTTCAGGGACAAGCTACATGATTGCGTGCCTCAATTTCACATCAGAATTTACATTTTTATGTTTAAAATTATAAAAAGGCTTCTTGTCTGAATAGTATCGAAAGGTCTGTATCGTGATACAAATCAAATTGTGGCCCGAGACTGTATCATTGCAGTCCTATAATACAGTAGATTGGATGGATTGTTCCAGAACATTCAAATGCCTTACAAAGTAGCCTGGATGGACTTTCAAAAGTCCATCACAGTTTTGGGTTGGATTGTCCCAGAAATTTCTAAAGCCTGATGATTTATAAAAGAATCTGACTTACGGACACACTGGAACCTCCGGGAGTATTAGTCCCATAGCCAGAAGATGGCAAAGAGGCCAGAGACCAACGCCTTCCATCAGCCCTGCAAATAGAGAATGAACATAGAAGTTATGGTACCGTATAATCCCATTGGCTTTACATATTTGAAAATTATTTTTCTATTTTTCAACCTAACATATGTTTTGGGTATTCAAAAGAACTGTCTCTGTCATTGGACGAAATTCAACCAAATTTGGTGTGTGAGTTATTGACATGAATGGGGTGTGCAACGTCAAACATTTTTTGGCCCCGCCCCCTGGGGCCCTGGGGAGGGGTCAAAAGGTCAAATATCATATAATTTCAATTACAAAGTCAATTTCAAAGATTTTTATACCAAACTTTGTGTGTGTTCTCACTAATGAAAGATACAAAACATATAAGATGGAATTTTCATTCTGTCCCCTGGGTCATGCCCCCGGGGAGGGACTTTGGGGCGCTGCGGGTGCCCAGGGGGTAAAAAAAAATCTTTTTTCAAACATGGTCATGTGGCATATCAAATCGACGGGGATGACGAGCAGAACAGAATGTGAGTAAAATTTTCATCCTAGGGTCAAACTGGTGACCTTGGGGTGAGGTCAAAGGTCAAATATCATTAAATTTCGGTTACAATATCAATTTCAAAAATTTTTATACCAAATTTTGTGTGTGTTCTCACAAATGAAAGATACAAAACATATCAGATGAGATTTTAATTCTGTCGCCTGGGTCATGCCCCTGGGGTTGGACTTTGGGGCACTGGGAGTACCCAGGGGGTCAAATTTTTTTTTTCAAACTTTGTCATGTTGCATATCAAATCGACGGGGATGCCGAGCAGAACAAAACGCAAGTAACATTTTCATGCTAGGGTCAAACTGGTGACCTTGGGGCGAGGTCAAAAGGTCAAATATCATTAACATGTCAGTTTCAAAGATTTTTATACCAAACTATGTGTGTGTTCTCACAAATAAAAGATAGAAAACATATTGAACAGAATTTTCATTCTGTTGCCAAGGTCATGCCACGGGGTGGGACTGGGGGGTGCTGGGGGAGTCAAAAACTTTAGCGTGGGGGTTTGCGATGGCGCCCCATCGACTGCACACTCTAGTTTACTTTAATACACTGAAGCAAAAATCCACCAATAAAGTGAATATTTTGTAAATACATTTCTAAGAAGATTCCTAAAAGACTTTTTTTCCATATATATTGCCCAGCTTATGATTTCAATACAGGTTTTTTGTCAGTTTTTGCTCACAATATGATACATGAGGCAAATGTTCTAAAAGTTTGAACATCAGCTGTCGCAGCCAAAATGGCCTAGACAAACAGTGCAGACCCAGATCAGACTGCTTCTGAAGAAGCAGTCTGATCAGGGTCATCCCTGTTTGCTATTCAGACAATCATAAGTGAATTTCAGCCCTGGCAACCAACATTTTACTTAAAATCAAAAAGAGAAAAGTGCTCAAAATTTTAGAACATTTATTGAAAGCCTCCCCCACCCCCTGAAAACTAAGCTGCGGTAATCTACTAACCCTCAAAGCCCTAAGAAAAAAATGCATCCGAAAATGTTGTCTGGTGAAGTCGTCTGCTGCAAAAGATTACCTAACATTACTGACTAATTAAGTATAGAAGCAAACAGTGTGGACCCAGAACAGACTTGATCTGGGTCCACACTGTTTGCCATAGAGGCTTCTTAAACATTTCAGCAGACGAGAAAAGCAGACAACTTTGTTGCGATTGGCGCTTTAAGGGCTAATCTGGAGTATCAGACTATTTTTGTTTTTCTATCAGACAAATGAAAGCCACCGGAAACCATGTACGGATCATCTGTCTGAGAAAATGTTTCCATGGAATTGGATAGTTTTAGCCGGCCTTGCTGTGAGAAGACCTGATTTTGTTGCATGCAAACATCAGAGACCAAGACCAGCCAGCGCATCTACACAGTCTGATCAGAGCCTTTGAAAATCTGCAGGACTTTTTACACAATAGATGCAGGAATTTTGTAGGGGACCGTAACATATTTACATAGGCAGATGATACAATTCTGATACATAAAGGGTAGCGATTATCTGTAAAATGGATATAAAATGAAATCATATCTTCATCGTTAGCTGTATGTGAATTTTGAGCCATCCCTGTTAGTCAATTTGATTTGATGAAACATTGAATAAGTTAATAACTTATTCAATGTATCATACCAGAGAAGCAATCAAATCAATAACTTATTCAATGTATTATCACAGGGAAGCAATCAAACCAATAGCTATTTCAATGTATTACCAGGAGAAACAATCAAATCAATTAAATTATTCAATGTATGACAAATCACACAGAAGCAATCAAATCTATAACTAAATGAAAGTATTTTCCTTGAGAAGCAATCAAATGAATAGTTTATTCAATGTATCATCACAGAGAAGCAATTAAATCAAATAACATATTCAATATTTCATCACAGAGAAACAATCAAATCAAATAACATATTCAATGTATCATCACAGAGAAGCAATCAAATCAATAGCTTATTCAATGTATCATCACAGAGAAGCAATCAAATCAAATAACATATTCAATGTATCATCACAGAGAAGCAATCAAATCAATAGCTTATTCAATGTATCATCACAGAGAAGCAATCAAATCAATAACTTATTATAGCTAAACAAAGTCTAGGGCAAAGATTTGGCAAGTAAAATATATTTAAAACCCCACGTGGCTGCAACTGAACCTGCTCTCTGTTCCATGAGGGTGATTATTTTGCTCTTAGTACTTTGTTGCTTCCATTGTGGTAATATGATAATAGATCTTTGTGTCCTTTCTTGATTAATGCCAAGAGCTGGTTGCTTTGCTTATTGTTTTCATACATTTATGCTTGCACACTTGTCTTTGTTCGTCTGTGTTCTGGTTTCTTCCTCTAGGTGCCATAGGTTCATGGTCTGTGATCTGTGGTTGGGCACTTCTTGGTCATATTCACTTCTTGTTATTTTTTGGCTCTGTACATGCTGCTTTCACCTACATTCTGGGTATGAGCAAACTGTTCACAAGATGGATTCACAAAATGAGTACACCTGAGCAAAAGCATGGTGACAGGTTTTTTTGTCAAGTGATTAACTCAGATTTATACTAAGACCAAGGTCCAGCGGCGCACAAGAAGTCAATTGGCATGCCGACTAATCCGGCTTTACAGTGTGCCGTGTTATATAAGCTTCAGGGCTCATTTATCAAGAAAATCTACAATCTGCTAGACAGTCTAATATGTCTCCAAGGCCGCGAGATCTGATAAAATGACCCAGCCCAGTTTCTTCACAGCTAAACTCCCCGATAATGAAGGGACCTCCACCATAATGAATCTTGTTAAGATAATAAAACTACCAATTTTTTGTAGGCTTCACAAGATTCCAGACTCCAAATGTCTAATGGTATCAATTTAAGAAAGCCTTGTAGATATTAACTCTTAGGCTGCTAATCTCTAAATATTGTCTACGGTATGGTTTGCTAGACCATTTAAAACGTCTCTCTAGCAAACTGTGTGGATCCATTACTAGATCAGACTGCTCCTCTAGGAGCAATCTGATCTAGGTCCACAATGTTAGTCTGTATGCCAATATTAGTCCTTGACATAAGCATTCACATGCAGCAGATGACTTAGCAAATTTTTCAGATTTAAGTTTTTCGTAGCAGGCCAATGGCTAACCAAGATTCCATAAGTTCACTTTCAGTGCCATTCAGGACTTAAATGACGTCTGCTGCAGTATTTTCAGCCACCCTCTGACTCAAAGACATGACTACTCAAAGTACCATATCTTAAACCTTGTCATGCTGAATTTTTATGTACAACACTCCTCCCCAATTTCTCTCATGCTGCAATGTTTTGCTTTACCAATATGCATATTTGTTTGTTTTGTTTGATTTGATTCTTTACGTCCCATCAACAATATTTCAGTTATAAAGGGATGGGTCTTCCTAGGTTGAACCAGTACTAAGCTAGGATTAATGTTCTTGCTCAAGGACACAAGGCAGTGACGCCGGTGAGACTAAAACCCGCGGCCCTTCGGTCTCAATTCAAGCACTCTACCATTGAGCCAGTGCGCTCCCATGCATAAATGTTAGTTTAAATTTGAATGCAAATAATATGGATATGGAGGAGTCTGATTAACATCCGAACTGTTCTATAATCACTTACCTTCTAACATTCTGAAAGGGGAAGTTTCCATGTTGACTAGGTGAGAGGTTTCGGGGACTTTCGTGGGGGCTGGTGCCTGAAAAATACAACAATAACATGGTCATAGCACACTCGGTAATGTGTCCGACTGCAGATATGTGTCTGACTGCAGATCCAGGGGGTGCAAGTTTGATCCCGGCCCGGCTCCTTACTTTCATGAAAATTGATCATGAAATAATTTCTACGACCATTCTCCTCCCTTCTGCTGATTCAAGAAGGGTTGTTGTCAGTTACATTCAAAATTATGTGCACAAAGTAATGGTTAACTTGCCCAGGAAAAAAGTGTGGTTAGGTGAACTGACCATCCCAACATGACATGACAGCTGTTGACTGGGACTTTAAGCATCAAACCAAACAGAACAGCATTCTGCTGCATTAACTCTTTGTCTATTGGGTTTCTTTCATGTTTTTTTGTCGTCGGCTGTTGTTTTTGTTTTTTTCTCTCAAAATTAATGCTTTCAAAAAATTATATCCAGAATACCATTATAATAGAGTGTCAAACAATGTCGGAGTCAGGCTGAATGTTTTGTTGGGCCCAGCTCATCTGGGTGTAAAAGCCAGCAGAAGACATTTGCTGACAACTGTGTTTACTCTGAGGTGGCCATTTTGTTTTCTTCACAGATTTCTGTATCCAAGCAACAACAAAACTTAGCGATAATTTGCTATTATTTATTCATACTGCAGGCCATCAAGTATATATCTGATTAATGCAACAGAAATAATATCAAGGACACTATTAATAATTAGTGTTCTATAAATGGCCACATTTGCAGTTTCACACAAAAGTATCATTTAGGTGGACAACAGCGTTAAACCTTATAATATACAAACAAGAATATTTGAGCTCTTAGTTTTAACGGTATGCTGGTGCTAGTCACATATTACACCTAATGTCACACTTTAAACAAGCCTGAGCACAGCTTGAGGCTAAATTTTGGCCAGAACATTTATCTAAATCCTTACTCGCAGTGTGAGAGCAGTTACGGCTCTGTAGAGAGAGACTCATCTGAGAACACTCTAGTCATGCGCAGATCTATGGGAGTGGGGGGGAGACAGGGGGTCCAGACCCAACCCCTGGAAAATCACAAAGATATAGGGTTGATCCTTAGCAATACTGGTCCCAATCCCCTAGAAAATCACAAAGCTACCAAGCCAGCATTCAATGTTGATGGGCAATCATCATGCAGCCCACCAGCAAAAGGCCATTTATGGCATTTCACTGGCTGGCCAAATATGGCCCACTTTTTGTGGTATTTGGATCCTCTCTCCTCCATCAAGTAAAAATAAATTGTTATCAGAGTTGAGATGGATCCCCTCTGACAAAACTTTCTGGATCCCTACATGTTCTATGTCACTAAATATCTTCAAAAACACTGGGTAAATATCACTGACACGAAAAGACACCCCTGCAAAAGTAAGCTCTTGAAATTGCACATTAGTTCTGGAAATGTCCTTGATCATCAAGAACAGTTCAAGGATTGTTATATATTCATGTTCTAGATATAATAGAACAAATCCAGAACATTTGTGAAACAATTATGGCTTAGTTCTGAAAGTATTTTAATAATGTTCAAGAACTTTTTTAGACCATTTCAAGAACAATGTATAATTTCTTAACTTAAAAAATGTTCTAAAATGTAGTTCTAGAACACATTTATATTGGCCTGCTTAAGGGTGATCAATTTGTATTATATACTTACTAAGGAACCAAGAATGACTCTGACGCTTTTTGGTCCTTCCTCGAGAACGGACCTGAAGTGCGCTGTCATCATGGCTTAAACTGAGATTATCCACAGAACACACTGCCCAAAGCTGCAGGGAACTACGCCTTTGAACTATTATGTTATCATCCATATCTCAACTACAATGTTTTCATCCTCATCTACTTTGTTATCATCCATTTCTCTACTAATGTTATCATCCTGAACAAATGTTATCATCCATTTCTCAACTAATATGTTATCATCCAATTCAAGTAATATGTTATCATCCATTTCAAGTAATATGTTAGCATCCTTTTCTTAACTAATATGTTATGATCCATTTCAAGTAATATCTTACCATCCATTTCTCAACTAACATGTTACCATCCTCAACAAATATATTCCCATCCATTTCTCAACTAAAATATAGGTTCCCGTTGTCATCCTGAACAAATTTCCTAACTAATATGTTATCATAAATTTCTCTGAACTAATATGTTTAAATTCATTTAATTCTTAACTAAAATGTTATCACAGGCCTCCAGATAAGAGTGCATGCTGGAAAATTATTTTTCTTATTACTCAACCAAAACATATATTGTGGATACTCAAAAGAACAGTCTCAATGAGACGGTTCTTTTGAGCACCCAGAACACATGTTTAAATTGATGGGTATAATAAGGAAATAAATGCAATTTTAAGTGCACAAACTATCCTTATCTGGACCCATGTTATCATCCTGAACACATTTAAAATGTTATCATCCAATTTTCTCAACTTATATGGTATCCTCCTACATGAACAAATTCTCAGCAAATATGTTATCTAAACAAATTGGGGGGAGGATAAATATTGTCTCCAAAAACATGCAGTGCACATAGAAAATCAAAGGATGCATTGCCAACAGTGACATTCAGAAGAACCATTACTGATGTAAACCTAACAGTTCATTAAATATAAGTGAATAGAAGTGAAGAAGTACCACACACAATAAGAAATGTTATCCTTTTGTAAAATCTGCCTCAACTTTTTGCAAGCTGGGAAATTTCGCATGCATTTGGTCATCTGCTGAATTTTTTAAAAAAATCAACTTTTGAAAAAAATATTTCTGGAATGCTATCTACAGTGTGTCAAAAAGCATGGACCCAGATCAGGCCCAATATTTTGTTGGGCCTGATCTGGGTCCAGACTATTTGCAAAAGTTATGATCAGCAGCTGACACCAGCATGCAAAGAATCCAAATAGAGACCATTTTAAATACAGTCTTTTCTCAAGACTACATTGTCCATTTCTGATTATTTTGGCGTCAAACCATCAAAATATAGACAAAATTTAATAAGTCTTTTATCTAACTCTTTCAAGTCCTCTCCAAATTTATTATCTATATTTAGGTTTACTTAACTCTGATTGCTTAAGTGTCGTCTGCTGATAACCTTTGCAAACAGTTTGGACCCAGATCAGGCCAGTCACAACTCTTCACCCACATGTAATGACCAGATTTCACTTTTAAGTCTCATCATATCATAGATTTTTGATAAAAATGCAGGAGCATCATCCACATCAATGGGCCCCCTGCATCCAAGTAGCTTGCTAGCTGCACGCATAGCAGATCCTACACCTGATCTCTAGGTGCTCCTTTCTTGAGGGTCTGTGAACTATCGTGAGCTTCCACTCACAGCAGTCTTTCTCTGTCAGTTTCTTCCATCTTTAGATTGCACCACTAGAATGCTCCACAGGCCCAAACCAGGGAAGCCTTCTCTCTCTCTCTAAAGATGAGGTCAAGATCCTCAAGCTCAAGCTTTGCCAGTAGCTCGCTTACCGTCGCCACAATTTCTGGCTTGATACTGCAGATCTGTCTGATCATGGCCCTGTTATTGCCCTGCAGGACCGTCTTGGTCAGTCAGGCCAAGTTTCACTGGCATATAGCATGGCGCTCCACATGCAAGAGCTGTATACATGGCCACTGGTCTTGTACTAGAGAGGTGGCGGGATGTGAGAACTGGTAGTAGCTCCCTGAACTTCTTCCAGGCTGTTTTCACATGAGTGACCATTAGTTCACAGCCTCAGGCTACCAGCAGAAAGCATGTCACCCAGGTAGCAGAAGGTGTGTAGGCGCAATTATGTGGGTGCAAATGCCAAAACGATGCCTGACCTTAGACCAGCAGTCCAGCCTGTGACTGAGACAGTGTGTGGGAATCAACTGGGAAGAGGACCACGTCTCCTGAGCTCTTTCCCATAATGTAGGAAGCGATCAAGCTATGTTACTGCTGCGTACCTTTCGTTTGAACAGCGTATATGTGGCCTGTGTGATGTATCAAACCTGCCATGTATGTGCTATATTTTTAAGTTACATGCACATTAATAATAGTGCAGCCTAGCATACAAGTAGTTTGTACTACGTATCGACGTAAGCTGGTGTTGCCATACCTTTCATATTGCCATATAATTTGATATGAGGCAATAAGTGGCCTGTTACTTCAATAAGTGACAGGTATATTAAAGTAATATTTTGAATGAATGTCAATTAAGTCAGTATTGTATTACATCATGATGTACCTGATAGTCAAGAAAGAACTGATGAATTTCAAGGAAACAAAATGAAATAAATTTATTCACATAGCCTAAACTCTCTCATTGCCCCAGATGAGATAGGATATATGAAGAAAAGAGAACATTTTAATTTCTCTGTAGGGGGAAAATTGTATCCACTGACACTGTCAGTAGATTATAATAACCCCCTCCATTCAGTCAACTCCATTAAGATCAATGTCCCAGTCACTCACACAGTACGTTGTTTGCTACGTAGTTTTATATTTTAAGCATTCTCATCCGTATTAAACGAAATGATGAAATATACTTAAATAATTTCCTTAATTATATATACTTTATTACATAGAATGACAAATCCCTATCCTGGATAAAAGGGATAATCCAGGTTACTGATTTGGTAACTTAAATTTCTTCATCGATGAGTTACCAAATCTGATTGGGATAAGATGAATCTGAAGCTAAATGTCAATGTCCGAGATAGAACAACTTTGAAATATCCAAATCACTGTGTTTTCTGACTGATCCAAATATTTTTCGAGCAATTAAGACATATTGATATCCAAATCAATGAATTTATCAAGACTCCGAAATAAAAATACATGAACACCTAGCCAAGGGCTCTATACCACACATAGATAATGTAACTTTTTTTCATTGTAGTCATTATTCTGCAGCAGAAGACAGCAAAGAATGTAACATGACAAATTATCCAACGAAGCGCATCATCTTAAAACCTTAAAATGCAAAATTATACAACTATGTAAATTCCTACTTCATGATTCAAACTACTAAAAAAAATAGATCATGTTTGCTTCTGGTTTCTGAAGTAGCCAACAAATAGGTCCTGACATATTAGACTGCTCTCTCTTTTAGTATAATGATCACTCTGATCAGGAACTATTTTCTGTGCTCAGGTCTTTCCTGCTTGCATGATTTGTTTTTCCAGATTTAATTCATTCATTGTGATGAGTCAATTCAAAAGAAATATCTAATTTTTCTATTACTCAGTAAAGTACAGTAAACAAATGAAAGAGTTTAACCCTTTTTTGCTTGATGAACACTTCCATCCATTTGGAATAAAATTATAGCATTGGATTAGTCCATTGTATAGTTTTAGGGGTAACAGGTTAGAATTTTCAAATACTATTGAATTCCTGTCCTTATAATGGCTGAACAAGGTCCTGCATTTTGCAGTGTCACATCTGGGTCTACACAAACTGTAACTATATCGCTTTAATATGGTACCCACCATGAATTTAAATTTCACAACATATATCAGCTCTTAGAGGAGCAGTCTGATTGGGCACATACTATATTCTCAACAAGTTCCCAGGCAAAAATAGTTGAAGAACTAATCCTTTGTTCTTAAACTTCTGTCGGAGAACATAGTTTCATGAACCCGTGTAGTTCTTAAACTGTTGTTCTTGAACTGAAGACTGATGTTATTGAAATGTCAGCTAAGTTCTAGAACCAGGGGTTCTAGGACAGGAAGAACCAAGGGTCTGAACAGATAAGTTCTAGAATCAGAGGTTCTTGATCAGGTAAGTTCTAGAAACAGAGGTTATTTATCAGGTACGTTCTAGAACCAGAGGTTCTTTATCAGATATTAGCTCTAGAAATAGAGGTTCTTGCTCAGGTAAGTTCTAGAACCAGAGGTGATTGATCAGGTGCATTCTAGAACCAGAGGTTCTTGATGAGTTAGGTTCCAAAATCAGAGGTTTTGGATCAGGTAAGTTCACGTTCTAGAACTGAGGCTCTTGATCAGGTAAGTTCTATTGATCAGGTTATAGTTCTATAACTGGTGTTCTTGATCAGATAAGTTCTAGAACTGAGGTTCTTGATCAAGTAAGTTCTTGAACAAGAGATTCTTGATCGGATAAGTTCTAGAACTGAGGTTCTTGATCAGATAAGTTCTTGATCAGATAAGTTCTAGAACTGAGGTTATTGATCAGATAAGTTCTAGAACTGAGGTTATTGATCAGATAAGTTCTTGAACCAGAGATTCTTGATCAGATAAGTTCTTGAACCAGAGATTCTTGATCAGATAAGTTCTTGAACCAGAGATTCTTGATCAGATAAGTTCTTGAACCAGAGATTCTTGATCAGATAAATTCTTGAACCAGAGATTCTTGATCAGATAAGTTCTTGAACCAGAGATTCTTGATCAGATAAATTCTTGAACCAGAGATTCTTGATCAGATAAGTTCTTGAACCAGAGATTCTTGATCAGATAAGTTCTTGAACCAGAGGTTCTTGATGAGGTAAGTTCCAGAATCAGAGGTTTTTGATTAGGTAAGTTCTATTGATCCAGTTAAAGTTCTAGAACTGAGGTTCTTGATCAGGTAACCGAAGCTTTAGAATCAGAGGTAAATTTGATCAGGTAAAGTTCCAGAACCAGGTTCTTGAACATGCAGTGTGCTTGAACTTCAATTTTCTAAGAACTTGAATTCTAGAACAAGTTTTTGAACCAGTCTGTGAAGTATAAATGGCCTGTTCTAGAATACTCATAAGTTCTTGAACTAGAATTTCAAAACCGGCCATTTATAGTTCATGAACTGGTTCAAGAACTTGTTCTAGAACAGTTCATGAACTTTCTTGAACAATTTCACAGGGGAAATTATTGAGAAGTTGGATGGATTAAGCCCACTGCCAAATAAATCATCAACTTGAAGATTCTATTTTAGAAATTCCATATTTAACATTTTTAAAGAGTTAATACAATGTCGTCTACATAAGTCCAAAATAAACATCTTATCCTTCCGTCACTAGATTTGTAAGTATCCAAGTTATAATCATTAATAGTTGCATAGCTGCGAGTTATAGTACTACTAAAATGTAGGAGTGAACAAACTCTCATTTATACCATTCATGAGCAGATGACAGTATTATTTGAGGACATTTTGTCAATATTCTAAGTGGCTGCTCAGAAACCTTAATATAAGCAGAAAACTAATAATTGCAACTCAGCGCCTGCTGCTAATCATGACTAGATGTCGTTTGCTGTGTGTCATCTTCTGGCCCCAAGGTTATGAAACTTTTTTCATGCTCAACTCAACTTCAACTGCTCATAAAAACTAAAATTACAGACACATGAAGAAGTTTCTTGCTTTAAGTCTTTCAGATGTTGCATTTATCATGCTAATAAATGTTAAAATGCCAACAACTGTTGGCATTTTAACATTTATGAGCAGGATAAATTTTGTGCTCAGCTGAGTTGAGCATGAAAAAAGTTTTATAACCTCGGGGCCAGCAGGTCTAATATGTCTCTGTAGCAAACAGTGTGGTCCCAGAGACTGCTCTCCTCTGCAGTCTGATCTGTGACAGGAAGCTGAAAGTAGTCCTTCATGGTGTAAGCATTTATCCGTCTTCTGAAGTTAACCTGTTTACATTTTCTCATTCAAAAATGAACCACAAATTTAAGTGCCCACAATTAAGGGCGTCCAACCCATCCATTTTTCCTTTTGCATGCTGGTTAGATTTTTGCATGCTTTTTTGTTGTCTGCCGATTCTTTTTTTTTTCAAAATTGACAATTTTGTCCACTTTCAAAGTTATGCAGAAAGATTCCCATTCCATGCAGATTTCTGGTTGCAAAGACATTATCCAAAAGGAAATTCTTGTTGAATTAAAAAATAATTTGTTACAATTGGTCCTTATTAATGTGATCAGTTCAAAAACATGGCTGCCAGGGATAAAAGACAAGTCTTCACTAGCAAGCAAAGAGCTATAATAGAATGCATCTTAATTGTGTCAAAGATAATAGTAATTAACCAAGTTTATTTACATATCATTCTTAAAATAGCATTGTTTTGATGTCAAAATGTGTCCTTAGATATCATATCCATCCCTATAAGCACACATGCTCTTATAAGTTTGCAGGGAGAACTTCATGGCTTGTTTACACAATTCCATGCAGTCTGAATTCAGTATTTATATGGATTCAACACCGGAGAGGCAGCAATCAAAAACACTCGTAACAATCAATGAACGCGGATCAAAAATCGCTAGAAACAGTATTTTCAATTGTCATTTGTCACCAGATGGGTGACAAATGACAATCAAAAACTCTGTTTCAAACAATTTTTGATCACGTTCGTCAATAGTATTAACGTTTTTATTGCTGCCTTGTGGGCGAAAAACAGTGTGGATCCTGACCAACTGCTTTCATCAGACGCTTTATCAACACTGCCATCTTACACTTATGAAAGTACACTGTCGAATAAACCCTATCGGAAAATATCAGCTCTATTTGGGCCTCGACGTAAGAAACTGTCTTCTTGGGTTTTTCAAACAACAAAGGCGCAGACCTGAGCTTGCGTGTTCTGCACAGTCTAATAAGCCCCTTTATTTATTAGCTTATTGGAAAGTATCATATCTAGACTTGCTACAATGAAATTTCAATTTTCTTGCTAGTCTATGTAGCTTAGCTGGCTGGTTTGGATCTCATTTTGTCAGAAATCCCGAAGACAGGTTTTGTCGCAACGAAGCCCATTAATTGAATTACACTTTAACATTTAGGATCAACACTTCTTGAATCATGATCTGAAAGTTCACATCTAATCGTTGTTCTCACAATTACACTACTATTACTCCAATATTCAGCTCTCACTAAAAAAAAAGACATATTAACATTGCTTGTATATATATCCATCTTGGTCTACACTTCTGAAAGTTCACCGAGAATCAACCCGATTCTGATCGTTACGCTCACAATTACACCATTATTACTCCAATATTGCTCTCACTTGTTTCTCTGATTGTTTTTTCAATATTGTCTGATGTCAAACCACACACGGCCGCTGTTTTAAAGAGCTCATTAGCATGCCATACAAGGAAATACTTCTGTCTACCGTCATTCTCACATAACTATATACACTCTAAAGATTCAGACACCTTAACTTCACCAATCTTATCTTGTTTTAAGGTGTTTTACCCTCATTAAATTATGTATATAAATAAATAAAAATAAATAACCCTTATCCAATAAATGTTTGTCCTAAAAATGTGGTCTGCTCTTCAAAGTAAAACCTGTGTAAAACGACCACTCTCAAAAAGACCAAGAATTGTTTTTCAAGACTAATTATTGCTTTAAATGCAGATAGAAATTATTGCAGAATGCTCCAAAGGGAGCATTCTGCAATACTTTCGACCTTCATTAAACTATATATTCCATTTGTCATAAAGATTTTTGTTTTGTCTGTTTTTGAGTGGCCATTTTACACAGGTTTTACCGTACTTCTGCTGCATTATATTAAAACGCACTCATCAGTATTAAGTCTGACTCGTAATCTCACTTCTATGGACTGCAATTATGAGTTACCACGTTGTAAACTCTATTACAGCTCATTCAAATAGGGCAGTTGTCACCCCTGCATGGGAATGTTTGTAAAAAGAAATTGGTAGTTCTGGAATTGTTCCAGAACATCTAGAACAATTCTAGAACTGCTCTAGAACATCTTTCTAGAATATATCAAGAACATTTGAGGAACTTGGCATGATTAGTTTTTAAAGTGTTCTCGCAATGGTCAAGAAGTTTTATAGAACTTTTCAAGGCTAAAATAGTGTAAGTTAAATCTAGAAAATGCTGAAACTGTTCTAAAATGTAAATACATTTTGAATCCTTTTAAAACTTTTAGTAATTTAGTTCTGCATTTTGTTCCAAACAAAAAAAAATCAGTGATATTGTTTGAGCTTATCTGTCCAAATATAAGGGTAAATTGGGTATTACTTCATTATTGTTGCTTGACAACTTCATATGCTATAATCAACAGAAAAAGCAATATTTTTCCTTTGTTAGGTTTCTTATTTTATCTAGGATATTATTGTATTAGCATCATTATTATTTTCAAGAAGTGGCTTGTCAATATATATGTCTGTTCACTTGTATCACTATAATTCAACTACAAACACAAGGTTCTTTCAAAATGCAACTTTAAAACTTTAACCATTTAATATGGAATAATCTTTAAATATGGAGCTAACCTTTAAATATGTAACTAACCATTAAATATGGAACTGTTTAAAATTGAACTAACCTTTAAATATGGAGCTAACTTTTAAATATAGAACTAACCTTAAAAATGGAACTAACCTTTAAATATGGAGTTTACCTTTAAGTATGGAGCTAACCTTAAAATATGGAGCTAACCTTTAAATATGGAACTAGCTGTTAAATATATGAAACTTATCTTTAATTACGGAACTAACCTTTAGAAATGGAACTAACCTTTAAATATAGAAGCAACCTTTAAATATGGAGCTAACCTTAAAATAAGGAACTAACCATTAAATATGGAGCTAACCTTTAATAATATGGAACTATAACCATTAAATATGGGAGTATAACCATAAATATGGAACTAACCGTTAAATATGGAACTAACCGTTAAATATGGAACTAACCTTTAAATATGGAACTCGCCTTTAAATATGGAGATAACCTTGATATATGGAGCTAAGCTTCAAATATGGAACTATAACCTTCAAATATGGAACTATAACCTTTAAATATGGAACTACTTAAATATGGAATTAGGGAACTACTATACTCTCAGGAAATAAGAAACTTTGAAAATGAGTATTTGGCTCAAACAGTCAGCTGGGCTATGTCATTAAATTCTCAAACAAAACATACGTTATGGGTACACAAAAGAACAATCTTTATGAGTTTCATGTTTTTTTTTGAGCACCCAAAAACAAATGTCTTTTCATTAAGAAGCAACCAGTTACAGCATGGTTATATAGGATATGAACATGATCAACTATTTGTTCTCCAAAATTTATAACTCAATCCTATTTTGGTTAATCATCTTGTATCATCAAAAAAATGATCCTAAGCACCACGTCACCTTTCTTCCGATACCAACACAAGCTGCCTGTCCCAAAAGACAAGTTATAGGCATTATCAGAGTGATCGCAACTGTGACAGCCTCCGGACACACACATTGCATTGGAATTCATATTAATAATATATGGACCAATCAATTAAACTCTTAACCCTTTTCATTCCTGCAAACAGGTACTTAATTAAAGGCTGTGTGTGCACTATGAAAACTGATCAGACTGCTCCTAAGGGAATAGTCTGATCTCAGTCCATAATGTTTGCAACATGCTACCAAAGTGCATGAGCAGATGAGAGAGCAGGCAACAATAGTCATGAATGGCCAGAAAAGGGCTAAGGCAGCTAAATATTAATTTCATCCTAGGTGGCAACAAATTGTCCTGGCAAATTGTAGACCCATATTTAGACAGTGGCTCAGGTGCTGATAAGAAATTTTCACATTAAAATATTCATTTCAGACACATATTAAGATCATTTTACAGACATATTAAAAACAAAATAGATGGAAAATATGGCCATCCCAATGTTTTATCTATTTCCGTGTTGAATATCTGGACATAATTCTTGAAGAAAATGTATCATCACATTGGATCAGTGTGTTTCAGACAGGTTTAGATAAACAAAAATTTTTAGCCTAAAATTGTAAATATTTTCTTACCCATCTGTTTTAACATATGTTTTGGGTGCTCAAAAGAACCGTCTCATTGAGACAACAATATGTTTTGGTTGAGAAATAAGAATTTTTTTTTTTGGTACGCACTCTTAACTAAAGGCCTGCTCCTACCACCTATGCAAATGTACCTGCAATTCACCAAAGTCAGCAATTCATATATAATGTAAAATCTCTATCAGAGGCCCATCCCATTCCCCAGTTTGGACACCAAAAATGCCGATTTTTTAAGCAAATTTCCCAAAAAAATCAAGCCTCTAATAAAGGCCCACCCACGAATATTGAAAAAAAATCGGTCCTATATTATGCAGAAACAGCTTGAATTTGTTATTAGCAGCTAATTTCTAGTCGTCCACCTCAAACGAATTGTCCCTCTAAATAAGGTACATTGTTTTCGACCCTACTGAAATACCAACCCTCACTAGCAAGTTGTGAACCCCGTACTGTGTTATACCCTGGACAGTGCATATTTAAAGCTTTATTGATACCTATACCTATGAAATGTTTGTTGTGTTAATAGTCTTCTAACTACGGACTTTTCGACGCTAGCATCTCAAGATGGCAACCCTTACCGATTAATTGGAGCTACAGACTTTTCTCACACTTGTAGCCTCTAAAAGAGGCCCACCCCCATCTCTGTGAACAGTAATGATTCTAATAGATGCCAGGGCCTGTATTAGAGATTTTACAGTAAATAGTATTGAACTCTCATTTAAAGATGTCGTAAAAACATAGAAAATTGGTTGAATTTTTATCCCTGAGTAAGAGTTATTTCAGAGAAAAGAGTAAATCACAAAATATGGATCCCATTACTCCAATCCTTAAAGTCCACCTTGGGCACGTCAGGTATCATATTTTGTACATTTCCTCTTATTGTAACAGCAAAATATAACTACCACACACATTCTAATCTATTTATTGTTTACAACAAATTGCTGCCCCATTCTCAAAAGTATTTGTAAAGGGATTAATTCACATTGTATTGCTTATAAAGTTTGATACTTTTCCTGAGTATCCTCATGCAATTTTTAAGACTTTGAAAGGGATAATCTAAAGTATTGTCATCTTAAAGACTCTGCCAGTTGTGATAAGAGTCTGTAATTTATGTATAATATAATGTTACTATAGTGGTTACTATAGTGGAAAGATTTTGCAAGGAATTGCCATGTGCATTGTTGTAATGATTTTTTAAAAGTATTTATCCATCTTTGGTACAATTCTGATAATATTTGTTTGTGGTCGTGTTCCTTGGCTGTACCGGTACTGGCGGGGTGGGTTTATGGTTTTGTGGTTTTATGTCCAGGAGCACTCAAAGGCTCAACCAGCAGTGATTCTGGTTTTAAAGCATCTCAGAAGATGGGGAAACAGCTTAGTCTCATCCGACAGACTGTGAAAAGCCGGGAATCGTACCTGCCACCCCTGCTTTACAAGACATAGGTTTATCCCCTACACCACTGTGGCTTCTTACAATTCTGATGATATTCTTCAATAGGCAAAATCATTGAATATTTATGGCTCAACAGTTTCCAGAATCTATAAAACTAAAATTTCAGTCTTCACTCCTTTTGGCAATACCAATTTCCATTCTGGCTCCTATGTTCTTTACTTCTGCACAAATCTCTCGATTTATTTCTTTTCTTAGCCATAAAAGGATAGATTATTCCCACTTTAGGGAAGAAAAGAAAGAACACAATTATGTCACAATTACACAAATACAGGCTATAACGACTCCTTTGACAATTCTGAGCATCATTCCAATATAAGCTTCTGGAATTCGGTAAAAACCAAACTTATACAAGTTTTTGGCAGCCTTGTTGCAAAACTGCAACTGCAGCCAATAGCCTCATTTTTGCGGCATCTCATCAGGGTCTTTTGCAACCATGGAAGCTATCTTCTGCATATCCTCCATTTATGCAGTTACGCACATGCATAATAAAAATAGTAACATTCAAGGGAGGTCACCTAATTTGGATAAAAGTGATTTTCCATACCATAAGGAACTGCTCTTAAAGGAAAGAATTCGCTCCCTCTGGGAGTAAACTCTTTCCTTTAAGAGAAGTTCTTATTTTGAAAAGAGAGGCAATTGAAGAGAATCACTGCTTGATCCAGTAGTCTCCCTTTGATGTGCCTAACTTTTTCGGCATTCTGGCTACGCCACTGTCCTCAGAGTCTGATCAGAACCTTTTTTAATTGCTCTCTGGAAAATTCATTCAAATTTCAATATTCTAACTAGTCCTCGTAGCTATGTAGATAGAATTGAGTGAGATTAGTCCCAAACTTAAGTGCAAATATAAAGCATTAAATATTATACATTTTTATGGGATGAGCTTAGCTACTATGAAGCTATTGATAAGAAATAATCCTATACCAAAGTTCGATGCATCCCCTTGAACAACAGTCAATCAGATAAGTTTAATGTCTAAGATGCATTGAGATTACCAATCAAAACCTGTCTAGACCAACTGGTCCTGAAGACCTTAGTGTAGTAGGAGGTGCCCCCTAGTTTATAAATAATGTTGCTCCAACCAGTTGCATTATATTAACCCAATATACTATTTCAGCGTTGACAAAATGTGCATGTAAGATATACGCTGCAAAATTAATACTGTTTGAATACAAAAAAAATTCAAACACACTAGAACCAAGTTAGTAAGAACACTCTCACACCAATTTGGATCTGGTGTCCTCTCTATGACAATAAAAAACGAAAACAAACATGAAACACAAAATGACCAAAATTGTTATGTCACGTGGTTTGGGAGCATTGGAAAATGCTCCCATAAGGAGCAATTAAAACTAAGTTAATTAATTTATTAGAAGCTTGGCTGGACAAGTCAAACAACCAATAAAAATTATACTCTAGGTGATATTAAACTAATTCCCCAAGCACCTAGATAGATATTTATGATATCATAACCACGTGACGCGCGGTTCAGAATAAAAACATCGGTAACATAAACAACAAAATTGTCCCCACGCGCCCGCGGAAGACTAACACACATGATTCCATTATTTTACATGTACATAATATTTGATATTAATCAAACTTCTTTTTCAGCAGAAATTCCACGCGATCCCACCCCCCACACCCCCACACTCCTCCCCAGTTTAGAAATAAGCCCAAATTGGCACTTCGCGAGTTCGAGCATCGTTTCTCGTATTATCCCTTAAAATAACAAATTGTCCTAATTATGGCCATGCCCGGCCATCACACACACATATGCCCAACCCCTAACCACCAAACCATAGTGCGAATTAGAGCAACTTAAGGGCAGTTCTTTCTTGGATATTTGGAATTGGTAAACTGGTTAACTCAAAGTCTCTTCAGGGCATACAACTGCATCTGAGCCGGTCTTTCTGTTGGTGTGTCGTTCGAGGTGACGGCACAGCTGCAATATCAACGATGGATGGATTGTGGACCAACAGGATAGGATACAATGGATAGGATGGATGCTCAACACAGATGAAGATTGGAATTTTGGAATTTTGTAAATATCGCGATGCGTTTGCCATGTCTAACTATTAACATGTCAGCGAAGCGAGGGGACTGGAGAGGTTAATTAATACCTCTTCCGCTTCTCGCAGACCTGCAAAAACTATCCCCAGGATACTAATAATTAACCACTAACCACTAAAAACACTAATAACTAAACCCTCAACCTTCCCAAAACTTGCACTGTAGGTGACGGCCATGCTAATGCATGCCCCGCAAACTTAAGGTTAATATACACTTAAGGTTTCACACGAGAAACCCAGAAGGTATATTATTTTTTGGAAGCCTCAATCAAAATTTCAATATAGGATGCTTGGAGAACTCAGAACACACACACACATGTTCTGAGTCTTACCATACTCAAGCGGCGCCCTTCCCCTTAGGAATAAGCCCCCTATCCCCGCTTAAAATCTCTAAAATATATAGGCCATCACACGATGACGGGCCATTCTTTTAAAATGGAGTTCAAAATTTTAAGGAGCAAAAAGTGAGATCTCTGAGGGGATCATTAATCACAAAGAACACCGACTCCTCGCCAACCCGCTCCACAAAAACTGCAAATAAAATAGAAAAAACATAATAAAAGAGGCAAAATTTTATTCCCCAAAGCTTACCCTAGGGAAAGCTAACTTCGTAGACCGACGTCCGCGTCTGAGTAACACCGCCCGCGAGCTTATGTATACAAGGACTGGACAGAGAAGCGGAGTGATGCCCTGGATGATGTTACCTTAAAAAACATCAGCGTACAGCTCACCATTAGGGGGAGCGGAAAACATAAACAAACAATAACAAAACTCCTTGCCCTTCCAGGCGGAATAAAAACTTACACTTTCAGGAACAGTGGGGGTGACACTGTGCAGACGAAATTGTCACGTCGATCCCCACAAGATTGAAACCTGTTTTAGAGCATTTCCAAAATTCAAACTAACTAATGCCCCACACTTTCAATTAATGCAAAATAGGCGTAGGATAAGGGCAGGATACAGCCCGAATTCCTTTTTTAAAGCCGTAGTGGTGCATAAAACTGGGTGTGCCGTGTGTGCTTTATATGCTTAGTGCGCAGGGACCGCGGCACACCGTCACAATAACTGAAAAATCATCACCAGTTGCATTAGGAATGGCCAAAACTTTCAAAGTGTACAGACTATTTTAGGAAATGTCAGGCTATCTTCATGGGAAATGTTTGGGGAATTTTAACATATTGGATGGAAAATTTCTGGTGTTTTTTTTTTTTTTTTTTTTTTTGGAAATTTCCAAGAATCATTAGTGAATGCATCCTATGTATTAATCAACTGTCTTGTTTCTACGTAAATTACCAGTAGGAGTAGAGAGGATTGTCACAGGTAGGAGGTGCCCCCTAGTTTAACCAGTTGCATTAGGAATGGCCAAAACTTTCAAAGTGTACAGACTATTTTAGGAAATGCGGGATATAATCTTCATGGGAAACACATTCTTTATTCCATGGGAAATTTCAACTTATTTGATGGAAAATTCCTGGTGGTTTGTTTGAAAATTCCAAGAATTGTTATTGATTGCATCCTATGTGTTAATTAACTGTCTTGTTTTACTATTTTTTGTTCTACGTGTGTTTTAAAACAGGATTGATGAAGGTAAATTAACAGGAGGAATACAGAGGATTGTCATAAGTTAATTAATGAATGCCTCCTATCGTTTACCCAACCACAGTGTTTCGTAGTTTAAAAACAAGCTTCAATTGGGTTGGTCTGTGTTCTGTGATTGCGGCATTTCCTGGTAATGCAAATTCGAAAATTTTAACGAGAATTTTATTTTCGCAAATAGGGTTTAAAGACATATTTGCCACATTAAGAATTCGCCACCAGGGCATGATTGACCTACATCAGTAAATCAAGGGCCATAACTCTGGTACAAATTTTAGAAAAATAATGTGTAATAATCCAAACGTAGATCTTGTCAATATGAATGCATATATAAAATTTGGTGAAATTCTGTCCATCTGTTCTCAAGATATTGAACGGAAACAAAATTTTGGCATAAATCAAGGGCCATGACTCCGGTACAAATGTGCCAAAAATGAGGTCACAAGCTAGATCTTGTCAATATGTCGGTTTAAGTTCTCAAGTAATTGAGCGGCACGTATCAAGGCCAATACTCTGGTACAAATTTGTGAAAAATGACGAGTAACAATCCCAAGCTAGATCTTGCAAAGATGAATGCATATATAAGGTTTGGTGATATTCTAGCAATTGGTTCTCAAGATATTGAGTGGAAACAAAATTTTGGCATAAATAAAGGGCCATAACTCTGGTACAAATTTCCGAAAATGATGTATAACAATCTCAAGCTAGATCTTGTCCATATGAATGCATTATATAAAATTTGGTGAAAATATGTCAAGTAGTTCTGAAGATATTGAGCTGAAATGAAACTGGGCGTACATCAAAGGCTACAACTCTGCTACATATTTGTGAAAAATGACGTGTAACAATCCCGAGCTAGATCTTTCCAAGATAAAAGCATATATAAAATTTGGTGAAAATCTACCAATTGGTTCTGAAGATATTGAGCGAAACCAAATTTTGGCTTAAATAAAGGGACAAAACTCTGGTACATTTTTCCGAAAAATGACGTGTAACAATACCAAGCTAGATATTGTCAATATGAATGCATACATAAAATTTGGTGAAAATATGACAAGTAGTTCTCAAGATATTGAGCAGAAACAAAATTTCGGCGTAAATCAAGGGCCATTACTCTGGTACAAATGTTCAAATAATTATGTGTAACAATCCCAAAGTAGATCATGTCAAAATAAATGCACATACAAAATTTGGTTAGATTCTATAAAGGTTTTTCTGAAGATATTGAGCGGAAACAGAATTATGACGGACAGACCGAAGGAATGACAGACAACCCAAATCCAATATAGCCCCCACTTTTTCAAAGCGGGGCTTCAATTATGCCAGTAAAATCCTAGAAAACTGTTAAAAAATATTGAACACTACTGTGTATTTGGAGAAGAAAAACAAGGTATGATTGCACAGACTTTGACGCAAGTTTCATCTAGTTTCATTTGAATATTAAGTTAAATTTTTGTTCTTTTATTATCCGAGAATGTAACAGATCAAAGCCATAATCAGATTATATTCTCCATGCCTTTAGTTAAGAGTGCGTACCCAAAAATTATTTTTCTTATTTCTCAACCAAAAACATATGTTGTGGGTACTCAAAAGAACTGTCTCAATGAGACTGTTCTTTTGAGCACCTAAAGCATATGTTAAGACTGGTGGGTAAGAAAATATTTACAATTTTACGCTCAAAAAAAAATGTTTATCTACAGCTATGATTCTCCAAGGAGCTAATCAACCCAGCTTCCTCCTTCTGTCCTTTGTCACACAACAAAATTACACCCAAGGGAACTCTGTAATTTCTTCTGTTTGATTTACATGATAATTTAGCTTCTTCTTGTTTTCACTACCGTAAATATCCTACTAGTATTGAGGCATGTATAACGTGAAGTTTTGTATACTGGACTTGCAGCATACAGATCTGCACATTCTGATCAGGGTCTTTCTTATTCACTCTCTGGAAAATATAATCGCTAGACTATATATACGTTTATCAAAATAATCCTGCATGCCAAATTTCAGGAGTCTAGTTAGTCTCTTGAGCTTTAATTGTTTTGTTTGTTTTGTGGCTTTACGTCCCAAGTCAACAGCCATGGTCATGGCGGGACGGTTAGTTCACCTAGCCACACTTTTTCCTGGGAAAGCTTAAACAAGCAGTTAACCAGTACTTCGTGCACGTACTTTCGCTTGTAACTGACAACAACCCTTCTTGAATGATTCAGCGGAAGGGAGGAGAATGAGGGTAGAAATTAATTCATGATCAATCTTCACAAAAGTATGGGACCGTGACAGGATGGAACTTGCGAGACCCCTGGATCTGCAATCAGACTCGCATCTGTTGCCAGACATGTTACCCACTGCTCTACGCACCTTTTAGACTGGGTTGGAAACATTCAGAATGTTGTATTTATCATGCTTTTTACATGTTAAAATGCCAACAATTGTTGGCATTTTACCATTTATCAGCAGGATAGATTTCATGCTCAGCTGAGTCGAGCATGAAAAAGTTTTTTAACCTCGGACAATTTCTTAATTCTCTGATCTCCTGATTCCCAGTCAGCTAAGTTTCTCCCAGTCCCTCGCAACTTGGCAAGCCTTGTGATGTCAAACAGTGATCCTCGGGACAGATTTTTCTATCCAACCCTCACACTCATGATAGATTCTTATACTCCCAGTCAGCTATGTTTCTTCCAGTCAGCTATGTTTCTCCCAGTCAGCTAAGTTTCTCCCAGTCAGCTAAGTTTCTCCCAGTCAGCTAAGTTTCTCCCAGTCAGCTATGTTTCTCCCAGTCAGCTATGTTTCTCCCAGTCAGCTAAGTTTCTCCCAGTCAGCTAAGTTCTCCCAGTCAGCTATGTTTCTCCCAGTCAGCTAAGTTCTCCCAGTCAGCTAAGTTTCTCCCAGTCAGCTAAGTTTCTCCCAGTCAGCTATGTTTCTCCCAGTCAGCTATGTTTCTCCCAGTCAGCTAAGTTTCTCCCAGTCAGCTAAGTTCTCCCAGTCAGCTATGTTTCTCCCAGTCAGCTAAGTTCTCCCAGTCAGCTATGTTTCTCCATGTCAGCAATGTTTCTCCAAGTCAGCTATGTTTTTGTGAAATTATTTGAATTTGGATCAGTGGTTCAGGAGATGTTGTTTAAAGATATTTTTATCTAGAGCTCTGGCGGCCTTTTTATTCGGTGCAGCTGAACCATTTGTGCAATTTCGATAGGACATCATGTGGAACACATCTGTGAAATTATTGTGAATTTGGACCAATGGTTCAGTAGGAGATGTCATTTAAAGATATTTCTTATCTAGAGCTCTGACAGCCCTTTTGTTCAGTGGAGCAGAAACATTAGTGCAATTTTGGTAGAGGGCATTATGAGGAACATTTCTGTGAAATTATATTAAATTTGGACAAGTGGTTCAGGAGATGATCTAGAGCTCTGGTGGCCCATTTGTTCAACATAATGAAACCATTTGCACAGTTTTGGTAGAAAGCATTATGAGGAACCTTTTTGTGAAATTATTTTGACTTTGGACCATGGATTCCGGAAGAGATGTCATTTAAAGAAAAAGTTTACGGACGGACACATAGACGGGATGAAGACCTATCACAGTAAATCACCTTGAACCTTTAGCTCAGGTGAGCTAAAAACTCAGTATATTTATGTGTGCTTATTCTGTCTTTCTATTAAATGGAAGGGACTCAACTCTTTCAATCTTGAATGCAAATCTACGCCATACATAGTCCTTCATTAATTACTCCCCTTCCAAAATGATGATATAATAGCAAGGAAGGGAAGAAATTCTTCCAATATTGTTTATAAACCATTCCTACAACAGTTACCTTCCTTTAACTGTTGTCACTATAGCAGGTACAGTTAAGACGCTTTTCGTCCCAGTCAACAATTTTTCAGAAAGGTTGGGAAGTTTTCCTGGATTTAACCAGTACGAGGCTATGAGGATAAAAATGTCTTGCTCAAGGACACAACACAAAATTCCATTGGCCTCTCAATCTCAAGTTGAACATTCTACAAATGAGCCACAGAAGAAATAGCTGACCAAGCTGGTGCTTGAACTCCTGATCCTTGGATTTGCAGCCAGACCCACTGTAGACATCTATGAAGTCTGGAATAGGTTTATTTTACATACATTAACTCTTTGCCTACTAGTGTCATCTGCTGATAACCTTTGCAAACAGTTTGGACTCAGATCAGGCCCGACAAATTGTCGGGCCTGATCTGAATCCAAACTGTTTGACACTCTGATGGTATTCTTGAAAGAATTTTTCTTAAAAGTTGATTTTGAAAAAAATTAGCAGTGGACAAAAAGGATAAAAAATGAAAGAGTTAATGTATTAGTATGTGAACTTACCGAACAACTGCGGTGACGGACATCTAGCTGAGAGGATAGGTGAGGTATTAGGTCCCATCATAGACTTCCGGTGTCGGCTGAAAGTATATTAGAAATGTGAAATGTCATTTTCTTGCACACCGGATAGAAAATCTTATCTTACCGGCATGCTATCTTACCCAGGACGTCAAGTAACGTCACCATATTAAATTGCATCTTAGCATATTCAGGGACTTCTGGAAGCTTATTTTAAAATAAATAAATAAATAAAAAACAGTCGTAAGCAAGAAAAAGAATCCATTATTCGTGTGAGGGTAGGATAGAAAAATCCGTCCCTCGGTATCACCGTTTGTCATCACTCATCAAGCCTCGTGATGCCAAATGGCAATCCTCGGAACGGATTTTTCTATCATACCCTCACACTCATGATAGATTCTTATATTATCACCCTAGTATATATTAGAGGAGCGTAGTGGCTCACTGATAAAGTGCTAGACTTAAGATCCAGTGGCCGCTGGTTTGAGGATCACCGGGGGGGGGGGGGGGGGGGGGGGGGGGGGCACTGTGTTGTGTCCTTGAGCAAGACATTTTAACCTCTGCTTAGTACTGGTTCAACCCAGGAAATGGCCCGACATGATTGAAAAATTGTCGACTGGGACCTAAAGCATCAACTCAAACAAAACAAAATCACCATGATATACACTGTTTTGCTAAAATGCAACTCTGAAATACTTTCTCTAAGTAATCTAGGGGAGACAAATACACTCAAGGCTCCAAAATTGAATTGTATGAGTTTTCTATCTTGATCGATAGATAAGCTTGATATACAGCATGTGAGAGAGGTCCAAGCAAACATGGAAGAAACTGACAGAGAAAAACTGCCGTGAACAGAAACTCACGACAGTTGACCCTCAAGAAAGGAGCACTGGAGATCACTGGAGATCAGGTCTGAGATCTGCTATGCCTGCAGCTAGTCAGTTTAGCCCCCCACCTCCCCACCCTAAATCTGAAAAAACTCCCATAAAGACAACTAATAAAAAAAATCTGGCCTAAGTCAGGTTATCAAAAATTTGTTTGTTGTTTTGATAAAAAAAGGTTCAGATATGCAAATTTTTGAAGCGTAAAATTGTGATTATTTTCTACCAGTAATCACTCGGTTTAAACATTGGTTAATGATGAAAGTACCTACACATACACATACCAGAGTGTCCCAAATTTAATGAACCCAATCATGATAATTGTGCCAAATCTATACTCAATAGTGAACTGTATTCAATCAATCTGATTGGAAGTTATTTAATCAGGTAATCCTTTTCAGTTATGTCGGGACGGATCTTCCTGGCCTGGGTTGAACCAGTACTAAGCTAGGATTAATGTGTCTTGCTCAAGGACACAACACAGTGAAGCGGGTGAGACTCGAACCTGCAGCCCCTCGGTCTTGAGTCAAGCACACTGTGAATCATCAGATAATCCTATCGATCAGCTGACAAAGTGTCATGACTATAGCTCTGTATGTTTATCAGATACTTATATTTCTCTGGCAATGTTACTAAGTTTTGACAGATGGAATCAAAGACGGACAAACCCAGCGGCCAAAAGCAATATACTCTACCAAGTATACCCTATCTAAGCACTATGCATAAGGATGATATGTATGACCTAGTGGCGGCAATTTATGGTAATATGTGTGACCTGGCTCTTATAAATGATGAAGGTCATTAGTAGCCTATCAATACAGTGGCAGATATAATCTCACTATACCAGACTAATTATCCCTCCTAAAGACAACTAGGTTGCAACTATAATAGCCATAGGCCCAGATAAACAAAAATAATATGCACATAAAATTGTGAAGTTTTTCTTATCTGTCCGCTTAACATTGGTTTTGGGTGCTCCAAAGAACCGTCTCAATGAGACAGTTCTCTTGAGTACCTACAACATGCTTTTGATGAGAAATAAGAAAATTGATTTTTTTTTAATTAAAGTTATGGCTATAGCCATTCACATAACAGTTACTGATCAATTATTAAAATAGCCTCAAAACAAAGTGGAGAGGTCATCTAGCTCAAATTTGTTTTGTGTTTAACATCATGACAGGGCCATGGCCAAAAGTCATTTGACAGACTTGAGAAGCCAGGGATCGAAGTCTCACCTCCCCTGGCTTACAAGGTAGCCCCTAAAATTAGATGACTCAATGAAAAATATGAAACAGTCCTTATTTAGTCCAGACTATGAGGTGATTTGAAATTGTAACTTCCCTGTTAAGATTGTTTGTTATATTTTGTTGTGTTTATCTAGTCTTGGATATGCTCTGGTTTGACCCATCAGGATAGATATAAGGTAAAAGTGAACTGTATTTGCAGTTGCAGCCTTACTTTCTGACGAAAAATTGATAAGTCTCATAGCTGCAGCTACAAATAACATGTAAAAAGTGGATTGCTATTGCAGTTGCAGCTATACTTTCTGAGGAAAACTTGAACAGTCTCACAGCTGCAGTTATTAATACCAGGTAAAAGTGGATGGCTATTGCAGTTGTAGCTATACTTTCTTTGGAAAACTTGAACAACCTTGCAGCTTCAGTTATAAATACCAGGTAAAAGTGGATTGCTATTGCAGTTGCAGCATAACTTTCTGAGGAAAACTTGAACGACCTTGCAGCTGCAGTCATAAATACCAGGTAAAAGTGGATTGCTATTGCAGTTGCAACTATACTTTCTAAGGAAAACTTGAACAGTCTCACAGTTGCAGTTATAAATACCAGGTAAAAGTGTATTGCTATTGCAGTTGCAGCTATACTTTCTGAGGAAAACTTACCTGCTTTTGCAGTTGCAGCTATAGTTATCAAATTATCAAATTAACCCATATTTTAGCCTCATTAAGGTCTTATAAAAGAGATATTGGCAAACAGTGCAGATCCAGATCGATGCTGCAAAAAGCAGAATCTGATCGGGGTCATTACTGTTTGCTTACAGTGATATAAAGAAGAACAAAAATGAACGTGTGTTTGTGAAACACAAATGCCCCATAGGACATGCAATTTGATTTTCGTAGCTACATGAAAAGCAGATCAAAGGTCAAGGTCATATATATTTTGAATAATTGAAAAGCTCTCTTCCTACAAGGTCTACACAAATGAAATGTTGAATCTCTAGGTATTTCAAATGTTGTTGTCAATGTTAAAGGCTTTTGCATGTACACATATTGATCAAAAACAATATTTCCTTTGGTGGGTGGGTGGTGGGGAAGGATAAAAATCGGAAATGGTCTCATCCGGTTAAGCTATCAACTTACCTTCCTGATCTCCTGGAAAAGCTCAGCTCTTTCTGAAAAGAGAAAAGAAAAAAAACTGAGATTTGCTATTTTCGTGGATAATAGACTCGTGAAAAACAGTTTTAACTTATGGCATGCTGGGTACTATATTGCATGAATTTTTGTCTACTTACTTTTGTCAAAGTTTTCAAGAAAATCTTTCAGAAACAGGATCAAAGGATTCAGATCAGGTCCAATATTTTGGTCAGGCCTGATCTGGCTTCAAACTGTTTGCAAAGGTTATATTAGTAGTTATGACACTAGCAGGCAAAGATAACTCAATTTAAAAGATTATAATATGTTTCTATGTAAAAAACATGAGCAGGGCCAAGTCACATTGGGACCACATCATGAGAAAATACAGTTTATGCCATGGGTGGATCCAGGGAGTCCAACTTTGACAAAGTTTTTTCTTTACAGTTTATTAGGGGTGAGAGGATCCAAATACCAATATAAGCAGGTCATCATCGGCCCACCAGCAAAACACCATTTAAATGGCGTTTCGCTGGTGAGCCCATGATGGCCCAACATTGAATGCTGGCTTGATAGCTTTGTGATTTTTCAGGGGATCAGGACCAGTATTGCTAAGAAACCCTTTATTTTTGTGATTTTCAGGGTGTGTGTGGATCCCCTACCCCCCCCCCCCCCCCCCCCTCTGGATCCGCCCATGCATGCCCTATGCCAATAACAAAGGCGCTGTTCATCAAGGCAGTCTGATAAGCACCTTTAAAAACTTATTACTGTAACCTTCATCTAAATTTTCAAAATGTTAGGTAGTCTGCATAACTCAAAGCAGGCTGGTCAGAATCTTAACTGGTCATTTTAACTTCAAAGTTATTGATAGTACAGAAGCCAAGGTTAGCCCATTCACATACATATGACTAATTTTGTCTAGGTAGACATTCAATTAACCCCTGCTAACCTTGTAGATTCAGATCAGCTGGCTACAATTTGATCAGGCACTTCACTATAAATTGGAGAAATGCATCAGATAATTAATTCTCATATACATACATGAAAACAAACCAATCAGCAAAAGTATGACATAAATTCATTCAACAGGAAAATGCCGATTCAATTTGCTTGATTAGTGTAACAGGCTTTGGAGGAAAAAAAGTCTTATTGTAGTAACCATGACTAAGAAAAAATGGACCTGTGTCACTATTTTTCCATGGATTTCGATAATTTATCATATGACTTGGCCATTCACCATATCTACATTAGTTGCTGGTTCCCGCTTTACAGGTGGTCAGTAATGGAAAAACAGGTAACCAGTACCCCCCCCCCCCCCCCAATACCTGGAAATGGGGGGGTTCTGGTTACCTGTATTTACATTACTGACCACCTGTAGACTGGGAACCAACAATTAATGTAGATACGGTGAATAATACATTAGTGTACTATTTCATAATTATTATAATATTATATTATATTTAGGGGATAATTGTATTCAATTGTTTCATTTGGGGAGGTATATCTTCCAATGTACAGTCAGAAATTTAGTTTTAGGGCGACATGCAAGCGGAGCCGTAAAACATGATTTCTGAATGTATATCCGACGATATACCTCCCCAAATGAAACATTTGAATATGGTTATCCCCATTCTAATGCACTTCTGCAGTTTCATCTCAAATTGAAGCTTTGCAAGCCGCATAAATCCACACGTTATCCAACAATATGTGATGTAATTAATGACGTCAAGTTATTTCCGACGGTATATAAAGGATATACTGTCGCAAATTTTTGACGTTATCCAATCAGATGTCGTGTTAAAAAAGCAAGTGCATTAGAATATGAAATGACACTATGAATGGCAAAAAATCTTGAAGTTTTTATGAAAAAATGTCACTTTAAAGTAATTTTAGTGCCATATGATAAACAGAATCTAAAAATAGTGCTCCTGTACTTTTAAATTTATTTGTACTTAATTGTTGCATAAAAGCAATAAAATGCTCGGCAAAGCCTCATATTTTATCACTCTTCCTCAACCTGTTTAATATAGTCAATAATACATGAGCCTCTATATTCTCCGACCCTCATTTGAGCCGTGGCATGAGATTTCCAACAATGTGGAATGTGCGACCAGCAAAACCTCAGATCAGCCTGCCCATACGCGCAGTCTGATCAGAGCCTTTGCTAATCGCTTAAATACTCTATGAGTGTTAAGCTACTGACCGAACATCATTTGGAGTTTCTAAGCTTAAAAGGAGGCTGCGGAGGCTCGTCCTAGTCTACACATGTCAAAATGCCACATTGTTGGAAATCTCATGCACTGGCTCATTTCTCTTGATAGAGCTAAACTGCCATCTGATATGCTGCATTACATATAATTTCCTTACTTCTCCATCAATAGCATTACCAGAAATAATTACAGCTCAGTGACCATGAAAAGATGGGAAAAAATCTCTCACAATATTGGAGAAAAAATAAACAATATTATAAATAAAACTAAGAACAGCAAGTTTTCCCCCTAAAATATGACTTTTCCAAATTGTATTGCCTTTTGTCTAGGCGCCAAGGCATAGACTATCTAATGTTTGGTTGGTTTCTGGAAGTAAGACAATCAGATCTGCAACTGCCATAAATGATCCCACACATAAACTTGGAGTATTATCCTGATATCTCAATTGGTCTCTAGGACAGCTGAGATTCATCATCAGAATCAGGAGTCTAAATTTCAATAGTAATTTTCATCATCTGCTTTGGTGCTGAGCACATCTATGACCATGGGGGCCATGTTTTTCAACCAATCAAAATAACGTGAACAACTTTGGTAGAGGGTCACACAAGGGTTATTTGCTCCGAATAATTTTGAAATCTAGCTCAGACCAGTAGTTTTTGACAAAAAGATTTTTATAAAGCTTTTCCTTTTAGTTGCCATGGCAACCAGAACCATGCATGGAATGGAATTCTTTGAATAACTTTGAAAGGGGACCACCCATTGATTATTCCTGTGAAGTTTGGAAACAATAATCTACCTAGTGGTTTAGGAGCAAATTGTTGACTGATGAAGGACGACGATCTGCAACAGACATCGTAGGATCACAATAGCTCACCTTGGGTCCACACTGTTTGCTACAGATCTAGAGATGTTGAATACGATATTTAGTTGTAATTAACAGCAGAAGTTAGACCCTCTTATTTGGAAGTCTCGGTAAATCACCTGAGTCAGTATGTAGAATTGTGACATAGATTTCTAAGAATTCTCACCTGAATACCAGAAGTCTACCACTGACTGTATTGTAAATGTCAGCCAAAATTCCAGACAGCATGACTGAACTCTTTGCCAGCTAGTGTCATATGTTGATAAACTTTACAAACGCTTTGGACGCACATAATACAGGGTTCATACTGGCAAGATTGTGTAATATTCAAGGACTTTTCAAGGACTTCTCTAAATGACTTTCCTACTGTTTTCAAGGACTGAAAACTTAAAAATACTGATTTACACATTAAAATTCTACTTCTGAACTGCTAGAGTCAATTACTAAAGATATTAGTTTAAGATAATTAGTATCAACTTGTGGTGCCTTTATTTGGTGCAGCATATGCTGCACCAAATAAAGGCACCACCATTTTATACTGATTTAGGTTCAAAAAACACTGTTGAATCCTCCTGTAAATGGTAAAACTCAAGGACTTTTCAAGGCCTTTGAGTGTTTTTCAAGTACTTTTCAAGGCAAATATAATTTTCAAGGACTTTTCAAGACAGTCCTGTATATTCAAATACGTTTCAAGCCTGTGCGAACCCTGTAATAAACCCAACAAAATGTTGGCACTGCTCAGGATCCAAACTGTTGGACTCTCTGATGGTATTCCTGTAATCTTTTTTTTAACATTTATTTTGAAAAGAATCAGGGATGAAAAAGGCATCATTCCTGATACTCAAAATATAACCCACCTCTACTCCCATCCCTCACCCAGCATCATTGTATCTTAAGCTAACTTTTTTTTCACTATGTTTCAAGGATTCGGAATAACAATTGTATATAAGTCATCATAAAAATTCATGAAATGTTGGTCTATTTTCAAGGATAAATAATAAATCCCCTGTTAATGCAAAAATAATGTGTTCCAAAGAAATAACAACTGATCAATTGCCAAAGTATGTAATAATATACAAAAGCGCAATCAAATGCAATTCCCATTACATTATTACCCATGTAACAACAACACTTGTATGATAAAAATTCCAAGCAACTGACTCATGGCCCAAAGTCCGTAACCATTTTTTTACTGTCAAGTGCTATGCATTTCTACATTGGAATCTTCCAGTTGATGTAGGTTCTAGTCTTATAGCTATCAGTAAAAACATTTTGCTGAAGAAAGCAAAAAAAAAATGTCCCTGATCAGACTACTTCTCTAGGACTATTTTGTTTGCCTGAGTGATTCGGTTCTCCAGGAACTCAAAGAGTTCAGACATTTGTTGTATTTGCATGCTCCCTCATACATATTTAACCCCTTTGTATACTTATGGATTCTTCCTTCTGGTTTGATACAATAAACTTGGGATATTCCATTGTACATATCTTGGGGTGTCAGGTTTTAATTTTCAAAAAAAGATTGTATTATTTTGTCTGAAGATCTTTTTTACCTTTACAAACTGTGAAGACCCTGATGAAATGCAGCATTATGCTGCATTTCATCTAGGTCTTCACAGTTTGCAAAAGTACTTGTTTAGGGCTTTCCCGAATAAAAAGGGTTAATCCCATTGTGATTGTATCATGCAAAATAGAACCCTCCAATGTTATTGTTTTACCATAGGATGTTGCGAAAAATTTAAATTAATTGCAGTTTGAACCAGCCCAATATGTTAGGTCCATTTTGAAAAATATAGAAACAATTAGGTACCTACCAATCAGGCGATTGTAAAACTATTTCGAAGTTGATTCACTGTACTTTGGTCTAGTCTTTTGCATATGAAAGAGCTATGTGTATTAATTTTAAAAATAAAGGGCTATTTTCGCCACAATAAACGTTGCTATATTAGAACAAAAGCCCAAGTGTAAAAGTCTGATATTTATTTGACTTTTACCATTGCTATGGTAACAAAAAAGGCCACCAAAGTAGGCTGAAAATTGTTAAGTGAACATTTTGCAACAAATTTGAGACTTTTGACAGAGAAAATTATCATAGAGTACAAGCAAATGCCAAAATTCTTATCATCTGTTTAAATATCTTTTACCTGATGGCACACAACATATTAAAAGTTTATTATGTATTATGTATTTAGCTGTGCTAACATACAATTCTTAAAAATAATGGTCTTCTGAAGGATAAAATTTGGTCCAAAATGTCAAATTCTCTATTATAGCCTATTTGGTGGCCATTTTTGTTACTGATGGTAAAAGTTATAAATAAATACCAGACTTATCCATTTGTGTTCCTCTTCTAATAGAGTGATCAGCAGAAATTGGTAAAAAGCAACTTTCATTTTTTGGGTTCAGAGGGGACCAAACACGACCCTGATTGCACAAAGCTTTAATTAACTTGCCCTGTTGAATCTGGATATATCAGTGAATCTACAGATCAGCTGGCTTCTTCTACAGATCAGCTGGCTTCTTGTAGCCAGTCTAACTCTGATGGCTCTGTTTTCAGCTTAAAACAGAGCCATCAGAGTTAGAATGGCTACAAGTATATGATATGACACATTGATGAAAAATTGTTTTAAGGACTGGAGCCAGTCTACAGGACAAGTGTTATATAAAAAATTAAAGTTACCTTCAGAGAAATTGGCGATCTGGAATGTGGAAATTCGAACACTTCATCATCGCTAAATGTTCCCTTACTTGAAAATGGACTTTTCAAGGGCTGCTCACTATGATAATCATGAACAGATGCAGATCTCCTGATATGTGTTGGTGACAGAAAATACCTAACAAGGTCTCCTTCGCTGCCTGTTGTGACAACAAACTCCCCCGACTCCTTCTTCAGATGTTGAAAACATTTTGCATCATGCAAAGATATAGATCTCGCCAACTTTGGAACAGCTAACAAAGAGCTGTTGCCATTTTCACCTTTTAAATCCAGTGTCTTATAACCACCATCCCCCTCCATTGATACTGATCTGTTTTTGTTCATACTTTATCATTGTAAAGATAATCCACCACTCCATGTCAACCATTTACAAATGGCCTTACTGAATGTCCTAATCAGAAAATTCACCTCATAAAAGTCAGCTCTTGGAATGCTGACCCTTTCGCCAACATTTTCCGACCAAGCACTATCACTTTTAATTTGTCCTTATTTTTCATATTCAAGTGTGAATCTTATCTAAGATTTTCTCCTTTGAAAACATTCTCTTTTTACTTGTAATTTATTTTCCATTTTTCTAACTAATCCCTATATTTGTTTTCAGATGGCAATTTGATTTTTGCCATTAAGATAATAAACTAGTCCACATATTTCTCTTCCATTTTCTAGAAAATTGCAGCACAGCAATCACAATTTAATTCCGAAGTTCATCGGAAATTACTTAACAAAAATATCTTGTTAAGTCTAAGCAGCAGCTCTGTCACACCTTTTATTACCCGTCATCATATAAAATTTATGGTTTCTAGAATAAAGTAATGGCTGCAAAACATGTTTGAATCTGAGCATAGCAAAACTGACCTTCTGGCATCCACCAAGACTCGGATGAACCTGCAAAACTGCTCACTGAAATCATGCATTTTATTCCATATAAATAATCCTGCAGCTTTATGCCTTTCTGATTAAACAGCATTTTGAAAAGACTCCAATGAGATTTGTATCGTCTGATTGTAGTCCTTATAGTGCTATATATCTAAATATGCTTCAATCTGATCCGGCTGTATCTAGCTATGTTTCTCTCAGCAGAGCAAAATTCTGTCTCTCAAAAGCCTTGAAATTTTAAGAGACAATTGGATTTATCAGAACTATCAGCCTATATAATGACACTCAGGGATCAGTATATTGAATTCTCTAGTTGAATTGTCTTAGTTTTCCTGTTTCTGTGAAAAATTCTACAAATCAGAGATCTCATCTAAACAAACAGCTTAATTGCAAATGTCTATCTGAACAGTTTCCTTTTCATTTCACTGAGAACATCATCTATGACCATTAGGTCACTTGGAATGTTAACTGAGAAGATTCTCATTATAGACAGTGCAGGTTTGCAGGCTGACACAAGTCAGTAAATTTCATTTGATAGGATTCTGTTGTTTTTCCCCAGAGATGGATGAAATCAGATTTTGCTTTTATGACAAAGGTCTAGCATGCTTCATGCCTTAGAATATTCAATTCTCTTATTTAAAAGTGTGACAAAGTCTCAAAGACAGTGAACGTTTTACTGCTGCATTTGGTTATTAATAGCTTAAATGTCTCTACAAATTTAAAGCAGTGCAGATACAGACAGGAATAAGCCGATTTGGATCTACATAATGCTCGGTTATCATTTAACAAAATTTGAGCGTCTCATACAAAAATTTGCATCAGACCAAAAAGTACCGGGAATATTATAAGCATGCTAATTCAACATTTTATAAGAAGACTTAACAGTTGTACAACTCTGAGTAGAACCTGTTCTGATTTACTGAGTTACTAGTACCCCTTTGTTACTAAGTATGATACTTATGGTAAATGTTCTAAAACTTCGAACACTACTAGTTGCCTGCCAAAAAGGCCTAGACAAATAGGGCAGACCCAGATCAGACTGCTTCTGAAGAAGCAGTCTGATTAGGGTATTCCCTGTTTGCTATTCTGGCAAGCATTTGTGAATTCTTTGAAATTTTAGAACATTTACTGTATGTGACGACAAAGATGATGAAGAGGAGGAGCACTATGAAGAGAGGAAATGGAAGAGGAGGAAAATTATGATTGGGATGATGGCAATGACTGCATGACCACAACCACTGATAAAGAGGATCACTGACAATGACCGATGATGATGATGTTGATTGTGAAGATGATGAAGATGAAGATGATCATGTTCAAGATGAGGCTGTTGAAGACAAAGATGACTGACAATTAAAAACCCTGACCATGATATTAATGGTAATGATCAGGGGAGGATGAGAGTTGTTTGGTTCATGTGAATGATCATGATACAATGAGCATTTTCAAAGTAAGAAAGAGGACAAAGATCAGGAATCCATACAATCAAGCACCACACCTGAACCTGGGGATACCTATGGGAAAGTGACAACGTCAAAATTAGACATCACAAACGAGAGCCAAGAAATCTAAAAGATAGATTCCATGCCAATTCTGAAAGTATATCTCATAAATTACAGGTCAAAATTCATGTCCTACAAACTACTATTCCTTCCACATAATAACTACACTAGGCAAACATTGCATTTTCACAGTTATAACTTAACTCCCCAAAAAAGATGTTGGAAAATGTAGGATTGGCTGGCAAACCCTGAGCAGACTGCTAATTCATGAGTTGCTGATCTGGGTTTACCAGCTGTTTTTTTCTCGTGAGAAAAATTATGGCAATCAATTGGTATAGCTTCAACTGCATGAATATGCATGGCACCTACAACAACAGGTCAAACAAATTATGTAATAGTTATACCATGGGTTGTCTGCCTGTACATAGAGGATCTTACATGAGTGCTCATGTTTTATTGAATTTATTAAACGAGTTGGGGAAAAGAGATAAAATGCGAGGCTTGCCGAGCATTTTATCTCTTTTTCGCAACGAGTTTAATAAATTCAATAATACAAGAGCACGAATGTTAGATTCTATTTATCATATGACAAATACTTTGAAATCTCATTTCTGGCGTAAAAACGTTATAATTTTGTCATTATGTACGCAATGTTGTTATGGACGTCATAACGTTTCCCGTAAATCTATAAACCACTAGTGGTTTACAGATTTTATTGCATGGCGTTATTTCACTCCCAGACGCGACGTCATGTGATAAATGGAGATAATCCGCGAGCTTTAGCGAGTGGATTATCTTGCGTACAGGTGGACAAACATGGTATAACTATTTTATACCACCTACATCAGTGTATATATTCCGTGCTATCGTATAAAACTTTTTATCTCATTTGTTTTTAAATTTTATGATGTTTTCAGCTAATTTCACTGGTTTTCATCAAATTTGATGTTGCTCTTATTGATAACTTAAGAGATGACTTTCATATAATCAAAGAAAAAAAACATTCAAACTGACTATTATTGTCATACCAATCCCAACAGATAATGAGCACCATTACATAATGCAAGTGCGTCACTGAAGCTAATGACAAGCTAAAATAATCAGCTATATTTTTTCCAAAAAAGTACATATGCTGTAGTGATTTTTTTTATGCTTTACCACCACGTCAACAATTTTTCATTTATGTCCATATCTTAATTCCTGGGTTGAACCAGTACTAAGCAACTGTGGATAAAGTGTCTTGCTCACAACACAATGACTCTGCCGGCATTGAGTCTCCAACTAGCAACCCTTTGATTCTACCAACTGAGCCAATTAGCTAGAAATGCAAAATATGATTATAATATATGGCTCCAGTCTTGAACATATATAAAAAAATGATTTTTAGGTATGTTTTTGTTTTGTTTTTCAAAGTGGGGGGGGGGGGGAGGTGTCATTTTAATCTAGTGCTGGACTAAATTAACCTCTCTTTTTTTAGTTTGAAACTTCATCTAAGTCCTTCTTTTAAAGTGGGCAAGCAGAGAAGGTGCTGTTACAAACTGCATATACCATTTGTGCTTGTACATGCTTATCTGCGCTATGATCTCATCTATTTAGCCATTTGTATTATGATGGATTTTCCCATACATATTGATATAATAAGTATGGGACTGCCCATTGTTTACTTTTAAGGGGGTCTCAGGTAATATTTTCTAAATTATGATGTTATTCTGTCACTGTAGACTGTTTTAGTCTTAGCAAACAGTGAAGACGCTGATGAAATGCAGCATTATATCAAGCAGTGCAGATGCTGGTGAAATGCATTCATCTGGGTCTTCACTGCCATTTAGGAGTTTTCAGGATACAAAAGGCTTAACTATTCTTGTACAATTGTGTAATCGTAAATGTACATATGATTCATGCATATTCAATATATCGTAGGAACAGAGTGTACACGGATCAATTTTCTGCTCCTACTGGGGCAGTGAGGATCTGGATCCAAGCCTATCAAAACACACAGCAGATGACAAAGTAGATGGCATATGTTGTAAGTGGCAGGAAAAGGGTTAAGAGCTAATTGTATAAAATTTTGAATGGGAACATGACAAAGCAGACAATGTTATTTGTTTAAACAGTCTACATTGTATACATCATTAGATTTGAGTCATGTAAAAAAGCATCTTAACCTCCAAGTTCAAGAAAAGAAACTAAAAAATTTTTTATTAATTTTTATATTTGTGAATGATACCTACGATACATCTAAATATTGCTCTCCGAGATTTACCCGACTAACCGCAGAAAGAAGTACCGGAACTTTTGGGCAGTACCGGCTTATATCACTTCACCGGGAGTCCGGGAAATAGGACAACCGGAAAACGAGATTCAATTTACCTTGCAAAAAAATGATAAACTGAGGGGAGGTGGTGGGAGTATGATTTAGATGTATCGTAGGTATCATTCACAAATATAAAAATTAATAAAAAATTTTTTAGATTTGTTTCATTTAACCTACGATACATCTAAATATTGCTGATTAACACATTAATGGATGGTGGGCCCAGTAATTAAAACTTACCAAGCCATGGACAAAAGTTCCCTTTGCCGTTAAGACATCGACGACCATGTACACAGGGTCGCCAGCCTCACACCGCAATAATAACCCAAATTGGGTATTCAAGAATTTTGACCTTACATCTCCAAATTTTGACTTTAATAATACAACATCAAAAATCAAACATGTGTACAACACTTTTTACATATGTACAGAAACTGCAAATCTATACTTATAGAACAGAAGTAACAGGCACAACAACTGCTTGTGCTGCCACTATAGGGCCAAGACTGGCCAGGCTACTTGCCAACACTGAGGTATCCCTCAGATAATATCTAATAAAAGAATTCTCTGAAGACCAAAACCCGGCCTTCACAACATCATCAAGAGGAACTTTATTCGACCAAGCCCAAGATGAGGACAAAGCCCTGACCTCATGAGCATTGGCTTGAACTTGGTCCAAACTGTCTGTTCCACATGCCAACTTAATGGTTTGCACAATCCAACGAGAAATGGTGTCGCATGAAATTTCTTTCCCATACGAGTCTGAATGAGAAATAAATAATCTTTTACGACCCTTTCTCCTCTCCTCAACTCTGTTCAGATAGATTCTCAACGCTCTAACTGGACAAAGCAAAGGGTTAACATCCTGGCCACAAAGGGATGGCAAAGAAATAGGATCACTCAAGACTGAGGGCAGTTGATTCTTTGCTAAAAAACCAGGAAATGTCATTAAATTGACTGACTGATCAGTAAAATGCACATCATAACAAGATAAGGCATGAATTTCACTTCTGCGTCCAGAAGCCAGCGCAGTAAGAAACACAGTCTTGTATGTCAATTCTTTGAATCCACATGATTCCAGGGGTTCAAAGGGTGTAGTGTTCAAAGCAGTGAGAACTACAGCCAAATCCCATTTAGGAAAGTGGGGCTTTACTCTAGGGCGCTCGAGCTCAAAACTCCTTACCACATCAGAAAGAATGGATTGATTGGAGAAATCCACATTTGAAATCTGTTTCAAAGTGGTAGAAATGGCTGAACAATAGCCTTTAACTGTAGCTGGAGAAAAATTCTTATCATGTAATGAAATTAAGAATTCTCCAAAAATGTTCACAGACGGATTGAAGGGATCCACTTCCCGTCCGATGCACCAATCCAACCAAGATTTCCACCTGTAATCGTACAAATTGTTGGTGGAAGATCTTTTCGCGGAATAGATTCGTCTGGCAACTGATTCAGAAATGCCTGACGCTTGCATGCGTTGTTGCATAGCAACCAAGCGTGAAGACGGAACACTTGGGGGGTGGGATGCAACATCCTTGATATTGGTTGATACAACAGATCTTCCTTCCATGGAAGGCAGATTGCAGGAGCTACCAGAAGAGACAAGAGTAGAGGAAACCATGCTTGTCCTTCCCAAAGAGGAGCTACTAGGCATACTAAACATTCCTCTATCTGAATTTTCCTGAGGCATGTCAGAATAAGAGGAAATGGAGGAAACGCATATGCCCACATTCCTACCCAGCTGAGACTCAGTGCATCTGTGGCATATGCCTCCGGCTCTAGAACAGGAGATACAAATAGAGGAAGTTTCCTGTTCAGATGTGTAGCAAACAGATCGATGTGTGGACTGCCCCAAACATGAAATATCTGAGACGCTACTCTCTGATTGAGCGACCATTCTGTCTGAACCACTGCCCCTTTTCTCGATAGGCAGTCTGCTAAGGCATTCAGGCGGCCTGGCAAATACCTGGCCTTCAAATGGACCTTGTTCCTTGCACACCACTCTGCAGCTTCCACTGCTAGGTTGCACAAGGTTCGGGAATGAGTCCCCCCCTGTTTGTTTATGTAGGCTGCCACAGTGGTGTTGTCCGTTGCCAGCAACACCGAATGACCCTTGATATGAACTGCAAAAGCCTGCAGAGCTAACAAGACTGCCTTCATTTCTAACACATTGATGTGTTGTTTCTTGTATATTATGGACCAAAAGCCTGAGGCCATGTGATTGTCCATATGAGCCCCCCAGCCCTCCAAGCTCGAATCTGTGAAGAGATGGAGTTGAGGAGAAGGATGGTGAAGGGGAGACATGGATGTCAAAAAGTCCAAATCCATCCATGGAGTGACTGCCGAGACAAACCACTGTCCTAGAAGAATATTGGTGTCCCACAAGGCAAGCCTTTGACACCACCTCTCTTTGAGTTCCCACTGAAGAGATCTCTTGAAAGCTCTCCCTAGTGGTAGGAGACTGGCCATTGACTCCATTTGACCTAGAATGGAGTATAATTGACGTGCTGAGGCTTGTCTGGCTCCCACTAGCTTGGCTAGAGCCTGTAGAATAGAGGCAATGTTGTCCTGAGATGGGCCGATAAGAGCTTGAGCCAGCTTGAATCTGGCCCCCAGGAAACAAAAATCCTGGACTGGAACTAGTTCTGACTTCTCCCAATTGGGAATGAAGCCTAGGTCCAGAATAATCTTCAGAAGCCTTCTGCTGTGAAGCCATGACAGGGTTTCTGAGACAGAAGGTTGTAACCAATCGTCCAGGTAAGCGTGAACCCGAATACCTAGGCGCCTCACGTGCCTGAGCACTGTTTTAACATCCGAGTAAACACATACGGACTGACATTCAGGCCAAAAGCTAAGGCTCGGAACTGGTAGTCCTTGCCTTCGAAAACAAAACGAAGATAGCGACGTGATCGACGGTGAATGCCGATATGAAAATATGCATCTCGAAGATCCAGACTCGTTACCCAATCTCCTTTCTGAAGTGCTAACCTGATTGAATTCAATGTCTCCATTTTGAAATGAGGACAGAGAACAAACTGATTCAGACGAGACAGGTCTATCACTGGTCGCCATCCTCCTGTCCTCTTCTGGACTAGAAAAATGCGACTGAAGAAGCCTCTCTTTGGATGCATACTTGTTACTTCTTCGATTGCTCTTTTCTGTAGTAGAGACTCCACCTCTCCTTTCAAGATCTCCATCTTGACAGGATCTTTTGGCATGCGAGTGCACCACTTTGGTGGAGAAAGAAGCAGTCTTGGCAGGACACGAAATTGTATGCGATACCCACTTCGGACGACAGAAAGTGTCCAAACATCCGAAGTAATTTTTTCCCAGGCCTTTAGGAAGAAAGAAATTCTTCCTCCTGTTGGCAGGTCTGATCTTGGGACCTGCTTTTGGCGCAAGCTGTGCATGCTTACGCCCTGCAAAACAGCCTGGGAACCGAAGTGTGCACCCCTATGGGGCATTGGCCCTAGGAGCCTTGCCTCTCCTAGGACCCTTATTTTGACCTGGATTCCCTGGATTTCTCCTAGGAGGCCTCTGAAGAGGATACTGCCTGCCTTGGGGAACACTGGAGGTTCTAGTGGCATTAGGACCAACCGAGACATTTAGACCCCCATATGTAGGTTTAGTAGTGGTTTCAGTCACTTTAGGACTCTTTTTCTTAAAACCTGATGACTGGGGTTTACTAGCACCCACCACTGCCATCTGAAGAGACTTATGAGCGAGTCCCTCCTTGTAATGCTTAACAATTTCTGGAAACTTTTCTCCAAAAATGGTTGAAGATTCAATGGGTTGTACACGCAACGATTGCTTGATATCAAAATCTAAGTCAGTCACGGCTAAACAGGCATCTCTTCGCGCCAAAAGAGGACCAGATGAAAGTCTACACAATATTTCAATTAGATGAGACTGGGAAACAGCTACTGCTTGAAGGTAGCGCGAAACTTCCAGCAAATCATCCTTTGACAAAGAATCCTGTTGCATAGTCTTAAGCGTTCCACAAAGGAATAGCTCTGAGTGAGATGCAACCTGCATTGCTGTTCTGGCCAATTTTTCCCAGTTCTCTAAAGTTGAAAATTGAACAGACTGAGAAGAAGGAACCGAAGAACCTTGCTTCATCACATCTTTTAATCCCGGATTAACTGACGGAGGGTCAACATTAAATACAGGATTTAAAGACTCATAAGAAGATGACTGAAAAATCTTTGGTTTAGAATTCAGCGCAACAAAAGAGCCTGATTTAAAACCCTTAGGATAAGAGGGAAGGGGTGCCATTGGAACCTCTTCCTCCCCTTTCAGACGTTTACTCATTCTTGACAGGGAGACAGAAACACTGTTAGACTGCGGAAGTGCTAATGATGTCTCTTCATTCTGCTCTGGATCCTTAAAAAATTCCAGAGCAGATGCTCCAACAGTCTTATGTTTGGCTTCTGGAGTAGGACAAATAGCCGACCCAAGCCTGGAGCGAAGCTTAGAGATGGCCTCTTTGTAAGAAAGTGACTCCTTAGGAGACTCTTCCTCTTTCTCTTCATGTTCCAGGTCTGAGTCCCCTATTGTCTCATTTTCCCCAACATGAAGCTGAAGTTGCTCCGAGTCCGACTCATCATCTTGCGACTTGTGGCCAGAGAGCGATCTCCTGGTTCCCACCCCGGTAACTGTGACTTTCCCAGCTGCCGCCTTAGTGGGAGTAGATGAAAATTTGTCAAGTCTATTTGACAATTCTTTCAACATTTGACCCTGTTGTTCTACTAAAGTTGTCAAATTAGAAAACGCAGGGTTGTCTCTTCGCCTAGAAACAGAACAAGACCTATGGAGTCTTTCTCGTCTTAGGCCTCTATTCCTGATTCTAGGTGACCTTGACCTAGGTGACCTTGACCTAGGTGACCTTGACCTAGGTGACCTAGACCTAGGTGACCTGGACCTCGGTGATCTGAACCTAGGTGACCTAGACCTAGGAAGCCTCAATCTAGGTGACCTTGACCTAAACCTAGATGACCTAGATCTAGACCTATGGTACCTAGAATGCCTTGAATGACCAAGCCTACAGGTAGAACTAGCAGACCTAGATAGATGTCTAGATTTGCGATTCTTTCGCTTGTCATGTCTTGATCTTCCTCTAGAAGACGAAGATCTTTCATCAGAAGACAACGACCTAGACCTATGTCTATGACGTTTACTCCTTTGGTTGCTATCACTAGGTGATCTGTTGGACCTTTGAATGGCATACTGCCTAGGCACAGGGCGCGTGTGCACAGTGACAGTTTCCATTGGAGAAACGGACCTATTACTATAAAACGAACCCTCAGGAGAAGCACTTTTCCTGGGAGGATTAGTCAAATGAGCTGGCGTGACATTATTACCAGGAGCCTGAAGGACCAAATCGCTATCAAGCTCGCGGTTGTTGTCTTGCTCTACCAACCTTGTGATAGTGTTTGCCGATGCTAGATCACTATCACTAGGCAGGGAAACAATCAACCCAGGACCTTGTGCAGGAGCCTGGGATGATGTGACAGTTGACAAACTCTTTTCAGGACCTTTTTCAGGAGCCTGGGAAAGAGAGTGTCTGGACTTCAGAGCAGATCTTGCCTGGGCCGCTCTGTGCAAATATTTATCAAATTTTCTCCAAAGATCTTCTGACCAATTTGTGCACACTTCACATGGGGAGTTACGTGAACAAGCATAGCCCCGACAAGACCTACAAACTACATGACTATCCCAGTAAGGCATTATCTTACCGCACTTACCCGTTAACCCAGGGCATCTCTTGTTGGATGGATTACTTCCTAGTCCAGTCATCCTCGAACATTAAATCCAATATCCTAATTCAGGAAAGTCCCACAAGGGCGTCAGTAGACGAATAAGACGGAAAAGAAAAATTTTCTTTTACCGGAAAAAGTCACGAAAATATGTTACAATACGTAAAGAAACGTAAATTAACTTCAACGAAGTGAAAATAGCATAAAAAAATAATGCAAAAGAAAGAAACAGATATAGTGAATAACTGCGAGCGGGTGAAACCAGCGGGATACCCTACAAAACGGCTACAAAAACTCTGTGAAATTTCTTCTGTCAGAAATCGTGCTTTATGGCTGCCGCAGAAAGGTAAATTGAATCTCGTTTTCCGGTTGTCCTATTTCCCGGACTCCCGGTGAAGTGATATAAGCCGGTACTGCCCAAAAGTTCCGGTACTTCTTTCTGCGGTTAGTCGGGTAAATCTCGGAGAGCAATATTTAGATGTATCGTAGGTTAAATGAAACAAATCAACAATTTCATAAGAATATTAATATAAAGTTTTGTCTGCATCATAATGTACTAAAAGTGTTTTTAAAGTATCAAAGGCAATCTAACAAGTTTAAACTTCTTAAAAAGGATATAACCTTTTAGCAATTGTCAGTCTTGATCTGGATCCAAACTCTTCGACACTCTGATAGTGTTTCTAAAATATTTTTTTTTAAAAAGTTACTTTGAATTAAAGTCAGCAGATGACAACATGCAGAGTTAATTCAATAATGAGTGAATAAGGACTTTGACACTATAATCAAAAACGCCAACATTCACTAAATCAAGGAAACATATCCAATAGTTTATATTCCATGGCCTTAAGTGAGACACAACATTTTTGTGCTGTAACTTGTAGTATGAACAAGCAACTTCCTGACATGCAAACAGAGGCCCATTCACAAGGTTTAAATAAAACTTCTCACATTTCCATAAAATATTCACCTCACCAGAATGTCAAAATGAACGCCATTGAGCGAATCACAAAAACTTTGTAGGAAAAATCTAGTTACATCGAATTGAAATTGTGTACAAATTCATGTCATTTATTTTTACTTTATTCAGTCTTGCGCTTTTGGTTTATCAAGATAACCTATAAAGCACTTGGATGGGATCCCGATGTGCAATCTGACCAGATCCAATCAAAGACAAGCCACTCATGAAACTTGGTCAAAAAGTAATGTCTATGACATTTCTCAACCTGATTCACGCAGTGTAGTTGTCAGTTACTGACATTTGTCACTGGGTAACCACTTAGGAGCACTCACTGTCCATGGGAAGAAAGCTTTTACATTAATGGACCCATACCCAGTTTCCTCTGCTGATATTACCTTTGCAAACAGTAAATTGGACCCAGATCAGGCCCAACAAAATGTCTGATGGTATTCAAGATTCAGCTTGAGGACCTCGACCTCATTTTGAGAGAGAGAAGGCTTTGCTGGTTTGGGCATGTGGAGCGTTCGAGTGGTGCAATCAGAACAGCATATGATATACAGATTGAAGGCAGGCGGTGGGCAGGGAGGCCCAAGCAAACATGGAAGAAACTGACAGAGAAAGACTGCCATAAGTGGAAGCTCACCACAGTTGACCCTCAAGAAAGGAGCACCTGGAGATCAGGTGTGAGATCTGCTATGCGTGCAGCTAGCCAGTTACCTGGAAGGGGGCCCACTGATGTGGATGATTCCCTTGCACCTGCACATTAATCAAAATTCCGATTATGATGATGATGATGATTCCTGAAAGAATTTTCCCAAAAGGTTGATTTTGAAAAAAGTCAACAGAGGACAAAAAGCATAAAAAATTAACCAGTAGGCAAAGATGACAGAAGCAATAAGTTAAGTTCAGCTGAGCTAAATGGTAGAAGGTGCTTGCTTAAAGTCAGGCTGAAGGTGCTTGCTTAAAGTCAGGCTGGGTAATTTTGCATGGTTTTGTTGTCTTCAGATTCTTTTTTTTTTATTAACTTTTTCCACAGAAATCATTCAGGAACCATTCAGTGTACATGTAAATAGCAGTTTGGATCCAGTACACGCTCTGCATTTTGTCGGGCCTGATTTTTTACCAAACCGTATGCAAAGATTGAAAGTCCCCACTAGTTGGTATACCTATTTAAAGTGAGAAGCATATCTAACAAAGTATATAAGAATGCCTTGTTGCATTATAAGTCTGTTTGTAAACAAAATGTGTAAGCAAACAACAAACACATATGGCAACAGCCGTATTGCTTAAGCAGCTGTGGGAGCTTATTAACCTCAAAACAACACCACACTTCATCACTTTTTTTTCTATTTTCAACAAATTTCTAAAACAAACATTCTGTCCCGAAAATAATCCAGGTGCACAAAACATTTTCACCACAAACTATATCCAATGTACTATCTACAGACATGAACCACACCAGATAGGCGGCAATTGAAAATCTCTTAACAATCTACGGATACGGTTCAAAAATCGCTAGAAACAGTGTTTTCTATTGCCATTTGTTGCCACTTGGGCGACACATGGCAATTGAAAACTCTGTTTCTAAAGATTTTTGATCTATGTTCGTCCATATTGTTTACATTTACGATTGCCACCTATCCGGTGTGTGAACAACTTGCCACAAAATATAATTTGTGTTTGACTTAGTCATGAGTACTATAATTTCTTCAATTGAATGAAATACTTCAACCTCTGTTGGGTAATCCCTTTTTACCCTCAGCATGCTGGGTAATTTTACATTCTTTTTGTTGTCTGCAGATTTTTTTTCAAAATCAACTTTTCAAAAAATTCTTTCAGGAATAATATCAGATTGTCAAACAGTTTGGATACAGATCAGGCACTATGAAAGTGTCGGGCCTGATCTGGACTACTATTTGCAAAGGTAATAAGCAGATAACAAACATCGTCACCAACTGGGAAAGAGTTAATAAAATAAAATTTATCGCAATCACATAAAAAAGGTACTTACGATGTGATATGGAACTTTCCATAATAAAAAATTGTATAAAAAGTTGCATAGAGAAGGCTTCATAATTCATGTGAATTGTCAGTTGGGAATTCACAAAAAAGTTCAAGGAAAAGCTATGAATGATTTATGGAAAAAGGGATGCCACATGACACCCTGGAGAAATTACAACAGGGCTGCTCTACATCTCTCTGCTCTTAGGGCTTTCTAAGTGTAAGTGCATCCAAAGTTTCAAGATTCTAGTTTTCTCTGTAGCTGAGCGGGCGGCTCTAATTCTAACCAAATCAAATGCCCCAAAGACGGGTGTCCTCCCAGCATGGTACTTAAAATTATAATGAAGATTGATTGGAAAAGGATCTGGCTCTGCATGCAGAGGACACGTAGTTAATCCATGGTGGAAATTTGCGTGATTTTCTGTCGTCAAAAATCTACTTTTACAAACAATTCTTTCAGGAATACCATCAGAGTGTCAAACAGCTTGGGTCCAGATCAGGCCCGACAAACTGTTTGCAAAGGTTAACAACAGACGACACTGGCAGACAGATTTAAAGCTTAGGATCAATATAATGAGCTGTAGCTCTGACCAAAGATCAATGACATAATAATGCAAGCCAAGTTTTACCTTTTAAAGTCATATTTGTCTTGCTAAATTATGTTTATAAGGCCAAAATCAAAATATTTGATGTTTCCACTCAACCAGACAATAATTCACCAAAAATGCCAAATTCAATGATCAATAAATGATATTCAAAGTTAATGGTTTAAAGTTAAGTTGTGAAGTCTCAGGTGGGTCATTTTAGAAAGGACAAGCGCTGCTGGGTTTCAGTTGATGGATCATAACAGCTTTTAGAAACAGCCAAAATTGAGTCTTCACAGGTGACTTAGCTTATCTACTGATACCCATCCACAAAAGTCAGGAGTTTTTCAACTGCCACAGCTACAGTCACTTTCTTGCAACCTCCCCAAAGCCTACCCACTGCCATACAGCCAAATATGAGTGGTTTATCCATTTCCACAGTAACACATTTATAAACTTCCAAACAGTCAAATCCACAAGTGATAATACATTGCCACACAACCATATATTTATTTGTTGTCACACAGCTTATTTACTGCCATAAAGCCACTGGTGAGAGATTTATCAACTGTCCAACAGCCAAAGTTGAGTGATTTATCTACTGCCACACAGCCACAGGGGAGTGGTTTATCTACTGCCACACAGCCACAGGTGAGTGATTTATCTACTGTCACATAGTGACCAGAGAGTGGTTCATCAAGTGCCACACGGCCAATGGGTAGTGATTTATCAACTGCCACACAGCCACAGGTGAGTGGTTTATCAACTGTCACACAGCCACTGGTGAGTGGTTTATCAACTGTCACACAGCCACTGGTGAGTGATTTATCTACTGCCACACATCCACTGGTGAGTGATTCATCAACTGCCACACAGCCACAGTTGAGTGGTTTATCTACTGCCGCTCAGCCACAGGTGAATGGTTTATCAACTGCCAAACAGCCAGAGGGGAACGGTATATTCACTACCACACAGCCACAGGTGAGTGGTTTATCAACTGCCACACAGCCATTGGTGATAGGTTTATCCAGTGCCACACAGCCACATGTGAGTGGTTTATCTACTGCCACCCACCCACTGGTGAGTGGTTTATCTACTGCCACACAGCCACAGGTGAATGGCTTATCAACTGCCACACAGCCAGAGGGGAGTGGTATATTCACTACCACACAGCCACAGGTGAGTGGTTTATCAATTTATCTACAGTCTACTGCCACACAGCCACTGTTAAGTGGTTTATATACTACCAAACAGTCACAGGTGAGTGGTTTATCAACTGCCACATAGCCACTGGTGAGTGGTTTATCAACTGCCACAGCCACTGGTGAGTGGTTTATCAACTGTTGCCACAACTGCAGGTGAGTTGTTTATCAACTGCCACAGCCACTGGTGAGTGGTTTATTAGCTGCCACCTAGCCATTGGTGAGTGGTTTATCAACTGCCACAGCCACTGGTGAGTGGTTTATTAGCTGCCACATAGCCATTGGTGAGTGGTTTATCAACTGCCACAGCCACTGGTGAGTGGTTTGTCAACTGCCACAGCCACTGGTGAGTGGTTTATCAACTGTCACACAGCCGCAGAGGAGTGGTTTATCAAATGCCACACAGCCACTGGTGAGAGGTTAATCAACTGCCACAAAGCCACTGGTGAGTGATTCATCAACTGCCACAAAGCCACTGGTGAGTGATTCATCAACTGCCACACAGCCACTCGAGAGTGGTTCATCAACTGTCACACAGCCACTTGTGAGTGGTTTATCTACAGCCACACAGTCACTGGTAAGTCATTTATATACTGCCTGCCAAACAGTCACAGGAGAGTGGATAATCAGCTGCCAAACAGTCACTGATGAGTGGTTTATCAACTGCCTCTCAGCCATTGGTGAGTGGTTTATCAACTGCTATGCAGCCAACAGTGAATGATTTATCTACTGCTACACAGCCACTGATGTGGTTTATCTACTGCCATACAGCCACTGGTGAGTGGTTATCTACTGCCACACAGCCACTGGTGAATGATTTATCTACTGCCACACAGCCACTGGTGAGTGATTATCTACTTCCATACAGCCACTGGTGAATGATTTATCTACTGCCACACAGCCACTGGTGAGTGATTATCTACTTCCATACAGCCACTGGTGAGTGGTTATCTACTGCCACACAGCCACTGGTGAGTGGTTATCTACTGCCACACAGCCACTGGTGAAAGATTTATCTACTGCCACATAGCCAATGGCGAGTTGTTTATCAACTGCCTCACAGCCACTGGTGAGTGGCTTATCAACTGCTATACAGCAAACAGCGAATGGTTTATCTATTGCTACACAGCCACTGGTGAGTGGTTTATCTACTGCTATACAGCCAACATTGAATGGTTTATTTACTGCCATACAGCCACTGGTGATAGATCTATCTACTGTCACACAGCCAATGGTTAGTGGTTTATCTACTTCCACACAGCCCCGAATGAAAGATTAATCTACTGCCACACATCAAATGGTGAGTGGTTCATCAACTGCCACACAGCCACACAGCCACTGCTTAGTACATGTAATTTATTTGCCACACACACAGCCAAACCTGGGTGGTTCATCCACAGCCACACATTTATCATCTGCCTTGTTTGTGGACATATATACTATGCAACTTGGTATAAATTTAAGCCTGTGAACCCATTAAATTCCATAATGGAAAATCCTATATTTATTGTATTGGCATTAAAAGGACAGGAAACAAATAATTTATAGCAGGCAGCCTAAGAGTACTTAAAGTTTCTTTTTTTTCAAGTATTGACACTGCACTTCATTTGACTTGCACTTATCAATATTTCCTTGAGACTAAGTCTGAAAAATGGATCTTTGACCCACCGCAAACACTTAAATCCAGCACTGTAGATATAAGTTATTCTTTATATATTTCTTTGAGCACCGCAACAATTTAACCCTTTGTATTCTGATGGATTTTCCCATACATATTGAAACAATATTGTATGGGAATGACTAGTTTTGTTTGATTTGATTCTTTACGCCCTAGTCAACAACCTTTCAGTTACATCGGGACAGGTCTTCCTGGGTTGAACCAGTACTAAGCTAGGATTAATCTTGCTCAAGGATACAATGCAGTGATGCCCATGAGGCTGGAACCTGCAGCCCTTCGGTCTCGAGTCAAGCACTCTACCACTGAGCCACTGCCCTCCCTAGGGTCTGCCTAGTGTGCACTCAAAGGGATCACAGGTAAATTTCTAAATTTTGATGTTTTTCTGTCTGAGTGAAGCCGCACTGTTGTTTTAAGCTTAACAAACAGTGAAGACCATGATGAAATGCAGCATTATGCTTAATCTCATCTGGGGATTCACTGTTTGCCAATTTAGTACCCATTTTGGGGTTTCCAGTATACAAAGGGTTAAATGTTTATATAATAAGAATATTTTTTGCCATTTTTGTTGGAAAAATGCATACCGATTCCAAGGCTATGATTCAGCCTTTTAATTAACTTATTAATAAATATTCCAATAATTTCCACACACATGTATGAATCCGCTGATGAATATATGAAACTGACACCCATTCATTATTCCTCATCAATAATCGCGAGAAAACTTGTCAATACTATAAGTATGGAGTATCTCAAGCAATCCATTCAATAAGACATCTGCTGCACATTGCCTCCTTCTCCTGTCAAAGTATCTACTAGACTGGCTCCAGTCCTTAAAACAATTATTCATCAATGTGTAACATCGTATACTTGTAACCAGTCTAACTCTGATGGCTCTGTTTTAAAACAGAGCCATCAGAGTTAGACTGGCTACAAGTATCATATGACACATTGATGAATAATTATTTTAAGGACTGGAGCCAGTCTAAGTATCTACTTCTCATTATAGCGTAATCTCTTTATAATACTTCACTCATTTCAACCCTTTGAAAACGAATGGATTCTTCCTTCTGGTTTGAAACAATATAACCTTGGGAGGGTACATGGTAAATGTAAAGGGGTGTCAGGTCATAATTTAAAAAAAATATTGTATTTTTTGCTGAAGATCTTTCTTAACTTAACAAACAGTGTAGACCCTGATAAAATGCAGCATTTCATCTGGGTCTTCACTGTTTGTAGCAGATTTCCAGTATACAAGTGTATTTGTGTTATTATCTTCAAAAAGAATTCATACTGTTAAATGATAAGAACACGGGATGATGCCTATTATAATTCCATAAGAATTGCATATGCTTTAACACTATAACACCCAGAAGGGCCAAAACATTATCTCCACGTCCACTTATAATGATATATTTTGAAAGTGAGTCAATATCCAAACAAATAGGCGTAGCTGCACCATAATGCTGCTAATGAAAATTGTTCACATTCAAGTGAAATCACCAGCTGTAATATGGAAATCATGTTTAGTAACCATGAGACACTTCAAGAGAGGTCCCTTTAATTATGAAAAGGGACACAATTGATGAGAATCACTGCTTGTTCCAGTCATTTCCCTTCGATGTACCTTACTATTACAGTGTTCTGGCTATGTAAGTACACCCATGAAATGCAGGTTGTAACAAATATCACTCTAACACAAGAATGTCCCATAATGGCATAAATTTTCTAGCTCAATCAATTCATCCATACACACACCGGATAGGCGGCAATCGAAAATGCTCTTAACATCGATGGACGAGGATCAAAAATCGATAGAGACAGTGTTTTTGATTGCCATTTGTCGCCAGTCTGGCGACAAATGGCAATCAAAAACTCTGTTTCTAACGATTTTTGAACTACGGTCGTCAATAGTATTGACGTTTTCGATTGCCGCCTGCCCGGTGTGATACAGCAGCTGCACACTGTCATACCTCCACTGCTGAAGTGCCTACATTTCATTAGCCACCAATTAGATCAATTGATATGATTTATTGATTACTAGTTTGCTTCCAGTGTGACCTGAATTACTTATTAGCTCTGCTGGGTAGGAACAGTATACACAATGGATTCTGTGGGTTTCAAACTCCTGAACTTAAAATTAAATCATTAAAACCTGCAGTGTGCTTACAAAATATAAATATTTTCAAGTTTCAATAGAAACCTTAATTATCCAATTAATATTTTTTGTCGTGAAAATGCTGTCTGCTTTTACTCTGCTGAATAATACTAAAAAGCACTTCAAACTAGATTCCCATTTGACATCCCATTCAACAATTTTTCACTCATGTCTGGACGATTTCCAGTCTTCCTGGGTTGAGCTAATAATAAAGTGTCTACACAGTGACTCCGCAAGGGGATATTCAGTCTAATGCTCTACCAACTAAGCCACTGAGCTCCACTAGACTAGATTTTATCATGGAAGCCAGCTCATATTGTTTGCAATATAGGCGGCTACCCTAAACTCAGAACATAAGCAGATGCGAGAGCAAATCTGGTAGGCAGGAAAAGAGTAAAGCTACCCAAGGTCTCATTTTAGATTGATACAAACTACAACTTCTTTCACATTTAAATCAATAATGATTTATTGGTATACAATCTTCTGTATACACCATACAAAAAGTTTGTTTAACCATTACTACAGTTAACGCTCTACATGTAGATCTTTCTTGATATCTGTACCTTGGGGACTTTTGCATGGAGCGTGCAATAAGGGCCCCTTAATACAGGTAAGGCCCTACATTGATATTTGCACCTTGGGAACTTTTTGCTGCAGTGAGCGAGTTTGTGTTTAAAGTCCCACCAACAGCTGAGGTCATAAGGAGACAGGGCCACAGCTTAGAGTCTCATCTGACAGACTGGAAGAAGAGCTGGGGATCAAACTCGGGGATCCCTGGGTACAAGGTGAGTGGTTTATCCACAACACAATGGAGGCTCCTGCAGGACATTTTGCTGTACCAGATCGGAAATTGATTATAGTCTACAATCAAGGTTTACCAGATGAAGCATTTGAGGACGGACAAACACTTAATTGAACCTTTGAGGTGAGCTAAAAATGATGAATATTTACCTTAACAGGAAACATATTCAAAAGTTAAAGTTTGACTTCAATATTTTTCAAAGGTACACATCAACTTTTAAAGATTTTAGCTGGCATTTTGAATTTGAATAGAGACATTGTACACAAGTTACATTACCATAAAAATCAAAACATTATAAAACTAATCCTCTTATGCAGACCTTTTAAATATCACCTAAAAATGAGCATAGAACATTATATTCAACGACCAAGTACTTTGACAGTGTTGAGTCAGGTTTTTAGTCATTATCAACAGGGTTCTTACAGGCAAAATTGAGTAAAATTAAGGGACTTTTCAAGGACTTCTAACAGACTTTCCTACTTTTTTCAAGGACTGATAACTTAGGAAAAATACTGATTTACATAAAAAATTCTACTTCTGAAATGCTAGAGTCCATTACTAAAGATAATTAAGATAATTAGTATAAAATTGTGGCACCTTTATTTGATGCAGCATAATGCTGCACCAAATAAACTCGCCACAATTTTATACTGATCTAGGTCTCCAAAAACACTGTTGAATCCAAAATTCAAGGACTTTTCATGCATATGGCCTTTGAGTGTTTTTCAAGTACTTTTCAAGGAAAAATTTAATTTTGAAGGACTTTTGAAGACGGTCCTGTATATTCAAGTTCTTTTCAAGCCTGTGCAAACCCTGAACAAACACAGTTCTTTTGTTATTGGCTTCCATAATTTCTTGGAAAACTATTTGAAATGCCATTGGCATTAATTTCAAGTAAACTGAACAACAGACCTTTTTTAAGACGCTTTTAACTATTTCCTTGTCATCTGCTGATAATCTTTGCAAACAGTTTGGACCTAGACCGTAGGACTGACAGAATGTCGGTCCTGACCTGGATCCAAACTGTTTGACACTCTGAAAGTGTTCCTGAAAAAAAATTCTTGAAAAAGTTAATTTTGAAACTAGAGGACCTGAAGGTCCTGAGGCGCTCACCTGACCTCTTTAATTATGTTAAAATAGGTCAAGGTCAACTACAGCTTATAATAAATTTTGTTTTACCATATATGGGGGTTGCAGCCATTTTGGTCAAGTGACTTAAAACAATCTAATAATGAATACTCCATCAAACAGCCCAGTGATATCTGAGGAACCAATGTTTATATAGGTATGTGGCAGTCTAAATGAGTGGCATTGGATAAAAGGTCACCGGTCAGCTTGACATTTGGTACTTATATAAAGCCATTGTCTCATAAGGTTAAACCTTTCTTGAAAGTATTATGATTTCGGCTTCAACAGTCATAGAAAAAAATAAACATTTCAAGATTATTCCCATATAAATGCATTCGGAATCAAATTTGACCTTGCCATAAAGTAGCTCAAGCTAGATTCTTCATTTGTGCAAACCTGGTAGAAACCACATCCCCAATGCTACATACCAAGTCCCAAGGCCATTGGCCTTTTGTTCCAGAGAATAAGATATCTAAAGGGTTTTAAACATATATGGGTGCGGTGGCCTTGACCTTGAAACTTATTTATAGCCATTGTCTCATCTAAGGTTTAACATATCAAGTGAGAATAATGACTTTGGCTTCGACAGTATTCAAAAAATCAACTTTTCAAAAAATTTCACATTTAGATGCAACCGGAAGCAAATTGGATCTTGATGTTAAGTAGGTCAAGGTCAACCTAGGATCATCATTTGAACAAACTTGGTAGGCCCAACATCCAAAATGTTACATACCAAGTCCTAAGGTCATCAGCCTTCTGGTACTGGAGAAGAAGATTTTTAAAGGGTTTTTACCATATATGGGCATGTCAGCCATCTTGGTCAAGACAATTTGTATAAATCTTGGCTAACTTATTGTAAGGAGTCTTCATATGAAATTTGAGTTCAATTGGCCCAAAGGTTTCTGAGAAAACTATGTTTTAATATATTAATGGGACTCAAATATGAGCGGCTTGGCTGAAAGGTCAAAGGTCAACCTTGACCTTTGGAACTTATTTATAGCCATTGTCACATTAGATTACACATATCAAGTGAATATGACGACATTGGCTTCAGAAGTTTTCAAACAATCAACTTTTAAAAAATTTCCCCATTTAAATACATTAGGAAGCAAATTTGACCTTGACGTTAAGTAGGTCAAGGTCAACCTAGGATCATCATTTGAACAAACTTGGTAGGCCCCACATCCCCGATGCTACACACCAAGTCCCAAGGTCATCGGCCTTCTGGTTCTGGAGAAGAAGATTTTTAAATGGTTTTTACCATATATGGGCATGGCGGCCATCTTGGTCATGTGACCAGGACCATTTGAACAAACTTTCGTTCCCCCATCCTATGGAGTCTCCATATGAAATTTGAGTTCAATTGGCCCAGTGGTTTCAGAGGAGAAGATGTTTGAAAATGTTGACGGACGGACGGACGGGCGGACGAACGACGGACGCCGGAGTCACTGGTATACTAATAGCTCACCTCGGAGCCTTCGGCTCAGGTGAGCTAAAAAGTCAGCAGACATTGCAGCAACTAAATATGGGTCAGTGTGCCACAGATGCCCTTGCTTGGGGCCATGTATGAGAGTAAAAGTCTTTGTACGGTAAGGGAAGATGCTTTTTTGCACATGCGATAAGGACATCTGGAATTGAAAATCTTATCTTACACATGCTATCTTACCCAGGACGTCAAGTAACGTCATCATGTGAAATTGCATCTTAGCATATTCAGGGACTTCCGGAAGCTTTTTTTAAATAAATAAATGAATAAATAAAAACAGCGGTGAGCAAGAAAAAGAATCCATTATTCGTGTGAGGGTAGGATAGAAAAATCCGTCCCTTGTGATCACAGTTTGTCATCACTCAGCAAGCCTTGTGATGCCAAACTGCGATCCTCAGAACGGATTTTTCTATCCTTACCCTCACACTCATGATTGATTCCATATTGAAGTCAAACTTTATGCCCCCATAACAAACGCATGAAAAATTACCCAGCATGTAAAGAGTTAAAAGAGTTCAATTTTCTCATATTCATTTTGACATTTAAGATTCCATAAGGAAATAAAATATCTATTCCAGTATTTGTATGGATTAAAGAACACCAAACATGAGAAAAATGTGAAAAACCAAAACAGCAACACTGGTTTTAAGAAAACGTTTGAAAATGCTGAAAGAGATGGACTGACTAAACAAAGTGTTTGCCAGCTAAAGACTTTAAAAGTAGATGTGCTACCTTTTGAAAAATTATGAAGTCAAACTTTTAACTGTTGAATATGTTTACTGATAGCTATTTCTGATTTTTAGCCCACCTGGGCATGGAGCTTTTGTGATGGGCAACTGTTCTATAATAATTCTGGAACATTTCCTGATGATTCCAGAACACTTCTTATCATTTAGTTTTTATTGCAATTCTAGAATTTTTTTACATTATTTTTCTGTCCTGAAATGTTGTCTGCTTTCTAAGTCTGCTATATATATTCGATCCTCATATATTCAAGTGCACTTCAGAAGTTCAGACTAGATTTTTTTCATGGAAGTAAACAATATGAACCCTCAGATCAGACGGGAGCTGTCTGATCTTTGCAATATAGGCAACCTTAAAGAACATATAACAGATGGGAGAGCAGACAACAAAAGTCATAACTGGCGGGCTATGAGTTTATTAATGAAATGTCCTACTTTCTCAATAATAAAGTTGTATACTATGGTTAGGCAATAATTGATGAAAAAGTAAGATTTAACCCAATTACAGTTCAATCATGATCTCTCATCAAATGAAATGTTTTTTCAACCATAAAGGTTATAACACTGGAGTGTTGTTTAATGTCCCAGTCACGGTCATGAAAAAGCTCTATGCCAAAACAGGGTAGACTTATACCTGTCCTGGGTAGACTTACACCATAAGCTCCAAGGTGGGCTTAAACTAAAGCTCTTGTGAGACTTATACCAAAGCTCCTGGGAAGGCTTAGATGAGCAAATATACCATATCTCAAAAGCTGCCAGCTGGAGCTCTAAAGGATCATTGACGGTTTGGGCCTTATACGCCTATTTTTCTGATTCACAGAACGCTGCTTTTGAGCTCCTAGTGTGGTGCATGTAGTATCAGTGCAATAGATGAATCTAATGGCAAGTGCCAGCTAGCAAAATATTTTCAAAATTCCTACGCACTCGAGTTATGGCGGGTAGAAAGGGGAGGGGGGTCTGAAATTTCATGAAAATAAAAAGTGCTTTAAAAAGTGATTTCTGCACGTTTCCTTGATTTATTTGGTAGGCATGGTGATATCTATTGATTATACCATATGCAGAGTATTAACGAATCGCGATAATTGATGAAATTGTTTTGAAAACAAAATATGTATTGTAATAAAATGATTTTGGGGAGATAATTTAGAAGTTACCTGTACATTTTTGACTATATGTACTGTAAATAATACAAAACTGAAAACTCAACAAAAGAAATAAATATTTTAGAAGGAATGAAAGTGTCCCATTTAGCATTGGAAAGTAAAACTGATTCTAACTAGATCCTTTGAATATTACTTTTGCTTTGTTTAAAGGGCATAGCATGTTGAATGTATTTAAAGTGTCCGAATATTTATGGTATACATATGCATGTATATCCCTATAGGAGACAATATATTGAACACTAAAGTATTTACCTGTTATAACTCTTTGCATGCCAGTGGATAATTTTGTCCTTTGCCAATAGCCTTTTGCAAACATTTTGAACCCAGATGAAGACCAACAGAATGTCCGTCTTGATCTGGATCCAAACTGTTTGACACTCTGATGGTGGTCCTGGGTGGTTTATTTTTAATAACTTTATTTTGAAGAAAGTCAGCAGACGAGAATAAAAACATGGACAATTCCCTAGCATGCAAATGAGTGTAGGACAAAAGCCCACTAGGACAAAAGCCCACTAGGACAAAAGCCCACTGGACAAAAGCCCACTAGGACAAAAGCCCACTGGGACAAAAGCCCACTAGGACAAAAGCCCACTTATATGTATTTAACAGGGATAGGTTTGAACTGATTGACAAACCCCAGGGGTAGGGGTACTCACAGTTGGTTTTCATACATTACGGCTCGGACCCAGCATCTACCGTTCACCCCCAAAATATATCATGAATTTCAAGCACCCCAAATAAATATTTGAAATTTAAGCAACCCAAGAAATATCCTCCATTCTGTACCTTGACCTTCAGAAAATACCCTAAAATGCATAGAAATGACCTCTAAATATAGTCCAATTTTATGATAGCCCAAAAAAATATCCACAAAATCTTCAGACCCCCAAAATATTCAGTTTTCTGAAAAAAAAAATAATATGAAAATATAAGAGTACCCCCTCCCCCCACTTCCCCCTGGGGGGTAAACAGACAGACACCGTAGACTTAAGATGAAGAATCTCCCTTTTTCTCAAATCTGAAATTTCAAACATCTCATATTATTTGGCACCTCTCATAAAAGTGCATGCTAATTGCTACTACCAGATCAAAGGGCATTTGTATTAATTAGACATATGTTTCCAAATTATAATAGATTGTTTGACCCAAACTGTAAATTGATTTTCTTCAAATATCAATGGGTTTTAACACCTTAATTAAGTTGTTTGTCACAACATACAGGAGAAATAATAATGTCAGTGTAAGCACACTGCAGGCGTGACTTACCCTGAAGGAGCAGTCTGATCAGGGTTAACAGTTTTATAAAAGACTTAAACCTATATTTTTTTCAAAGAAGTGGGCTTTTGTCCACCCTGCCAAATTTAGCAGTGGGCTTTTGTCCAGTGGGATATTGTCCAGTGGGCTTTTGTCCTAGTGGGCTTTTGTCCCAGTGGGCTTTTGTCCGTTCCCCCATGCAAATAGATAAGTACAGGACGTTTGCAAAATAATGTGTCATTTAAAAACAGTGAGAATTTTATTATGAAAAATGCATAAAACCTTGCTAATTCTACTTTTAATCGTTAAGTACTTTATATTAAACTAGCACAGAATACAAAGCAATTTAGGAGGTTGGTTCTAGAGAATTTCATTACTGTCATTAATTTCTTATTTGGTAGAAAAGGCATTTTATGGGCTTAGGCCCTGGGTTTTTGGGCTGCTGAACATCTTTCCCCCCCTTGTGCCAGCAAGCCACTTTCATACAATGTGTAAAATATGGTAACACATATACATGCAAAAGCTTTTGCTGGCACACAGGGGGGAATGATATTTTAAAAAATGTTTTCGGATTTCTATATATCTTAATGTAAAACTGATTGTTCTACCCAAAATTTTACATCTTTGAAGCATTTAATATCGAAAACGGATTTCACAGCCATAAAGTACTCAGGTCAGGGTAGCTTCAAGGTGAAGAAAGGGACAATTGACAAACTTTTATTTTTACTGAAAACCATAGGCATTTACCCATAGCAAGTGTCAATGATCCTTAGTCGACATAGGAGCTCAGTAAATTTGAAAATAAAATGTGCTAAAATTGAAAATAAAAAAGTTATCGCTGAAAATCAATGTGAAAAACATAAAAACTAGAGTTTAGGAGCTTTAAGGCATTCAACAGGCCCTCAAGAGTCAAGAGTAAATAAAGTAAAAAAAAAAAGTGACAGTAAAGAGTTGTAGCTCTAAAGGATAAAATTTGCATCATGCATTGAGTGAAACCCATAATGCTTCTGTTGCATAAAAATATAGCTAACGATTTGCAGCTGTAGAGAACTGTATAAAATTGTCATCATAACATGAGAAAGCATTTCTATGCCAACAACAAACATGCAGATCAGTCATACAGAAAGGAAATCATTGACTGTCATTTGTTTTAAGGACATTACTCATAAAATATAAATCTATAAAGCACATTCTAGACTTGACTGTTGACACTAATACCCCAATATAAACAGACATGCCAATTTCCAATTAATTAGGTGATACTGTTTACTGAGCAAATTGTTCTGTCCAAGATATAAGGCCAGAATTTTTTTAAGTTGATTTACGGGAATTTTTTTTCAGATTTAGGGTCGAGGGGACGAAAAAAAAAAAAGAAAAAAAAAAAAAAAAAAGCTCTGAAAATGACCAGTCAACTGGTCATTTTCAGAGCTTTTTTTTTTCCAGAGCTTTTTTTTAATTTTTTTTCTAATATCTCCAGAAAAAACAGTAAAACTAGTAAGGTAAACCAACAGTCTGATATTCCATCATTTTTCTAAAAATCTGGACAGGACTATCACTTTTGACAGTGTCACTCTCAAAAATACAGTCAGACAGAACCTCTAAAATATATTATTTTTTTCAACAAAACAAATAATATTTAGAAATTAAATTTTATTTTTTCTCTACTTTCGGGAAAATTACAGTAGGAGGGTTTGTAAATCAACTAATAAAAAAATTCTGGCCTAAGTAAGTTTAGTTTGAGCTTTATGTTCCAGCCAGTAAACAATATTTTTAGTCATGTGGGTTGAACAAATACTAAGCAGATGTTGCTCAAGGATTCAGTGAGGCTCGAACCTGGGACCACTCAATCAACTGTAAAGAACTTAGTATGCACTCTACCACTGAGCCAGTCTGCCGCAAGTAGATACTGATGGATATAATTGTGTAATGGTTACCATGTTTGACCTAATAAACGCATGCACTATGCACATTATAGCTTTTACAAAAAGTTTACCATATTTTGAACACAGTGTAGATCCGGATCAGCTGGCTTCTGATGAAGCCAGCCGATCAGTATCCACACTGTGTTCCACCCACTTGATGACTCCATATATACATATTATGAAATTGCACCACTGTACATACCTACGAGCAGGAAATCAAATTAAGTTATCACAAAAAGAACTTTGTGTGCACTTATAAGAGCATGTTCGTTCATTAGGTCCAATATGGTAGCTTTAATTTTTTCCAAAGCCAGCTGATTTTGGTCTTAATTATGACTCAGTTAGTGTACTCAGTTTTTGCTGTAGTTTAATCCTTTACTCCTTAGGCTATTTTTCGATCATGACATCTTTTTCTATTTTAGACAACATTGAAAAAATTCAAGAAAAATTTAAGTTAAGTTTTGAATACTTTTGAAAATTTTATGGAAAATGGAGCATTTGCTCCAAAAGAGCAAATGCTCCATTTTCCATATTATTAAAAGCAAATGCTCCATTTTCCATAATATTTTCAAATACGTGATATTACAAAGGTGTCAAAAGGCGTTATTATGGAGTAAAGGGTTAGTACATGTAATCACACTATCTGAATGTACAGTATTTTCCCAATCATGGCATTTCTTTACAAAAGACAGTGTTCAGTTTTCAATTTAGTTCCTTGTTTTGGATTCTGGGTGTGACATTTTTAATTCTTTTGTCAATCACTATCTTCAACGAAGGCAATATATCATGACTTATCTAAAACTGGCATTTCTTCCACAAATCACTTTCCCTCTGGAGATTTGCAGAGTCATGCAGCATAATAAATTTCTTTCAAATTGAGAAGTATTGCACTTTCCAGAGATAATATTAGTTGAGGCAATTGCAGAAGGGTAAAAGAAAAGTCTAAAAAATACAATTTTGACTGTATACACTTTGTTTGATTTGATTCTTTACGTCCCATCAACAATCTTTCAGTTATATAGGGACGGGTCTTCCTGGGTTGAACCAGTACTAAGCTAGGATAAATGTGTCTTGCTCAAGGACAACAACGCAGTGACGCCGGTGAGGCTCGAACCCGCAGCCCTTCGGCCCCGAGTCAAGCACTCTACCACTGAGCCACTGCGCTCCCTTGTATACACTTTGTCAGAATGATAAAGTGTGCCTCAGTATATATACAGCTTGCAACAAAGTGTACAGATGTGTCACATGATGATGACACTATTCCACACTGTGAATAATACATGTCTTGTCAACTAACACAAAGGACTAGATGAAACAGTAGCTGCACAATCATCATAATCAAATTTTTTATTAACATGCCGGTGCATCATCCACATCAGTGGGCCCCCTTCCAGGTAACTGGCTAGCTGCATGCATAGCAGATCTCACACCTGATGATGATCTCAAGGTTACCATTAGAACTCTCCACATGCCCAAATCAGCGAAGAATTCTCTCTCTCAAAATGAGGTTGAGGTCCTCAAGCTCAAGCTTTGCCAGCAGCTTGCTTGATCTTACCGTGGGCACATCCTCTGGCTTGATACTGCAGATCTGTCTGATCATGGCCCTATTATTGCGCTGCAAGCCATGCAGGTTCGTCTTGGTCAGTGGCCAGGTTTCACTGGCATACTAGCATGGGGCTCCGCACGCAAGAGCTGTATACATGGCCACGGGTCTTGTCAGAGAGGTGGCGGGATGTGAGATCTGGTAGTAGCTCCCTGAACTTCTTCCAGGCTGTTTTAGTGACAGTTATTCCACCAGCAGAAAGCATGTCATCCAGGTAGCAGAAGGAAGCTACCACCTCTAGCTTATCAGGTCCGACCTGGACTTCACTCTGTGGTCTGCCGTCAATAGGTAGGGCATTTCCCATGCACTGTGCGCACCTATGATCAGAATTTGGTGTCAGTCGTAGTAGCCAGCTGCATTTCATATGCACCCAAAGTTTGCAGCCATTGCAGTAGATGCTGTTGTTGCCTACTCCTGTACGACAGGAAAGCGCATGGGTATTGGCCTGAACTCTGCAAGAGCTCCAGGCCTGTAGCACAGATCATGACCTTTGTCTTTCCTGCAATAACCCTCAACCCCTTCTTCTCCATGACTTCTTTCCATATCAAGAGCCATCTGACACATTCCTCCAGGGAGTCAACAATGATGACAAGATCATCTACATTTAGGTCCTCCTTAGGGACCACCAGCCCGAAACTCACGTACCAAGGCCTCCAGCTCAATGATGAAGAGGCAAGTATGGATACCTGGCTGAAACCCTCCCCAACACATGGCCTTCTTCACCATGTCAATAGTGATTGGGATAGGCGGGCCTTCTAACGGCAGTTTGTTGGACAGGTGATCAGGGTCCCAGTCAAATTCAACGTTGAGAAGCCTTTCATAATATTCAGACCACGCATTCTGCTTTGCCTCCTCGCTCATTGACATTTCCCCAGCATCATTCTTCACTGGCTTGTCGCCTACAACATCAACATTCTCTTTCCTCATCTGGTTGGTGAGGCGGAAGATATCAGACGACTTGTGGCCTGAATGCCCTCATAGACCACCTTGTCTGCTTCGTGGTGTGCATGGTGCACCACATGTCTGGAGATGCCCTTGGCAGTGTTATATGATGCTCATGTGCATTTGCCAGCCTTCCATGCTTTGAATGCTTGGCGCTTGGCTGTGATGGCATCATCTACTTCCTTATTCCACCACCAAGTTTCACATCGCCATCTGTGGGTATTAAGATATTTAAGGTAAAGATTATATTTTCCCCCATTTGCCTTGCAATTTTTAAGCCTCAACGAAGCTGATATTGACCAAAAAAAATGAAATCTGCCCAAAACTCTCATTTTTGTTTTTTTAATTCCACCTATAATACTGCAAGTATCATTGAGTCTGGTGCTTTTGGCTGATGCAAGGATTGTCCAGACTGGATCCAATTTATAACAATCATCTTTTTATCTCTGACTGTCATTCAGAAGATTATGCCTACCAGTCATAAATGATTGATCACAACATGGAAGCTGATGATTTGGTCAACTACCATATTGGTCCCTTCACTCTTTGCATGCTGACTATTTTTTCCAGCTTTTATTGTCATATGCTTGCTAACTTTTTTCAAAATTAACTTTTTTCAAAAAAAAATGTTTCAGAAACATTATCAGAGTGTCAAAATGGTTTAGATCCAGATCATGACCGGTGTTGTGTCGGTCCCGATCTTGATTAAACAGTTTGCAAAGGTTTCAGCAGATGACAATTTTAAAGTTGCCGCAAGCAAGGACACAGTTGTGGTGCAATAATTTTCTTGATTTTAGAAAAAAATGTGTATAGGCTTGGAACCAACTGATCATTGGAATTCTCTCAGGTTTTTAAGCTTTCTAGACAAAAACATTGGCATGGAAACACAAAAAAATATTTCCATTTGTGTCATCAATGTTGCAACCAATAATTCCTTTAATATAGCAAAGTATGAAAGCCATTATGTGTCACTCCATGCCACAAGATATTATTTCTAAGAAGATTATATTTATAATCTATAAGCCAACTTTCCAGATAAGATCAAAACACAGACCAGATTTTCTGATAATTTTGTCTGTCATATATCTAATTGCCTCCCAGCACCAATTTGTATGATTCCCCCACATAAATTCTTTTGTAAAAAAATAATGATCTGCATTATTATATGGGCCTCCATGCGGAAAAACCAGTCTTCCGGGGTTTGCGAACATCAAAGGCGCAGACCAGCCTGGGCATGCATGCAGACTGTTCAGCACATTTGTTATACACTTAATGGAAAGTATCATATCTAGACTTGATACAGGTGAAATTTCAATTTTCTAGGTAGTCTCTATAGCTGAGGAGACTGGTTTGAATATTGTTTTGTTGGAAACCCCAAAGACAGGTTTTGTCTCGACGAGGCCCATAATGTTATCAGCTATAATTAGCAAATGGAAAGCATGGCATGATAGGGTAGTGATTTTATAATGTGGTGCTTTCCTGAAAGTCCATGCCAAACCAATGAGTTGCTGATGAGACAGTCAATGATTTCCATTCATGGTTTACCGATTTTGCTGTAATGATATTGATTTCATTTCATGATGAGCCGATTTCATGTTCATCCAATGATTAAAAGGTAAAAACACATGACATAGTAATAATGTAAATGATTTCATGATAAGGAAATTATTTGATGATCAACCAATTATGATACGTCAATGATTTCATGATGATTCTATAATGAATTTATTGCAAGACATTAATTAATGGAATGACAATGATTTGAAATTGGGTTAATGATTTCATGGTGATTCAATGGTGGCCTAAAAATGTTAGTCAAATGTCATGCTAGTGATTTCATGATGGGTCAATGATTTCATGGTGATTCAATGGTGAACTAAGTGGGGACCCACTAAATTGTTAGACAAACGTCTTGCTGTTGATTTCATGATGGGTCAACAATTTCATGGTGATTCAATGGTGAACTAATTTGGGACCCACTAATTGTTAGACAAATGTCTTGCTGGTGATTTCATGATGGGTCAATGATTTCATGGTGATTCAATAGTGAACTAATTGGGGACCCACTAATTGTTAGACAAATGTCTTGCTGGTGATTTCATGATGGGTCAATGATTTCATGGTGATTCAATGGTGAACTAATTGGGGGCCCACTAATTGTTAGACAAATGTCTTGCTGGTGATTTCATGATGGGTCAATGATTTCATGGTGATTCATTAGTGAACTAATTGGGGACCCACTAATTGTTAGACAAATGTCTTGCTGGTGATTTCATAATGGGTCAATGATTTCATGGTGATTCAATGGTGAACTAAAAGGGGGACCACTAATTGTTAGACAAATGTCTTGCTGGTGATTTCATGATGGGTCAATGATTTCATGGTGATTCAATGGTGAACTAATTGGGGACCCACTAATTGTTAGACAGATGTCTTGCTGGTGATTTCATGATGGGTCAATGATTTCATGGTGATTAAATGGTGAACTAATTGGGGACCCACTAATTGTTAGACAAATGTCTTGCTTGTGATTTCATGATGGGTCAATAATTTCATGGTGATTCAATGGTGAACAAATTGGGGACCCACTAATTGTTAGACAAATGTCTTGCTGGTGGTTTCATAATGGGTCAATGATTTCATGGTGATTCAATGGTTAACTAATTGGGGACGCACTAATTGTTAGACACATGTCTTGCTGGTGATTTCATGATAGGTCAATGATTTCATGGTGATTCAATGGTGAACTAATTGGGGACCCACTAATTGTAAGACAAATGTCTTGCTGGTGATTTCATCATGGATCAATGATTTCATGGTGATTCAATGGTGATTTTAGTTTAGTTAAAGGGGACCCACTAATTGTTAGGCAAATGTCTTGCTGATGATTTCATGATGGGTCAATGATTTCATGGTGATTCAATGGTAAACTAATTGGGGACCCATTAATTGTTAGACAAATGTCTTGCTGGTGACTTTATGATCGGTTAATGATACCATGGTGATTCAATGGTGAACTAATTGGGGACCCACTAAATGTTAGACAAATGTCTTGCTGGTGATTTCATGATGGGTCAATGATTTCATGGTGATTCAATGCAGAACTAAGTGGGGACCCACTAATTGTTAGACACATGTCTTGCTGGTGATTTCATGATGGGTCAATGATTTCATGGTGATTCAATGGTGAACTTATTGGGGGTCAAATAATTGTTAGACAAATGTCTTGCTTATGATTTCATGATGGGTCAATGATTTCATGGTAATTCATTAGTGATATAATTTGGGACCCACTAATTGTTAGACAAATGTCTTGCTGATGATTTCATGATGGGTCAATGATTTCATGGTGATTCAATAGTGAACTAATTTGGGACCCACTAATTGTTAGACAAATGTCTTGCTGGTGATTTCATGATGGGTCAATAATTTCATGGTGATTCAATGGTGAACTAATTTGGGACCCACTAATTGTTAGACAAATGTCTTGCTGGTGATTTCATGATGGGTCAATGATTTTATGGTGATTCATTAGTGAACTAATTGGGGACCCACTTATTGTTAGACAAATGTCTTACTGGTGATTTCATAATGGGTCAATGATTTCATGGTGATTCAATGGTGAACTAAAAGGGGACCCACTAATTGTTAGACAAATGTCTTGCTGGTGATTTCATGATGGGTCAATGATTTCATGGTGATTCAATGGTGAACTAATTTGGGACCCACTAATTGTTAGACAAATGTCTTGCTGGTGATTTCATGATGGGTCAATGATTTCATGGTGATTCAATGGTGAACTAATTGGGGACCCACTAATTGTTAGACAAATGTCTTGCTTGTGATTTCATGATGGGTCAATGATTTCATGGTGATTCAGTGGTGAACTAATTGGGGACCCACTAATTGTTAGACAAATGTCTTGCTAGTGATTTCATGATGGGTTAATGATTTCATGGTGATTCAATGGTGAACTTATGATTTCATGATGGGGCATTTATTTCATTTTAATTAAAGTGGCTTGCCAATGAAAATATGATCAGCCAACAATTTTATGAAAAGGAATGATTTCAGGATTATCAGAGACAACCATATCTGTACAAGTTGTGTTCAAATATTCCCTTTTCGAAGACTTGTTTCATCTGTCTTACTCCATCAAAATACCTGTATTCATTATCTGTATTCAGCCAATGATTTTATATCCAGATTAGGAATTCCTTCTCAAGTTGTGTAAACCATTAATCATGCATAGAGGCTGTGTTCAGGTGTTAGAATTAATATATCTGTCATATTAATGTATTTACCCTATGTATTCAGAAACCTGTAAGACATATACGTATGAGGGGCCTGGATGGAGGGGTTTAAAAATCTCTAATCATAAAAAAAAATTGTCACTTAATCGCTAAACCATAAAATATTTGCCTAATCGATACAATTCACCTGTCCATCAGTAAATTCGACACTTTCACTTTAAAACTTGGTCCAAAAGCACTAAATGATATACCCCAAATTGTCAACACCATATTTTTGAATGGCAGTAATGTCGAAATCCTGATCGGAACGATCTGAAAGAAACAGTCTGATCAGTATTTACACTCATTGATTAGGCTTCTAGGTTAATACCGCAGCTAATGATATATTCTAACATATATCAGTGTTTGCAATTTCACGAAAGTTTTGATTTGATTCTTTACATCCCATCAACAATCTTTCATTATAAAGGAATGGGTTTTCCTGGGTTGAACCAGTACTAAGCTAGGATTATTGTTCTTGCTCAAGGACACAAGGCAGTGACGCCAATGAGGCTCGAACCTGCAGCCCCTCGGTCTCGAGTCAAGCACTCTTCCACTGAGCCCTGCGCTCCCAATTTCACAAAAGTAAAAAAAAAAATAATAATTATAATAAAATAAATAAATAAAATAAATAAATAAAAAGAAAATGTCTATTATCTTCAATGATGCCAATAAACAAATTATAATATTAATCCCACTCAAGATAGTATATCGTAACACATTCTTTAGTCACAGAATCATAATTTGTCTCTCAATATTAAGCTTGGCAAACAGTGCAGGCCCAATGAGATTCTATTTTCTGCATCTCATGTGGGTCTACTCTGTTTGTTGCTGGTTGACTCCAGAGATTTAATCCACTATATATTAATTCCCAATTATGTTAATCCAGAATTACAAACATGATGTTTCACTCTGATGAAGTATTCCACAGATGAATTATTCCACAGGTTTTGTGTGTGTATCAGTTCTGTTTGGATTAATGATCCACGCTTCATTACCATACCTGCCACACAGGTGCAGGTAACAGGCTTATCCTGACTGTTAGTTTTCTCATTTCTCGACAAAAACATATGTTGTGGGGTTCATTGGAAGCGTCTCATTGAGACGCTTCCAATGAACCCCACAACTAATGTTTTAAAAAAGAAATTAAGGAACTATCGCCATTTTTGGTTGAAGAAAGCTACTTATCCGGTGATGTATGATCTATAGATGATTATCCTATGTAATCGGTTACACCTTAAGATATCGGAGATTTTAGTCGCAGACTGAATTTGAATCCTCTTGATCACCAGCCTGCACACAGACAATTGATTTGCAATTTATTGCACATGTGTAAAATATCATCAAGCAGCATATAATCTTATCAGACTGCACTTATCTGCAGTCTGGTCAGAGAATTATGCGCAGTTTTCAACGACCCAAAGAGATGTTTTCTCTGCGCGTGGCTGTTACATTGTAATCCCCAGTGTTAAGTCTTTACCTTATTAACCCTTGTCCTGTCGAACCCAGATAAATCCTTTTTTGAAAACATTGTAGATCCAGATCAACAAAGTTTTCTACTCTGATTGAAAATATGTCAGGCCTTTAGTTAAGAGTGCTTACCCAAAAAATTAGTTTCTTATTTCTCAACCAAAACATATGTTGTGGGTACTCAAAAGAATTGTCTCAATGAGACGGTTCTTTTGAGCACCCAAAACATACGCTACAACTGATGGGTAAGAAAATATTAACAATTTTACGCTCAAAAATTTGGTTAATCTAAACCTATGTATGTACTTACAATTTGCAGGTTAACAGGATAAAGATTGAGGAGTTATAGAACATAAAAATATTCAGCAGGACAAGGATTTAAATATTGGAGGGAGGCCAATGTTGGGATCTAAATATAATGTAACAGAATAGAAACAATTTCCGTGTCAAGAAGTATTTTTTAGTCAAAAGTTTGTTTACATGCGCGTAGGTTGTTGCACATAACTGTTACTGTTCAATGTCCTGGTTACCATTGAGTCTTTGCATGCTGGGTAAAAGTGCATGATGTTTTGTCCACAAAACTTTTGCTGCTATTTTTTTTCAAAATCAAGGCCAGAATTTTTTTTATTAGTTGATTCACGGGAATTTTTATTTCAGATTTAAGGTCGGGGGATGAAAAAAATATAAATAAACTAGAACAAGTGTCCATGGGACATGGATGCCCCCGCCTATTGTTTTTATACACCTGCTGACAAAAATACCCGAAATTTGCACATCTTCAGCCTTGACAAAAATACCTGAAATTTGCACATCTTCAGCCATAGTGTCTATAAGCTTCTGTAGTAGTCGAGTCTAAAAACGACTAAGTTCAAACTGCGAAAAAATTATAAAAAAATTAATCAACAAGGTACATAGTGTCTATAAGCTTCTGTAGTAGTCGAGCCTAAAAACGACTAAGTTCAAACTGCGAAAAAATTATAAAAACTGCGAAAAAATTATTAAAAATTAATCTGAAGATTATATGCAAATGTAAAGCATATATTCCGTTCTTGACAAAACAACTGTAAAGTTTAAAAAGGATTTAGTAAAATTGTAGGAGGATTTGTGCTCACAAGGTATCTAATGTCCATAAGCTTCTGTAGTAATTAAACCCAAAAATGACTAAGTTCAAACTGTGAAAAAAGTGACAAAAAATGATCTGAGGGTTATATCCAAATGTCATGCACATCATCAGTCCTTGACAAAAACACCAGTAAAGTTTCAAAAGGATTGGGATAAAATTGTAGGAGGAGTTGCGCTCACAAGGTACCTAATGTCCATAAGCTTCTGTAGTAATTTAGCCCAAAAATGACTAAGTTCAAACTGTGAAAAAAGTGACAAAAATTGATCTGAGGGTTATATCCATATGTCATGCACATCTTCAGTCCTTGACAAAAACAACAGTAAAGTTTCAAAAGGATTGGGATAAAATTGTAGGAGGAGTTGCGCTCACAAGGTACCTAATGGCCATAAGCTTCAGTAGTAGTTGAGCCCAAAATTGACTAAGTTCAAACTGTGAAAAAAGTGACAAAAATTAATCTGAGGGTTATATCCAAATGTCATGCACATCTTCAGTCCTTGACAAAAACACCTGTAAAGTTTCAAAAGGATTGGGAAAAAATTGTAGGAGGAGTTGCGCTCACAAAGTACCTACCTAAATGATGGACGAACGGAAGGACGCACGGACGGACGGACATGGGCAACGCTTAATGCCCTTCCGCATTCTACGAATAGCGGGGGCATAAAAAGATCAGTTCCACATGCATCATATGTGGTATAAAGACCAGTTTGATATGTATTGCATGTGCTATAACCGTCTCTAGATTTGCCATGGCATTTTGTTGTTTTCCATGGAATTTGTCAAGTTTCCTGTACGAAAATTCTAACCAAAATCCACCCGAATTACAGGTGGATTTCAGGCGAAACTGACATGGAGTTTCAATTTTCCAGCTGGAATTGACAAGGAGATGGAATTCTTGCAAAAATCCAGGTGGGATTACCGAAAGATTCCATGTGGATTTTTCTGATTCCAGCTGGAAACTTTCAAGCACATGGAATTTCTTTCTCAGGATTTATCCACCTGGAATGTTTCCTAATAGTCTTTAAAAATCCACCTGGAAACTCTTAAGGACAAGGAATTTTAGGACTTACAAAATTTCTTTCAACCAGTATTTTTTCTCAGCTGGATTTTTTCCTTAGCAGCTACACAGAAACAGATTTTTTTCTCATTTCAAACTTAGAACTTTTTTTAAACAAATTTTGAAATCTGATCTGTACATGGGGACATTAGTTACCAAGATATTTTATCTGCAGGAACTTTAAACCCTTAAGAGTAACAGCAAGAATTGCATCTGAAAAAATTGTCTGCTTGAGTCATCTGCTGCATCATATATGCTAAACTGTCTGCTTATGTGCAGATCAAGATGGGCCCTAATGGAAATCACAAGTTCTAATTAGCTTCCAAAGTGCTTTAGGCTTTCTAAGAAATACACTTGGACCTGCTCTGAAATAAATTGAAGACTTACAAAATGTTGACTTATCAGTTGGACCTAGATCCCCCCATCCTGATGACCAAAGAGCATATATACCCCCCCCCCCCCCCCCCCTTTCACCCTAATCATCTTGTCAGGCTTATAGGGCTGGACAATTTCGGAACAAAAGGTCAGTCACAAATCACGGATGTTTCTCTACACTTAAGAAAGCTTATACTTGTCATAGCCGACACATGATTTAGAATTTAAATTTGATTGGTCCAATTTTAGGATCATAGTAAGCAACAATGGCAGATGATTAAAAATAACTAACCACAAACATCTGATGATTGAATACTGAATATTTTGTCTTTGTTTTCTCCAGATTGATGCAATGGCAAAATTAACCCAGCCTGTTGCACAAATCCACTTCGTTTTACGACTTTCACTTTGTGACCCCCTGCAAAATAGATTTCTTAACTCGAGTGAAGTTCAAGAACAGTTCTTGAAATTAGCAAGAATTCTTGAACTGTTCAATAAGATTTGTACTTAAACTGTTCAAGAACATAAATAAGGAACAATTCAAAAACTTTTTAAGAATACCTGATGTTCTTGAATTTTTCATAAACTGTTCTTGAACATTTTAATGACTTTTCTTGAATGCAGTGTTGACTCTGATGTTCTTGAACTGTTCTTAAATGTGTTCTTGATTTTTTCAATGACTTTTCATGAACATAATATTTTCTTGAACTGTTCTTAAATTTGTTCTTGACTCTTTCAAAGACTTCTTGAACATGATGTGCTGTTTAACTGTTCTTTCATTTTCTCTTGATTACTTCAAAGACTTTTCTTTTCTTGAACATAATATGTTCTTGAACTGTTCTTACATTTGTTCTTGATTATTTCAGACTTTTCTTGAATATTATGTGTTCTTGAACTGCTCTTACATTTGTCCTTGATTATTTCAAAGACTGAATTCTTTTGAACATAATGTGTTCTTGAACTGTTCTTACATTTGTTCTTGGTTATTTCAAAGACAGTCCATGAACATTATTAAATATGTTCTTGAACTGTTCCAAAGTGTGTTCTTGATTATTTCAAAGACTTATCTTGAATACGAAGTGTCGATCTAACTTAATTTATTGCATATTTCGCCTCATTTTGTTACTTTATATAGCTTTCCACCTGTATTCCATCTCATGTGAGGGATAAAAAAATCCACCAGTATTTTTTCTAAGATTCCATGAGTTTAAATTCACCTGGATTCCGGCTGGACGTTTTCGTACAGGTTTCTACAGCCAGAAAATGATCAAATTTGCCGTGGATTCCATAGAAAACTGCCGTAGATTCTACGAAATAAGTAACTTTCCGTAGAAAACGTTTTCTATGGATTTGTTTTCCACGGAATTAATGGCATTTTTTCCGTGGTTTCACTTTTTTTCTATGGATAATTGGTTTTTGGCCATGGATTACATATTTTATGCCGTGGAAAATGGACTTAACAAATTTTCAGAGCCAAAAATGAACGGCAAAATAACTTTGCCAATTTTTGGAATGGAAAATGACTTAGTTTTATTCTGGTACCTGAGAGCATTGAACAAATGACTTTAAATTTCTTTCAAAAATGTGTGAATGAGTGCCTTGAGATATTGATAATAATTATTGTTATTAAGTACAGGCCTTGCATTCAGCTACATCTTTGTACTCAGTGGTGATTTTCTAATTTCATTTGATACCAAAGAGGTACATTTTTACATAAGGCACATTGGGTGTTGTCAATGACATTCAAAAGTAGACTTTAAAACAAAACGCAGGCTTTACCTAGCAACCCACCCTGTTTTGGTGCTTTCTATGTGATATTTAAGACTATAACTGGATCAGAAGGAAAATATGAATTCTGCCAGGTTAAGAGAAAATCTCTCTTATATATTTGCAAACAATGAAGTCACAGGTCAGCCTGTATAGCTGCCTACTCAGATCAGCATCTTTGTTTAAGAGCCAATGCTGACAATATCAGTTGGCACAAAGCAGTAGATAAATAGCCATAGATTACATGGAAAAGAATCACGGCAATTTTCTACAGAAAAAAGTGACATCACTTCCTGTTTTGATTCAATTTGGAGGAAAGCATTTGAAGCACATATTTGGTATGTTGTTTATTTCAATTTCTGATATTATTTAAGGCTAATTTGATTTCTCTTCCATGCCATAAATGTATACTCAGAAGAAAAAGTTTAGTCAGTATTTATGTTTTCTCATTAAATCAACAATACTGCATATATCATTGTCAAATTTTATACATGAGTTGTATTATCCTAGCTTTACATGTACCTGTTTATTGCCTGGCAAATAATGTCTTTATTAGACTGTATCAACGAAATTTCAAAATGCACGATGTGCACGTGCTGCGGTAAACCGGCAGGGTTATTTTCACATATACTGTTCGATATTGAAAGAGAGTTGTTCCGTTTGTTATAATCCGGAGAAAATTTAGTGCTAGCAAGCTTAATTCGCCATCCAGGCTATCAACAAATTACAGAAATACCGCGTTTTGACGTCATGAAACAGGTACACGCGTTGCTGACGTAACACGCAGTTTTGGATGCAATGAACAAACAATTTATCATCTGCAAACACGTCTTCAACTGCCTGGCAGTAAAAATGACAAGCTTCCGTTGGGGAGACCACGGAAAACGATGCCATTTGAAGTTAGGGTCATAGTGAAGTCAACATGACGTAATCGCCTCATGGTCGCTTGGAAACTTCTTAAATTCCTTAGTCATGCAACAGGTACGAGAATTTCCGTCTGTACTGCCAGAAATCGTCTAAGGGGCGCTAGACTGATTTTTGAGTTATGAAACTTGAATTTTAATATTGACCACTTTGTGTAATTTTGATGAAGAATATGGGTCAATATTGTCAATATTAAGACTGTCTGTTGAAAATGTTCACATCTGTAAGACATTACATGAATTTTATTTTGAGTAAGGTTTTTGTCAATATTAAGACTGTCTTACAAAAGTATTGCACACAGTGTCTGTACTGACTAAACTTTTTCTTCTGAGTATATTATGGTTTCAAAATTGCCATAGCATTGCCTGGTTTATTCACGTGAGTGATACTCAACTTTGTTTTGAATAATCATTTAATTGCTCTTAGGAGCCTATACCCCACCCATCACAAAACAATGTATATCTGTTCAATGTTGTTTTTGTTAGTGTGCTTTTCGAAAATATGTTTCTCCCTAATTTTCTTATTTGCTCATTTTTTCAATTTTTATTCACTTAAAATTTAATGGTATTATCAAATGTGAATAAGATTTCAATTAACAATGTTTCAGTCATATTGAGCCAATGAGTACATTGGTGAGAAACTGTTCTGCTCTGTTTTGTGGAAATTTTCCGTGGAATTGATGGAAGATTTTCCATAGAATCTACAGAAACTTTCCATGGAATCAACGGCATATTTCCGTAAAATCTACGGAAGCATTCCATGGAATTAACGGCATATTTCCATAGAATTTACGGCATTGTTCCATGGAATCCACTAAACTTCCATGGAATCAACGCCAAAAATCTATGGCATTTCATGAACTTCCACAATTTTTTTGTTGTTGTTGGTTTATTTGCCATCAACTGCCATGGAAACCTTAAAAATGCCGTCCGAATACTCCGTAGATTTTAACCGCGGATTTCAAGGGTTTTCCATGGCAAATCTAGAGAAGGGAAAGACCAGATCCACATGTATCACCAGTGCTATAAAGACCAGTTTCACATTAATCAAGTGATTGTGTGTTATTAAGATAACTTTCACATTAATCATATATGCTTTAAAGACTAGTTCCACATGTACCAGACCAGTTCCACATATAACATATGAGCTATAAAGACATATATGTACTATAGGACAGCCCATCTGGGTTTCACCATTTGCCAAAGAACCCAGAAAGAGGTTTCAACTTTACAGATTCTGAAAGGTACATTTTGTCGCACAGAGGCAATTATATTATGTTTCCTCAGCATGAAAGAAAAATATTTATTGGACAAAATTGACAAATAAATTAATTTTGCGCTTGAAAAGTTACCCTTAGAGAACTAACAATAATTATAATGAAAATGACAAACTTTCCACTTTTTATTATGACCCTATTCAAACAATGCTCTCTAAGTTTGCACTTATTACCATCTTCCCCCAACCAGTCATGACGAGTTGTCTTCTCTTCTGTCTGCCTATGTATTATAGGTAGCTTTAATTGCAAACAATATGGACCAAGATCAGACTATTCTCATAAGGGAACAGTCTGATCAGGATTCATAGTGCTTCAAAGAACAGTTTGATCAGGGTTCATAGTGCTTGCAATGCTTCCATGATAAAAGCTAGCATGAAATTTGTTTGTTTCAATTCTTTACGTCCAAGTCAACAATTTTTAGCCATGTCAGGACGGGTCTTCCCGGGTTGAACCAGTACTTAGCAGCGGATAAAGTGCCTTAATTGCTCAAGGACACAACACAGATACTCCGCTGGTGGTGAGACTTGTAGCTACCCTTCAATCCCAGTCAAACACGCAACCAACTGAGCCAATGCGCTTCATGCAAGTCTGAAGTGCACTTGAATATATGCAGCAGATGTAAAAAGCAGGCAACATTTTCAGGACAAATATTGGGAGGATAAGGGTTAAAAAGCATGTGCAATAATAGGACTTACAGGTAAACTTTTATCATTTTTGTTGTCTGCTGATTTTTTTTTTTAAATTAAAATTTTCCAAAAAAAAATCTTTCCCGGATACCATCTGGGAATCAAGCAGTTTGGATCCAGACCAGGCATGTGTACAGAACTGGATTCAAATTGTTTGCAAAGCTTATCAGCAGGCTAATTTTGTTGTCACTGGCAGGCAGAGAGCTAAAGACATCTTAAGATGGTGTTTTCAATTCAGGGTTCTACAGACTTATTTTGATGGTAAATTTGATGGTAATTTTGTCTTATGACTAGAGGCTGTCAAGCTGATCATTTCAATCAATGCCAGAAAAAGGTCTCTCAGCAGAAACTCTAGACTGGCTCCAGTCCTTAAAACAATTTTTCATCAATGTGTCATATCATATACTTGTAGCCACTCTAACTCTGATGGCTCTGTGTCATATCATATACTTGTAGCCAGTCTTACTCTGATGGCTCTGTGTGATATATCATATACTTGTAGCCAGTCTAACTCTGATGGCTCTGTGACATATCATATACTTGTAGCCAGTCTTACTCTGATGGCTCTGTGTGATATATCATATACTTGTAGCCAGTCTAACTCTGATGGCTCTGTTTTAAAACAGAGCCATCAGAGTTGGACTGGCTATAAGTATATGATATGACACATTGATGAGAAATTGTTTTAAGGACTGGAGCCAGTCTACAGAAACTCCTGAATGAAGTGTGTATAATGTAGGGTTGGAATGGCAAAAGTCACACCTTGATAAGCTCACAAGCATAGGAAGACCACAAAGTTGTCACTCATTAAATTTAAGCAGATGAAAAATTGACGCAATTGAGCCATGACGTGATTTCCAACAATGTGGCATTTTCACATGAACAGACTCAGACAAGCATGCCCAGCCATCTGTTAAGCTTAGAAACTCCAAGTGCTGTTCGGCCAGTAGCTGAACAGTCACAGAATATTCAAACGACAAGCAAAGGCTCTGATCAGACTGCGCGTATGCGCAGGCTGGTCTGAGCCTTTGCTGGTCGCACATTGTTGGATATCTCATGTCGTGGCTCAATTATCATCAGTCCTTTTATTATAAAATAGTAGGCTTCACCTGAGAGGATTGTGAATTCACCTGTGTGGATTTACAAAATTTTTGAATGACTGTTTTAGTTTAACCCTTAATGTGCAGGAGTCAAGTTACCATATTAGATAATGAACCAAGGGGAAAGAAGTATACTCGTTTTCTATACCTGTATTTCATTGGCTGTCTAATATATAAGCATGTACAAAATTTTGGGACCCCTTCGCCGTATGACAACTTATACCACCGTACTGTAGCATGTTCCTAATGTATTTAAAACTTATCTAACTTATTCAGTGTACACCAACGTACTTGCTGAATTTCTCATATGCCCACATATGTTAGTGCTAACATACCTTAACGTATGCATAACTTACCTATTGATGATATCTAACTTATGCATAACATATAAGCAATACGTCGGCATACGCTGAAGACTTTTTATGCAAGTACAAAATTTTGGGATCTCTTCGCCGTATGACAACTATACCAACGTACTATAGCATGTTCATAACGTGTTTAAAACTTATCTCTAACTTATTCAGCATAAACCAACGTACTTGCTGAATTTCTCATATGTCGGTATAAGTTGGTGCTATACATCGTAGTGTGACAGGGCCTTAAGGTTGATTTGTGAATAATTGGTCAATACATGTAATTCTGTGACGTTTTTTCTTCTTCTAAAATTACAATGAGGAAGAGATAAAATAACCAGAGGAAGAGATGCAGACCATGACAGCAAGAAAACAATTAAAGAAAAGCAACCAGCTCCCTCTTCCTCAACGAGATGATTGCAAAAAGGAGAACACCAAGCACTGCACAACAAAACAAGGACCAAACACAGAACTCCCACAAATAATAAGAGCAACAATAAAAAATGAATTAACAACAACAGAACCACCATCTCAGAATAGACAGCAACAAAAGCTACTGGAGGAGGGGAGGACTGAACTTGTTTTCATGGATATTGTGAGAACAGAAACATTAAGTGATTTGACACCGCTAAGGACTTGTCAGTTTATTCTTGTTTACAGTCAGTAAACGGTATTTGAACATTATTATGAAAGACGAGAATGATGCAGGTGTTGAAAATTGGTTTCAGTATTTGGGTAGAGCAATGACCAACATCTCATCTGCATTAAAAGCAAAAAGTATTTCAAAATTGGGCAATGCTTAGATGGCAATCCCATTTTTTTTTCATTTGTTCAACCCGAATAGAGGGAAAAAAAAATAGTAAATTGACTGGCTTGCCTGAAGCTAAGAGAGATTTGTTTGAGCATTTGTTTAACATCCTACCAACAGCAAAGGTCATATGGAGATGGGCCCATGGCTTAAAGTCTCGTCTTACACACTGGAGAAGATAAGAAATAAACTTAGTAGAATATCAGTCTAGTGAAGGGCTTGTGAATGCATTTTTATAGGTATATAGAAGCTTTCCCACAGAGTATATGATTGTTGAGAAGAAGGATGGTTCAAAATATGTTTTTTTTATTTTAGAAAAAAGAACTTTAAAAAAAAACCTCTTATCCTCTCCCTGTATTTGACATTTTGGCATTGTTGGGAAAGGTGAAATATTTTACTTCCCTTGATTTGAAGAGTGGGTATTGGCAGGTTTTAGTGGTTGAGCCAGACAAGGAAAAGATAGTCATTCCTTGTTATCTGGGTCTTTTTTTAGATCAAAGTCATGCCATTGGGTCTTTAGAATGCTCCAGCAGTGTTTCAGGAGTTGCTGCAGTGGTTTTTCAAGGTCTTGGTGATTTAGTAATAGTGTATCTTAACTATATCTTAGTATTTAGTCTAACCTTGGAGTATCATTTACAGAATTTCGACACAATCTTTGATAGGTTGCAGAAGCATGATTTGAAACTGAAGTTGAAGAAATGCAATTTCTTGAAGTCTGAGACAAACTATCTTGGTTTTATAATTGGTATAGATGGATTCAAACTTGGTCTTCAGTCTTTGCTTCCAAAGGATACCCTTTTAAGAACATATTGGTCCTATAAAAAAGCAGGCTGTAAGATCTCTCCCAATGCCCACTAATGTTAGAAAGGTTGAGTCATAAATGTTAAAATGCCAGAATTGATGACATTTTAACATTTATTAGAGTGATAAATACATCATCTGAGGGTTTGAAAACTAGAAAAGTTTTTACTTTTTAGCATTTTAGTTTTTATGAGCAGTTGACATTTCATGAAAAAGTTTTAGAACCTCGAGACCTGCACTATAATTTGATTGCTGCATATACAAGTTTAAGGCGATAAATACCATTCTTTCCTCATCCTCAGTCATGATACTTTAGGATCATAAGACACTACCATGATCAGAGAAACATCAGCTTCAAATGACAAAAGTGACCTATAATTAGTAACCTTCTAAAGACCAGTATTGGAGTAACAAAACTCCTACAAAGACGATCATAGAAGAATCATTTACCATTCTTTTATACATCACAGTTGCTGCTAATCAGCCTTGTGCGCCATCCATACTTTCCCACTTCACTTTTATGAAACCACATCTTGAGATAACCAGGCCCTGAGGTTATAAAACTTTTTTTCATGCTCAACTAAACCGTGAGAATGAAATTTATCCTGATCCTAAATGTTAAAATTGCAACATTTTAGCATTTATTAGCAGGATAAATACAATATCTGAGCACTTTTATAAGGCATGAAAAATATTATTTTTCAGAATTTTAGCTTTATGAGCATTTGAAAATTCATGCATGAAAAAGCATGTATAACCTCAGGATCTGGTTGTAAGACCCAAAAACAGGTTTCTTTTGATGGGGCAGTGTATCATTTGAGCACGTAAACAAAGCTGATTGTGAATGACGCCATCTACATCTGCAGCATTAGCTTTGATAATCTGTCTTGCCACACAAGGCATGCTTCGGCATACAATAACATCATTATATAGAAACAAGGGATTCCTCTGTCTTGATCATGCACTCTCAATAGGACAACAGAAATTATGTTTGTCATAGATAAAAGATGCAGCAGTTTTCCTTTCAAATTGAGGATTTTCCATGTCTGTAACACAATTGTTGTAATTTAAGTTTCAGATGCAATGTAAATGTGAGAATTTCAAGAACATGATGGTTCTAGCCATAATTGCCATGAAAAGCAAGATTTGTCGTCTACTGCAGTCGTGATTGGCACTTTAAGGATTCAATGCATATTTTGCTTTGTCAGCAGAAACAGAATGTCACCCATCTTAGCCCAAATAATGAATTGTTGCAGTCTCCAGAGACTACAAGTAATAATCTACAATGTAATTAGCTAACCAGGTGGTTTTCCAACGAAGAAATGGCAATATCTTTCTTATATTACTCCATGAAAACATCTGGTGTTGTGCCCATTAAAAGCGTCTTAATGAGACATTACCAATGAGTACCCCACAACTTATATTTTATTTGAGAAATAAGAAAACTACAATCTGGTTAGCTATCTCATGTATCTTATCTGTTGTTATGGATAACATGCCTTTTAGTGAAAATATTCCAAGAAATTTCAAAATGCTGACAGAGGAGGTTGATGACAGATACAGATATTTGCAATCCTTCAATTTTCCTCAACCCTCCTAAATGGAGACTTCAAATGACTCAGATGAAATGTGACATTTCATCAGTTATCCTTTCTGTTAAGAATGGCTTTTCAGAAGTCACAAATTACTGACATTTTAATGGACACTAACTTTATTCCACTGTTCCAGATGAAAAATAAATGGATAAACAATGCATTCTCTTTAAACGTAACCACAATGATTAAGCAATAAACAACAGTTTTTTTTGTGAATACTCATGAAACTTGCCTCATTGAGGAAAGTTTCACTTATATCCTCAATATATATACCGGTATAAGAAAACAACTTAATAGGTTTGCTCAATAGAGATTGAAAACCATGGGCTCTCCAGTAAGATCTAGACATCTTGACAGTTGTTTCCATTTATTTCCTGAACTACCATTAACCCTCACCATGTTTGCCTGTATACATCCTGCTTTAAAAACAGTGCAGATCCAGATCAGCTGGCTTCTAAGAAGCCAGCTGATCAGGAACCCCACTGTTTTCCACGCTGCATGCAAACCCAGCTTAAAACTGGAAATACTTCAAGTTAATTGTATACAATTGTGGAGGAGTGTAGAACAGAAATATACAGCATGATAAGAGTTAATGGGTCCCATGTTGTCATTCAATTTACTTGTTTTCCTTTTCTCTTATTTCTGCTACTGTACTTTGTTTGATTTGATTCTTAACGTCCCGGTCAACAATTTTTCAGTTATGTCGGGACGCGTCTTCCTGGTTGAACCAGTACTAAGCATGGATAAATGCGTCTTGCTCAAGGACACACCACAGAGGCGCCGGTGAGATGCTACTGTACTGTAAGAGTTAAATAAGTCCTATGTACTATGTCTTTATTAGGATGGATGGATGCATGCATGCATGGTGTGGGGAGCCCAGTGGCTCAGTGGTAGAGTGCTTGACTTGAGACCAAGTGGCCGCGGGGGTCGAGCTTCACCGGCATCACTGCTTTTGTCCTTGGGCAAGACACATTAATCCTAGCTTAGTACTGGTTCAACCCAGGAAGGCCCGTCCCTTTATTACTGAAAGATTGTAGATGGTACGTAAAGAATCAAATCAAAAATGTATGCTTGGTGGTAAAGGTCTATACTTTTGTACACAATTTGACTGTCAAAGAATTTGTAGTGATCGAGAGCTTGAAATAGAGATGATTTTGTATGGCTCAAGACCACAATGATATATGCATTTTAAGCTTCCAAATTGTTGGCAATTTTGACAAAAACATACATACATATGCGCTTTCTTTTCAGCCCCAAATGGATTTCTTATAATGAATGTATTTAGTAGTCATGGAATTGTTATTTTTTGATAATTTGTGGTGAAAAGCTGTGAGCAATAATAGCTTAATAGTTCCACTGTACCACAGAAGTCTCAATGACACAAAAAAATCATAATGGCATTTTATTTTCTCTTTTAATGAAGCCAATTTGTAACAAATGGAAAAAAGATGGTAAATTCAGAAATGATGCAAATGTATCCCTGGGAGATTTTAGAAAAAAACAAATTTGAATACCGCGTACTCTTATATATTCAGACGGTGTATTTGACCTAATAATGTCATACAAACAGATCTGGCCAGTTTTAAGAATTTTCAAAGCTAAACTAAACAGCACATGAACTTGGATTAGGTTTCGTTTGACAATGATTTCAAACAGCTTTGCACATCTAGGTATTTATGCAAGAATACCCAGACCACAACAGTGCAATCAGCAATCAACATACCAAAAGTACCTCATTGAAAACATGACAGAATAATTCTAGGATTCCTGACATTTAGGTTCTGTCTAGTTCTATTGCCAAATAACGCTGCTACACAATTATCTAATCAAAAATGGAGAGAAAAAATTGTCAACAATATAAAAGGAAATCCACGCTTTGATCATCAAACACTGACATAATCAATTCCAGACAGCAAATGAAGCACTTCAGAGAATATTATCTTAGAGAAACAGGAACATCATAGAATAGAATAGAATAGAATATTATATTTTTCTAATTATGGAACAGGTTAGATAATCAAGGATATGAGCTGGCACACAAGTAAATAAACTCGGGTTTCAACATCTCTGCTAAGATGTAGGGTCATCACTATCTTGTAAGGCCAGAATTTTTTTTTAGTTGATTTACAAACCCTCCTACTGTAATTTTCCGGAAAGTGGAAAAAAAAATAAAATTTAATTTCTAAAATTTTTTTTATTTCATCCGCCGACTCTAAATATTATTTGTTTTGTTGAAAATAATAATATAATTTAAAGGTTCTGTCTGTGTGTTTTTGAGAGTGACAGTCTGTTAAAAGTGATTGTCCTGTCCAGATTTTTAGGAAAATGATAAAATATTTAAAGATTTAATACAGACTGTTGGTTTACCTATTACTTTTTTTTTTACTGTTTCTGGAGATATCAAAAAAAAAAGCTCTGAAAATATTTATAAAAAAAAAAAAAAAAAAAAAAAAGCTCTGAAAATGACCAGTTAACTGGTCATTTTCAGAGCTTTTTTTTTTATTTTTTTTCGTCCCCCAACCCATAAATCTGAAAAGAAATTCCCTTAAATCAACTAATAAAAAAGTTCTGGCCTAAGTAAGTCTTGCATTTTTCAGCTACCGGTTTCAAATATGATGGTCACATTAAGGGTTTAAGTGTAGACTTAGATATAGGCCTTAAAATTTAGAATTTTACTACAATTACAGATTTTTCTATAAATTTCTTTGTAAAATCATCAATGATGATGATAATGTATGACAAAACATGACAGATCAGCTTGGCCAATGATGGCAATCCTATAGATTCCTAGAAAATTGGGTGAAAAAATTTACCCCCGAGTCAGTTCTTTTCCCAAGGAAAAACTGACTGCTACACCAGACATCAAATTTCAAAAAGGCAACACCCTAAAATTCAAACTGAAATTTATGCAGACTGCACAAGATTAAGCGCTTTCAATTTGCACCTAAGGTTTTTCCTGTTTTCCTGGGTGTGGGTATATGGCACTAAAGCACAAAAATACTTAACTAGGTTTTTACTGTTATTGTGAAAGTTCTTAATGTCAGTTTCAGAAAAGCAATATAGCACTATAGTGGTTTATAAGAATGTGTTTGTCTGAGAAGTCTGTGGAGTCTGGCTCCATATGACTATAAGGTTGGACATAATCTTTAGAATGAAATACCATATCTCATAGCTTTGGATATTTTTTCCAAACAAAAGTGGAGATATGGTATTCAACCGATCAAATTAATGGAGTATTTCAGGCAATACAAAAGTCCCCAACCGGATAGGCACTTATTTATCTTATATAGAAATCTCTGAGTGCAATTGGATTTAAAGGGATACAACAATAATGACAAACCAGGATGCACAGATCCAGAAAATTTCGTCAGTGGGGTACTGACAACAGTTGTGTGTTTTTTCAGAAATCAACATATTTTACAGCTTGAGTGGTACGTATCTGCTTCGAGAAGCAAGGGGTCCAATTGCTTCTTGAGGGGGGTTTGTACCAAAATTTCTACACTTGTGATTTTCCAGGGGGAGGGACCCCTGTCCCCCACCCAGGATCCGATCCACCCATGCAACCAAAGATGTACAGATTCATCAACAACAAATATATGGTAATTAAGTCAAGTGCTTTGGTCTATGTTCCTATGTTCACCATTTGGCGGAACTGTGCCTCCTGCAGGACATAAATAATTGGAAAACCAATAATATGGTCTTTCACAAACCAAATTACTCCCGCTGTTATCAAACAGTCCATTTACGCGCATTATGGTAATCCAAGAGAATTCTTACGTTAAATGAATGAGGACAGAATCACCCGCAGCTAGGGTATTTAGAATCATTGACGTATACATTAAGCATCTAAAAGCAACAGCATTCCTGATTTCTGAGATACACAGTATTGTCGTATTGACGAAACATAAAATCTAAGTATTAAGTATCAGGGATAATTCTGGGTCAGGCTATCATGGGTAATATATCTTAAGGCCAAAAATGGGGAGAAATTGTGAATTTTCTATGAGAAATTTTAGTAAAATCCCCAGCAAAATTACATTTTACTTTTAATACTTTTCCTCCCATTTACATATGTAGCTGATTGCAATGAGAGTTTTGACAAAAAAATGAAATCTCACTCAAAAATAATGCGGGAGTTACTCAATACCCTAAATATCATGACACCCTGTAACAATACCTCCTACCTGATGAAGTTTGTAAAAAGGTTAGCATGGAATGTAAAACTAATGTAAACGTTCACAGAAATATCTGTTTGAATTTAGTCAGGGTATAAGTAAACTTGCTGAATCCTGTCACATCCTAATTTTACTTTTACTAAGCTCCTGTATTTCTTCAATTTAGTTCAGTTTCCACTATCTAAAATAACACCTTCTACGTCATTCAGTTACAGTGTCACATACAAATTTGTATATCAAAGAATGAACTGCAAGACATGAACCACTGTGTAACGAAATATGAATCAGTATGATAGGTCAGTGTAGGGTGTAGTGCCGACATGAAGGTTTCAGGTCCAATACATTCCCAAGTCATACTGAAGATTGTTAAATTTGCAGAACAGAAAGAAGACGTTTTATTTTGCTTCACTCTCAGAATGAAGAACAAGAGCTTGGACCTGTCACGTCAGTGTCAGTATAGTGTGACAGATGGTATTCTAATATCACTATGTCTGGTGCATACTAATATAGAGTATCAAAACACAATACAAAAGTGTTGTGAGGCCATTAACCCTTACCGTGATATTCCCAGTTTTGAAAACAGTGTAGATTCAGACCAGCAGGGTATTGAGAGGATTTACACTATTTTTCCAATCTTATAATGTTAATTCCTGCTGAAGCACCTTGGCAACCAATGATAACCATTGGCTCTCCATCTACTGGGATGGGGATAATGACCTCTTGAGTAAGTGCACAGCTAGTGCTGAATGCCAATATATACCCACTACAAGGACTTACTGTCCATGCGCCATGACACGGAGACTATCATTTTGGTTTGTTTAGTCCCCGGATGTGAAACACCTTGCGCTATTGACAAATCATTCGTGTAACTATGCACAGAGATGTCCCCATCAAAGCGCCCCGAATAGGTGAAAATACTTAGAGAAATCCGCTTTAACTTGTGAAATCAACCTTTTGATTTTGGCAAAAGGAACCTCAATCAAGCTAATTTCTCTGATTAGGTACGTCTCCCCGAATTGGTCACTACAAAGAAAGTCTGTCTGTCACAGGCCCTTTGTTTGAAGCATGACTGGTTCCCACAATTAGGTCCCTAAGTCAAAACACCCTGAATTGGTAAATTCAAAGGCAGCATGGGTAGGGAGTTTGGACCGCCCGGGTAGCTCAGGTGGTTAGAGTACCTGCCCAATGTTTCAAGAGCTGTGAGGTCGAGCCACAAAATCTATCTGTCCACCTGCCTGCTTGTCTGTCTGTATGTTTGTCTGCACTTGCTTAAAGCATGACTTGTTCAGAATATCAATTTTATAAAAGCTGAGCCTAGATCATGCTTTTTGTGAAAGCTTATACTTGTTACTGTAAAAGGCAGGAAAATCCCCAGAGTGCAGAGCTAAAGTTGATGACAGAGAACAAATGCGGAACATAAAGTGCTCACTTTGCGCTAAAAGATAAGAATTAACTGAAAACCGTGTTCTCTGGTTGAGAACCATTAATGCAGCAGTATTTTTCAGATGTCTTAAACAGGAAGTACATCAATCAAAAGCATTGATCCTGGTTTGAAACAAGGAGAGACACTCAGTCCTCTAATTAATTGCAGTAATCAAAGTTTCATTCAGAAATAAGACGCTAAACAGGGCATAGACATTCTAAACTAGGACTTTAATACAATATGGTTGCAGCATACCATGTCTAACACATAATGCTTCAGAGGCGTTCTTGCAAAAGCAAAGATCTGTGTACAATTCAAGGGCTCTCAAGGATATATTGCACAACCCAAAAGAATTTTGGGCGTGCACATATTCAGTATGTCTGTCTAGTTAAAAATTCTATAACTCAGAAAATACTTGGAATTTTTTGATAATTTTTCCTAAACAGATGAACACTGATAAGATCTATCCACTGGGGTTGCAGAAAACTATGTCCTTCTGTCTGTCTGTCTGTCTGTCTGTCTGTCTGTTATCGGTTAGAAAAAATACTACATGACTGTATATAGCACATTATTAGCAGAAACTTACTGTATGTCAATGTGTGAAATATTACCAGATAGCGGAGGGATGGATAGGTTTGGGGTAAGCTGTAAAGCACACTAGTATATGCTAAAAAAAACATCAAGGCCATAGCTATTGGCCAAGTGGTTCAGACCAAGAAGTCAGAGGAAAAATGCAACATACAGCAACAATAGGATTCCTATTTCTTGCACACCGGATAAGATCGATATCTGATATTTTATCCTGGGTCAGAAATCTTTTCTTACCCATGTTATATTACCCCCGGCTGTCACGAGACGACTGTTCGTTGGTTTGGATTGGAACTCACGCACATGGTCGTCAAGTGACACCAATGCTTAGACAAAGTGACATCATCATGTGATATTGCATCTCAGCATATTCTGGTCTTCTGAAAGCTTATTTTAATATAAAAAGTCAATGGTGAGCAAGAAAATGAATCCATTATTTGTGTGAGGGTGGGATAGAAAAATCTGTCTCTATTTTAGTAATGTCATTATTTCAGTAATATCATTATTTCAGTAATGTCATTATTTCAGTAATGTCATTATTTCAGTAATATCATTATTTCAGTAATGTCATTATTTCAGTAATGTCATTATTTCAGTAATATCATTATTTCAGTAGTCATTATTTCAGTAATGTCATTATTTCAGTAATGTCATTATTTCAGTAATGTCATTATTTCAGTAATGTCATTATTTCAGTAATGTCATTATTTCAGTTTCAGTAATGTAATTATTTCAGTAATGTCATTTTTTCAGTAATGTCATTATTTCAGTAATATCATTATTTCAGCAATGTCATTATTTCAGTAATGTCAATTTGTGTCAACTCAACCCCTAAGCCCCTTTAATATTTATAATTGTAATATGTGAGCTATGACCTACTTATAGTTTTCTCCTCCCCTTTTCTGACTGCCCTTGGAAATGGTCGCATTGACCACTTAACGGATTTACTTTCTGATTTTACTTAATATATAGATATTACAATTATTGACAAAATATGTTTAAAGTTGGCCAAAACTTTAAATTTCTGTGCAAACTGATTGGTTGTGAAGCACAAGAAGGGGTGGAGTGAACTATGAAGAAATTAAGTGGTTCACTCGCTGAGCTCGTTCCCACTTACTTTCTTTATAACTGTAATATATGATCTATAACCTATACATGTTGTAAGCATAGCAGGTGGATAACGCCTCACCCCGCCCTTCTACAATTGCAAGTAGGATATAAAGCTTCCTATTTGTGATGAGACTCAGGACTAAAATACTGCTGACAAGGCTGTGAAACTTGCAATTTGATAGGAAGTAATATACAGGATGACTAGCAAGAAAATCCAATGCTTCTATATTCAGGCACTTGCAAAGTCAGCAAATTTTAAGTGAAATCTATACAGATCTAAAGCAGACTGTCAAAGAGGATATAAATAGGACTGCACATAAGTGCGGGGCGGATTATGATCTACATATCCCCCAATCAAATACACTTATATGGGCAGCGACGTGAAAAAACCTGTCTTCGAGATTTCCGACAAAGCGAGAAACAAATCAGTCTCCTCAGCTACAGAGACTAGCTAGACTAGCGAAATTTCCCTTGTAGCAAGTTTGGATATGACACATTCCAATAAGCGAATAACAAAGGTGCTGATCAGACTGCGCGAATGCGTAGACTGGTCTGCGCCTTTGCTCTTCGCAAACCCCAAAAGACAGGTTTTCTCACGTCAAGGCCCATATGTCCCTTTATTCATTCATTCTGTTGCAACCAATATTCAACAAATGCTGTAAAGGTGCCTATTGTCGTTGTCAGTGTGCAAGGGTTCCTTTATAAGGATTGCAGATCTGATATCATTTTGCCTGCTACTGTTGTCGCATGCAAACAGTTTTGCCCGAATAAAAAGAAGAAATGTGTAAAGACCATTGCTGTCTGTTGCTGTTACAAGTATTTTAATTGCTTTCAGGGCTGACATGCAGCTAATGACTGGCACATTACATTAATGAACAAAAGAGACATAAACCCTTTTAAGGAATAGCATGTCAGACAGCATAATGGTATCTTTTTGCACTTTAAAGAAAAAAATCTTCGATGATAGCATCGAAACTAAATGGGTCAACAGAGAATTCAAGGGGAAAATTTAACCCTTTGTATACTAATGGATTTTTCCTTCTGGTTTGATACAATAAACTTGGGATAGTCCATTGTACATATCTAGGGGTGTCAGGTTATTATTTTCAAAAGATCTTGCATTACAATAAACTTGGGGTAGTCAACTTCAACTTCAATGAGGATACTTGTCCAAATCCGCTAGGCAGACATCATCGTCCATTGTACATATCTAGGGGCGTCAGGTTATAATTTTAAGAAAATCTTGTATTATTTTGACTCAAGATCTTTTTTACCTATACAAACAGTGTAGACCTTGATGAAATGCCGCATTATGCGGCATTTCATCTGGGTCTTCACTGTCAGATATTAAAAGTACCTGTTTTGGGGTTTCCCTATACAAATACAGGCAGTGAAAGGGGGCTTACATTGGCACTGTTCAATTTCCCATTCAACTTATACTTCCTGGATAGGGGTCAATCTCTGGTAAGCTAAAAAGTTGTGTTGATGCTTTACATCCCATTAAACAATTTTTCAGTCATGTCGGGACATTTTTCTGTCTTCCTGGGTTGAGAAGCAGAGAATAAAGTTTCTTGCTCAAGGACACAACACACTGCCACCATTGAGTCTCGAAGTAGCAAACCTTTAAAATCCAATCTAATTTTTAACACTCTAGCGCTCCTCAATAAATACAGGGGTGTTTTCCATTATTATAGTGATTTTTTTACCTGCGCATCCTGCATCTTTTACTCATAATTTTTCTCTGATGCAGTCTTTATTGCAAACTTAGCATGAAAAAAAGTGCTCTGGACTCAAAGTTTGCAGTTAGACCCATTGATATGGGAAACAACGAGTCCCAGGACCCATAGTCCATAATTGTAAATAAATCATTGTGATACCAAAAATTAAATAAGTCAGACCATAAAGAAAATTTTGCATGCACAAAAATGATCCACAATGCTTGATGTCTAAATGTCACTCTTGTTCAAACATGGATTCCTACTGATATTAAACATGATTAATACCAAGTCTGGAAAGAGCATGGACATGTTGTGCAATCATCTGACATCGAATCAATAATTGTTCAAAGAAACAGTGGGCAGATAGAAAATTAATGGGATCAGCCCATCAGCTGAATAAAATTATCTATATAGCGTGAAAATAAAAAGTTCGGCATATTGTCTTTTAAAGTCAATTTTTAAAAAAAAAAATCTTTCAGTGATACTATCAGAGTGTCAGGGCCTGATCTGGATCCAAACTGATTATAAAGATTTAACCGTGAACAGTCTGGACCCAGATGAGACAATCAACATGGAGATGTTTGTTGCAGGTCCACAATGTTGGCTACAGATGCAGACCACAAAGCAGACAACACTGAAAGTGTTAACTGTTTTCCTACTTATTACAGGGTTCCCACAGAATTTAAAAACACAGTTCCATGATTTTTGATCAACAATGTAGTTTCCATTACTATTTAATGCATGGCCTCCAAACTCCCCTTTTAGTGGCACCTTCACCATGCTGAGTATAAATGCAGAATGCAGCAACAGTACTGTATTTAAATAAGCATGCTTGTAGACCATGCATGCATTTCGAAATAATTAAAACTTGAAACCACCAGTAGCCAGAAAACTAGCTGTCGGACACACAACTTTTGTGTGTCTGACAGCTAGTTTTCTGGCCACCCCAATAGTGGTTTTGTCAAATTATTTCACCAAATTCCATGAATCTCCCTAATTATTCAGGGTTTTTCAAATTTCATGATTTTCCATGAATGGAACTTTTTTCCTTTTTTTCCAGGTTTTCCATGAGGGAACCCTGCTACTAGTGTCGTCTGCTGATAACCTTTGCAAACAATTTGGGCTCGTTGGGTCTGATCTTGATTCAAACTGGTTGAAATGAAAAAAGTCAATAAGCAATGCTTATTAGATACCCCCCACACAGTAAGAGTCAGTGAAAAAACTTGGCAAGTAAGAAGACCTTAGTTTTGATAAGAAGATTTCAGTAGAATCTGTGCAAACAAAAATTATAAACTCCTTCATGCATATGTTCAATGTGTCTACATTGTATCCGCAAAGTATCAAATTGCTCCATCAAAAGCTGTAGTAGGAGTTGATCGGCCCATAAAGGCACTATCCATGCATATACAAAAGCCATATAAGGGAATAATTGTCTAAGTTCTCACAGTTGTCATTTTGTCAAAATTATTTTTTGTGAACCAAACTCCTTCATGCATATGTTCAATGTGTCTGCATTGTATCGGCAAAGTATCAAATTGTTCCATCAAAAGCTGTAATAGGAGTTGATCAGCCCATGAAGGCACCATCTATGCATATACAAAAGCCTAATAAGGGAAAAATTGTCTAAGTTCTCACAGCTGTCATTTCGTCAAAAATTATTTTTTCTGAACAAAACTCCTTCATGCATATGTTCAATGTGTTTAAATTGTATAGGCAAAGTCTCAAATTGTTCCATCAAAAGCTGTGGTAGGAGTTGATCGGCCCATGAAGGCACCATCTATGCATATACAAAAGCCTTATTAGGGAGAATTGTCTAAGTTCTCACAGCTGTCATTTTGTCAAAAAATATTTTTTCTAACCCAAACTTCTTCATGCATATGTTAAATGTGTCTACATTGTATAGGCAAAGTATCAAATTGCTCCATAAAAAGCTGTGGTAGGAGTTGATCGGCCCATAAAGGCACTGTCTATGCATATACAAACACCTTATTAGGGAAAAATTGTCTAAGTTCTCACAGCTGTCATTTTGTCAAAAATTATCTTTTCTGAACTAAACTCCTTCATGCATATGTTCAATGTGTCTACATTGTATAGGAAAAGTATCAAATTGTTCCATCGAAAGCTGTGGTAGGAGTTGATTGGCCCGTATATGGCCTATAATAGCATAAACACAAAGCACTATATTAAAAGCCATTTAGAACTACAAAGGGAAATAACTCTAATAGAATTGGCCCCTAGCCCTTACTTTTTTGTCTCAAGTATTTGTCGTGCATATATGAACATGTTTGCAAGGTTTGATGAAAATCCAGCAATGACTCTTCGAGTTATTAAGGAAAAAGCACTATATTAAAAGCCATTTAGAACTACAAAGGGAAATAGCTCTAATAGAATTGGCCCCTAGCCCTTACTTTTTTGTCTAAAGTATCTGTCTTGCATATATGAACATGTTTGCAAGGTTTGATGAAAATCCAGCAATGACTTTTCGAGTTATTAAGGAAACAAAGCGTTACGGACGGACGCACGGACGGACAACGTGAAAACAGTTTACCCCCTACAAACAAAGTTTGCGGGGGGTATAACAATGATGGTATTTCTGGAAGAACTTTTTTTTTTTTAAAAATCAGCAGACGACAACAAAAGCATGCAAAATTACCAACTGGGCAAAGAGTTTAACCCCAATGCTAAGAAAAAGCTGAGTATTAACCAGACACATGAAACAAAGATTGGATCACTCGAGACCACTTAATTACTAGCACCATCATCAAAAATTATGAAGACACAAAATCAATGGAAACAAGCAATCAGCGGTTGAAAATTAGGTCAGAAGCTGTCATTGGGAAAAGTTTGTTGCTAACACAGGACTGAGTATCGAAGAAGATAAATGTTGCGTCCTAAAAAAGGACGTTTAGCCCAAAAACCAAGCATGAATCATGAGACTTGGGTACTAAATTTGCATATCTGCAAAAGCCTCCTTTTTTTAACCCTTTACTCCACAGGCTATTTTTAGATCATGACATCATTTTCTATTTTTAGACAATGTAAAAAAAAAAAAAAAAAATAACTAGGGGACCTGAAGGTCCTGAGGCGCTCACCTGATCTCCTTAATAATGTTAAAATAGGTCAAGGTCAACTACAGCTTATCATGGAACAAATTTTGTTTTTGGTCAAGTGACCTAATCAATCTAATGAATAATCCATCAAACAGCCCAGTGATTTCTGAGAAAAAGATGTTTAGATAGGTATTTGGCAGTCCAGATGAGTGGCCTTGGATAAAAGGTCACAGGTTGGCTTGACATTTGGTACTTAATAAACCATTAACTGTTATGAATTCGGCTCAGTCATAGAAAATGAACATTTTAAGATTTTCTCCTTATAAATGCATAAGGAATCAAATTTGACCTTGCCATTAAGTAGGTCAAGGTCAACCTAGATTCATCATTTTTGCTAACCTGGTAGGGCCCACATCCCCGCTCCTACATACCAAGTCCCAAGACCAATGGCCTTTTGGTTCCAGAGAAGAAGAGATTTAAAGAGTTTTTACCATATATGGGCATGGTGGCCATGTTAGTCATGTGACCATAACAATTTGTACAAGTTTTGGCTAACCAATCATAAGGAGTTGTGATATGAAATTTGGTTTCAATTGGCCAAGAATTGTCTGAAAAAAAAACATGTTTTAATATGTTGATGGGACTCCAATATAAGCCACCTTGGCTGAAAGGTCAAAGATCAACATTGACCTTTGAAACTTGTTTATAGACACTAGATTGAACATATCAAGTGAGAATAATGACTTTGGCTTCCACAGTATTCAAAAATCAACTTTTCAAAAAATTTCCCATTCAAATGCATTAGGTAGCAAACTTGACCTTGACATTTAAGTAGGTCAAGGTCAACCTAGGATCATCATTTGAACAAACTTGGTAGGCCCCACAACCCCAATGCTACATACCAAGTCCCAAGGTCATCGGCCTTCTGGTTCTGGAGAAGAAGATTTTTTAAGGGTTTTTACCATATATGGGCGTGGGGGCCATCTTGGTCATGTGACCAAGACCATTTGAACAAACTTTCGTTCCCCCATCCTAAGGAGTCTCCATCAGACCTGGGGCCAAATACTTTGAAAAGTATTCAAATACATTACAGTTACTTTGACTTATCAATGATTACAATTACATTACAATTACAGGACCTGTAGAAATGTAATGATTACAATTACAATTACTTTAGAAATGTAATCAAATACATTACTAATTACTTTTGAAGTTTTTATGTAAAAATGCAATGCTAAATATAGTACTCACTTTTAAAATTATAAAGATGGATAGGGTCTTTGAAGTTATATATCAAGCCATGTCCTATACTGTTATTTCTTAAATTAGCTTTGAAATATTATCCATGTTCTTTTTAAAGTTAAAAAAATATATATACGCTATGCACAGTTCGTACCAATGTGGTTTTAATGTTTGATACATCACACATTATACCTGCCTACATACTTTATAGATCTTTTTCACTATACAGTACCATATAGCAAGATAGGTACATAAGGTATGTAAAATGGAAACTGTCTGTTACACAACTGCAACCTTTTGCTCAATCAGCTACTTTTAAATTGTTATCACTCAGATCTCTATTTAATTTGATGATTACATTTAATCATCATATAAAGTTTTTCAAAAGTGTCATCTTTGAGGTAACAACTTTCAGTCCTAAAAACTTTGCCTACTATGCTGAATAAGCACTCTACAGGAGCAGATGGTGCACTATTGGATAAAAAAACAGTTATTTAGCCATTCCACAAGAAAATGTACTTTTGTGTAATAACCTTTGTCCAGTTTGCACACATACAGGTCGCTATTAAGAAGGTCAATAAGTACCTTGTCACATGAGCTAGCTGTATTCAATGACAAAAGATTTAACACCTTTGAGTAGCCTTCTTTTTATAGTCTGGGTTTGATGAATTTACATATGAAATCAGCTAAGCATGTCAAAATGATCAGAACTAGTTTTGTTTCTCAACATTTCTTTAAAGGCCTCCAGCAAATAGGAGAAACAGAAATGCTGTCAAGAGTGAACTTTGGGAGAAAACGTACCTTATACCATGTTAAGTTGTCTATGGCCATATTTTTTAATTTTGAAAAAAAAGTTTGGTTTTTAATTTTTATACAAAATGCAAATAAATCTTAAATGAAATTGCCTAAATATTTTAAAGTGTGCTACTTTTATTGTCCACAAAAGTCAATATGTTTTATCTATCCTGTTTTCTTTTTCTCATTCATAGATCTTAATTAAAATATTACCATTTAGTCACCTATTTGTTTCTTGTGTTGGGCAAATTTTCTAAGTAAATAGCCAAATGTATTTGAAAAGTATTTGAAAGTAATTATAATTACAGCTAAAATATTTTTCAGTAATCATTACAATTACATTACATGTATTTGAAAAAAAACCTGATTACAATTACTTTTGATTACTTTGAAAATTGTTTTTAATTACAGATAATTACAATTACTGATTACGATTACCCCAGGTCTGGTCTCCATATGAAATATGAGTTCAAATGGCCCAGTAGTTTCAGAGGAGAAGATGTTTGAAAATGTTGTTGGACGACGGACGACGGACAGACGGACGGACGCCGGAGTCACTGGTATACTATTAGCTCACCAATGAGCCTTCGGCTCAGGTGAGCTAAAAATCAACTTTTCAAAAAAAATCCCATTTATATCTATTAGGAAGCAAATTTGACCATGATGTTAAGTAAGTCAAGGTCAACCTAGGATCATTATTTGAACAAACTTGGTAGGCCCCACATCCCCGATGCTACATACCAAGTCCCAAGGTCATTGGCCTTCTGGTTCTGGAGAAGAAGATTTTTAAAGGGTTTTTACCATATATGGGCATGGCGGCCATCTTGGTCATGTGACCAGGAACATTTGAACAAACTTTCGTTCCCCCATCCTAAGGAGTCTCCATATGAAATATGAGTTCAAATGACCTAGTGGTTTTAGAGGAGAAGATGTTTGAAAATGTTGACGGACGGACGGACGACGGACGGACGCCGGAGTCACTGGTATACTAATAGCTCACCTCGGAGCCTTCGGCTCAGGTGAGCTAAAAATTTAAGTGAATTTGAAAATATTATGGAAAATGAAATGCTCCATTTTCCATAATATTTTCTAATACATGATATTTCAAAGGCGTCAAAAGGCGCTATTATGGAGTAAAGAGTTAAATGTTGAGTATTTTTCATGTTTTTATTGTCGTCTGCTGAATTTTTCAAAATCAAATTTATCATATAATTCTTTCAGGAACACTATCAGAGTATCAAACAGTTTGGATCTAGATCAGGACCAAAATTTATTCAGTCGGTCCTGATCTCGGTCTATTACTGTTTGAAAAGATTATCTATCAGTAGATGACATAAGTCCCCGCTAGCGGCAATTCTGGTCCTTCACAATATTAATATGGACCCAGATTAGCCCATATTGTATAGCCCATATTGCATTCAATATGGACCCAGATCAGACTGATCAGGGTTCAAAATGTTTGTTTCCACCGAAAATAATTTCTGGAGTGCATTTGAATATATGTAGAAGAATGAGCAGAAGGTATTTTTGTGACAAAAACTATACAATGTTTTGCAGGATAAGTGGTAGGGATTTACAGGCATATCAACTTTTTTTTCCGTGTTGCAGTTATACTGCAGCTGCTAATAAGCAATTTTAGACCAATCTTTGAAATGTTTTGTGTGGTAGCAGAATATTGATGAAAATTACATCTTTATATCAGATATAAATTCAATCAAATATGATTTATGATATGGTGTGCAAGGACTTTTTAATATATTGATGATATTTAGATGCCATAACCAGGTATCTTGGGAAATGCATCAAGAAAGCAAAATCACACAATTTGTACAACAGGTGTCAGAACTCAAAGTATTGAAGGTTGGGTGTATACTGCTGACTTGACTGTTTGATTTGATTGTTTGAAAGTAAGTAAGGGTGCAAAGATCAGGAGTCGATACAATCAAGTACCACACCCGACCCAGGATACCAATGGGAAAGTTACAAACTCACAGTTAGACACCACAAACGAGTGCCAAGAGGTTTGACTCTACTATTTGACTTGACTCGGCTGATTTTATACTTTGACTTGACATTACTTGAGTGGGTCGGACTTCAGATTCTATGACCTTCAATCCGACTTAAAGACTTATCTATTGATGAGATGGTAGGGGCCTGATGCTTTGGCTGTTGTCAGGCCCACCGGGGTTTGCCTGTTGGATTTCTTTTGCTCCAGTATTCAGTTTTATGTTTTGTTGTGTCCTTATTTTTGCTTGATCTCCTTTTTTATATCTTTATTTATATGTTCTAGGAGATGATGCATGGATAAGTTAGAGGTCTTTCACGCAGTTCAAACATCTATGTCTTGATCCTCATCTGAACTAAGGGTGAGGTTGGAGCAGTGAAACCAGTAAAATATTTTTACTGACCGTCCAAGGCGGTAGGATCATTTGTGTAATTTATATCTTGTGTCTGTCATGCTTTCATGTCTGTTCATTGCTGCCTTGTGGTCACCTGCTTGGAAAGGGCTGACTTCTTGGTTCTTGTTTGTGATGTTTAATTGTGTTTTTGTCACTTTCCCATGTGGTATCCTGGGTCAGGTGTGGTACTTGATTGTGTTGATTCCTGATCTTTGCCGCCTTTCTTTCTTTGGGCAACTTGTTACAATATGATACATGCAAACTTGGCATTACATTGAATGCAAACAGTATGGAGACAAACCAGAGTTTGATCTGGATCCACATTGGATTTTTAAAAAAGTTTCCGAAATACAGCAGCAGATGACAAAGCAGGCAGTGTTGAGGTGACCTTACAAGAATATTCTCAAGTCTTGAATTTTGATTTGCCGAAAAAATTCAAGCCACATGTCATTCCCCAAATTACCATACCCATTTTTGGCTGAATATTAACTGCATTGCTTCGTTTACGAACATTTCCATTCCGAGTAGATACTAACCAGATGAGTTTCTTCAGAGGCATTATGAGCTGAATCTAATCTGTTCAGTTTCAACTTATACAAAGCTTTTCATCAGTGAAAGGATTAATAACTCTGAAGAAATTAGAGAGATTTAAGGATAGAACAACTGCGTCAGTGATACCATAGTGATGTTGATTCAATATCTCATTTTGCCATCTTTTATTCCATTGGGGCATAACGTATAGAATTGCATAGGTTTAGATAAACAAAATTTTTGCACATAAAATTGTAAATTTTGTCTTACCCATCAGTTATAACATATGTTTTGGGTGCTCAAAAGAACCGACTCATTGAGACTGTTCTTTTGAGTACCCACAACATATGTTTCGTTGAAAATTAAGAAAATTATTTTTTTGTTACCCACTCTTAACTAAAGGCCTGGAATTGCATATGACAGTGTTTTAACTCTTTCATGCTAGTGGCAACTTTTGTCATCTGCTGATAGCCTTTGCAAACAGTTTGGATCCAGATCAGGACCGACAGAATGTCGGTCCTGATCTAGATCCAAACTGTTTGACACTCTGACAGTGTTCCTGAATTATTATTTTTTTAAGTTAATTTTGAAAAAAGTCAGCAGACAGCAAAAAATACATGAAAAATTACCCAGCATGCAAAGACTTGTGTGAAACCTAGTGAAATTAAACTCCAGTAAATCATTATCTTTTCTCTCTATGCATGCTGGGTAATTTTGAATGCTTTTGTGTCTTCTGCTGATTTTCATTCTCTTTATTTCCAAAACATCTATCTTCCTGTTTGGATTGTTTGGAAAATACTTTCAGTTCTTTTCTTCTCCCCAAAATCAAGAAAAATTACCAAAACTTTGCTGTTGGCTGCAATCACAATTGGCACTTTAAGAATTAAAATTGTTTGTCTATTTGATATGCTGCATGACAATGTTCTTGTAAAGAAGAAGAAAATGGAAGAGCCCATATGGATGAAAAAATGGTACCTACTGCATATATGCATAGTCAGTTATAAACTGCTCTACACAGCTATCCAGTGGGGCTAGAAGATTTCTAGTACTATTCATCAGCATCCATGTGCAGACAGGGAAGACTCTTAACACACAAGTGCTGGCTTGTTTGAACATTCTCAGAGCATAATATCAGGTACACAAAAATGCATGTGCGTACAACTCGGCAGCACATGTATAGGGTCTTTAGCTACATAATTAGATTTTTGGAAGAAAAAATGCAACTAATAGTAATAATTGCGTGTCTTTAGAGCTCATTATAGCACCATGACATGTTCTAAAACCATTTTACACCAGGGTTTTGCTCTCTTAACCCCCACAGGGAGAGTAACTTCAGAATCCCATCTAGAGTGTGTATCAGGAACGCCACTGTATATGATATGCTGTTTCATTTAATATGAGCTAGCCATGTTGCAGAGCCCAATTGAATTAAATTTCTCAACCAGTATCTCTATCAATAAAAATGTGATGCTTTAAAAAGTGTTGTCACTTCAGATACAGCCTGAATTATTGAGATAAAATTTGCAACTAAATGTCATTGGTATAAGGGAGATAATGCAAACAGTTTGTAAGATATATTTTCCTGCTATTGGATGCAACTCTTAATGGCAGAGTCTATGAATGCAACATAGAATTGCTTCCCATTTGATAATTGTAACATTATGTCTAAACTCTACCCATTGTCTTGCGCAGGTGCGATACTAAAGAATCGACCTGTCTGCTAAGGCACATCGCGACTGAAAAATCGGATTTGTGTCAGTACGCTGTGTTATAACAAGTATGAACCAACCAATCGGACGAATCACATGATTTGATGACGCTATCGAAAAACAAATATGTCACGTGTACCCACAATGCTCTAATTAGACAGGTTAGTATTTGAAAGATGCTTCCCGGCGGAGACAATGGTATTTTACCTCTATATTTGGACATCTTTGTACCTCATCATATTCATTTATAATTATTAACCCTTATCCCGCCAATATATTCAAGTGCACTTCAGGCTAGATTTTATCATGGAAGCAAACACTATGAACCCAAGGAGCAGGTTCATCTGGGTCCATTTTGTTTGCAATATAGGCTAAGCAGAAAAGAGAGCAGACAAGTAGTCATAACTGGGGAGGGAAGGGTTCTACTTTACAAGCTGATAAAGTGTGCGAAAAGGAATTAATGGAATGGCAAATAGTGTAAACCCTGATCAGACTGCCAGACTGCTCCTTCAGGCATGGGAACAGTCTGATCTGGATGTACACTGTTTGCTCAGACTGTTTTTGGATCAATACAGTAACAGTATATCAATGCACCAACTCTTAATGGTACTATGTATCAATCAAATGTAGAATTGCTTCCCTTGTATAGTAACAGTATAAAATTATGGTGTTTTTATTTGGTGCAGCATATGCTGAAAGGCACAGCTTTGCTCTCTATATAAACAGTCTTGTAGTAAAACTCACATATTTTTTCGAGTGTGATTCTCTAGTACTCAAAACAAATTTAATTTCAATAAACTTTCAATAAAGCCCTCCATATTTACATACTTTTCACATGCCACAGGTATTTTCTAGACCAAAAGCCTTTGGTCTTCATAAACAAAAAATTAGTATTTTCTTATTCCATCAGTTTTAACATTTGTTTGGGGTTCTTTTGAGTACCCACAACATATGTTTTGGATGAATATTACGAAAGTTAATTTTTAATTACCCTCTCTTATCTAAAGACCTGGTATGCTTCTGGAACCAGGTTTACCACATTTGTGTAATCCATAAACATCCTTCCAACTATCTCATGGGCAGATCCACAAAATTTCACCAAGGGATGGTCCTGACAACTTTTTTTCAGGTCATCAACGTATTTCAGTGAGGGCCGTGAGAACCTCCCTCAAGAAGCTATTGGAACAAAGGAGTCCAATTGTTTCCCGAGGGGGTCTTTACCAGTATTTCTAAGGAACCCTATAGCCACTTGTGATTTTCTAGGGGGGGGAGGGGGGTCAGGACCCCCTGTCCCTCCTCTGGATCCAAGGGCCAAGGTGTCCAATTGCTTCTCGAGGGGATCCGTACCAGTATGTCTTAGGAAACCTTAGTATAATAGCCGTTTGTAATTTTCCAGGGAGGTCTGGACCCCCTGTCCCTCTTCTGAATCCGCCCATGAGGTCCTGCATATTCTGAACGTTTTTCTAATACTTGCTTGCAGACAACAACAGGTGTCTAAGTGTATATACAGTTGATGTATGCAGTTTGCATCAAGCTATTATATAGTTTTCCACATGTGATGTTACAAAAACAAATATCTGAAAAGCCTCTTTCACTTGCTATGAAGAATTGTTTTTTGTTTGTTTGTTTGTTTGATTTTATTCTTTACGTCCACTCAACAATCTTTCAGTTATGCGGGACGGTTCTTCCTGGGTTTAACCAGTACTAAGCTAGGATAAATGTGTCTTGCTCAAGGACCACAACGCAGTGACGCCGGTGAGGCTCGAACCCGCTACCCTTCGGTCTCGAGTCAAGCACTCTACCACTGAGCCACTGCGCTCCCATGAAGAATTGCATAAATAACAAATCCCCCATAATAAATTCCAGTTTTTATGACATATTTGTCTCCAAACTTTGGTAGAAACGATCTTCAAAGAGTGGAGTCAAGTAAAATAGCACCACAGTATAGCTAACCATTTGTATACTGAATATCTTGGCAGATCAGCAGTGTTTGGTAAGATAAAGACACTACTCAGAGGACTGAAGTACATATTACAGTCAAACCTTGAAGATTCGAACTCGGATTTTTTTAAATACTTGCTAATTTAAAATAAATTTCAGACACAATGAATTCAGGGAATAGGAACTTTTTATGAACTACTTAAATAACAGTCAATAAAAAACATATGTTTTGGGTGCCTAAAAGAAATGTCTCCCCGAGACGTTTCTTTTATGCACACAAAACATATGTTTGATAGGAAAAGAGTAGTGATAATCATTTTTGTGGGGTTACATGTCTCAAATCTACCTCCCTATATTTCGAAATTTCTATACATCGAAATAAAATCTCCAGTCCCTAGGACTTTGAATTAACGACATTTGACTGTAATTTGTAAATTCTCATCTGTAACCCCTTGAAATGTACAATGAACCATCCTAGCAAGTTGCATTGTGGCAAACAGGATGGAAGAATTCATTAGTATACAATGGGTCAGTAAACCAAAGTTCCATATTTACTCTATATATTTGAACATCTTCAACCCTCCCATTACTGGACCGCGTAGCGCAGTCGGTAACGTGTCTGGTTACAGATGCCTGTCTGACTGCAGATCCAGGGGTCGCAAGTTCAATCCCGGCCCGGACCCATACTTTCGTGGAGATTGATCATGAAATAATTTCTACAGTCATTCTCCTTCCTTCCGCTGATTCATTCAAGAAGGGTTGTTGTCAGTTGCAAGGGAAAGTATGTGCACGAATTACTGGTTAACCACTTGTTCAAGTCTGCCCAGGAAAAAGTGTTGTTAGGTGAACTGACCGTCCCGCCATGACCATAGCTGTTGACTTGGGACGTAAAGCAACAAATCACACACACTCACACACTCAACCCTCACATAATGATCTGGTGAAGTGTTTAAATACTGGATGAGCCATGGTGTCCGTTTACCTAGGATAAATACAGTAATCTTGTTTCTACAACAAGAGTGTACTGAATTTAGTGATTATTCTGTACTGTATATAGTGATTGTTTTGTACTTTATATAGTGCTTGTTCTGTACTGTATATAGTGATTGTTCTGTACTGTATATAGTGATTGTTTTGTACTTTATATAGTGATTGTTCTGTACTGTATAATGATTGTTCTGTACTGTATATAGTGACTGCTCTGTACTGTATATAGTGATCATTCTGTACTGTATATAGTGATTGTTTTGTACTGTATATAGTGATGGTTCTGTACTGTATATAGTGATTGTTTTGTACTTTATATAGTGCTTGTTCTGTACTGTATATAGTGATTGTTCTGTACTAAATTTAGTGATTATTCTGTACTGTATATAGTGACTGTTTTGTACTTTATATAGTGATTGTTCTGTACTGTATAATGATTGTTCTGTACTGTATATAGTGACTGCTCTGTACTGTATATAGTGATCATCATGTACTGTATATAATGATTATTTTGTACTGTATATAGTGATTGTTCTGTACTGTATATAGTGATCATTCTGTACTGTATATAGTGATTGTTCTGTATTGTATATAATGGTCATTCTGTACTGTGATTGTTCTGTGCTGTGCATAGTGATTGTCTATACTGTTTGAAGTGATTTGTTTCATACTGAATAAAGTGATTGTTATGTGCTTTATACCGCAATTGCTCATTACTGTACATAGCAAATGCTTATTTGATTGTTCTGTACTCTATATAGAGTTTATTCTGTACCATATAGAGTGATTCTTCTATTGTGTATTCTTTACTGTATACATCAACAATGAGTTTTCTGAACTGTACATAGTGGTCGATATGTACAGCCCAACAAATCATTCCAGTCTAACAAATTCTCTTACCTACCAGACAAAATAAAGGAGATTAGGAACAGACATCTGGGTTTGGCATACACCTACCTTCAGCTAATAATATGGACAGAAAAGCAGACAATTGAGTGAGCTAAGTAACACTTACCGCTAAAGGTCCTGCTGTCAGAGAAGGGGCTGACTGCCCAAGAAGAGACCCTTTCATCTTCATGAGATTGGTGGGTTCCAGCAATGCCCCCACACCTATAAATAGACAAAACACAAGATCTTTAATAATGGAGTTTATCCTCTAATTTTGAATGTGGAAATTATAAGGACATGAGTAATAATCTGAATGCAAGCCACATTTTGGCTGCAACATTTAATGGCAATATAACATTGTTTAACAATTAAACAAATCTTTCAGGAATAACATCAAAGTAATAAAAGTCTGAGGCGAGTTCAATAATGCGAGTGCTCGCTGAGCGCTTGTTGATTGGTACCTATCTTTATTCATAATGTGTAAAGCCTGACATCAGTACAACGAGCGCCCGAGAGCGCTCGCATTATTGAACTTGCCTCCGGCCAGATCATGATCAGGCCTGATGTTTGTTTGCTTGCAAAGATAATCAGAAGATGACAAAATTGTCACTAGCATGACTAGTGGGTAATGAGTTTATATGAATACCTTCAAATATAGAATGTGGATGTAATAAGAACTATTGTTGGTTGGTCTGTGGTCTGTGATTGTGGCATTTGCTCGTCACACTCACTTGTTTTCTGCATAATTATTCTGCATGCTGGCCTAATTTTGGCTACAATACTGAATGGTGATATGCTGTTACAATTTGGGGCTTTTGGCAAATCCTACATCACAGAGTAAATATCGAGGTTATTATTTCTATATAATATTGATATTCTTTCTCTGAAGATCATTTTTGTCTTAGCAGTGTAGACCCAGATGAAATGCTGTGTCATGTGGGTCTTCACTATTTGACAATAGTAGTATTTAGTACGAACCAATAAATAAAGGGATAATTAACCTTACACATCCAATCTCCGCAAAGTTTGTGGCTGGGATGAGCATCTAACCTGATTTGATTTTTTGAGGCGGCTGACATCCTTTTATACGGTAAAACCTGTGTAAAACGGCCACTCAAAAAAGACAAAACAAAGATCTTAAAGACAAATGATAGCTTAATGAAGGTTGAAAGTATTGCAGAATGCTCCCCTTGGAGCATTCTGCAAAACTTTGACCTGCATTAAGCCATAATTGGTCTTGAAAACCAATTTTCGGTCTTTTAAGTGTGGCTATTTTACACAGGTTTTACTGTACTAGGTGAACTAAGAATCAATATGACAATATAATGCATAATTTCAAATTTAGCCAATTTAGGAAGGCAGTCTAATTTAGTCTATGGCTCATTAGTCTGAGCCTCATTAAGCCTTACAACACAAATCAGAACTGCAGCAGACGGCAATTTTGAGACATTTTTTTCACTTTCAGTACAAAGCTTGATTTTTCATGTACACTGTCAACAGATAACTCGCATGTAGTGCCCTATGTGGTTAGTAACAATAAGGGGATAACTGTATTCAAGATATTCATTTGGGGAGGTATATCGTCGGATATACTGTTGGAAATTTAGTTTTCTGGTGCTCACGAGTGGAGCCACAAAACGTGATTTCAGACCGTATATACGACGATATACCTCCCCAAATGAAACTTTGAATATCGTTATCCCCATTCTAATGCACTTCTGCAGTCTCATTACAAATTGGAGTGTTACAAGCTGCATAATGCCGCACGAAAAGTGACGTAATTAATTATGTAAACCGATTTCGGACGGTAAATGGCAGGATATACTGGCTCAAATTTTTGAGGTTATCAAATCAGATGTTGTGCGCGTTACAAAACCAAGGGCATTAGAATTTTCTTTTAATGTCATCTACAACAAATTATAGTTGGTGTCATAAGTATATAACTGTATACGGCTTAATTGATATTTTATATGCAGATCGGATTCACCTAATTTGGTGTCTCTGAAAACAGAAAGAAAATTTCAGAAGTATTGTCTACAAAGACTTTAAGGATGAATCTAAAAATGAATTGTATTCACCATTTTTTTTTTTTTTTTTTTTTTTTTTTTTGGGGGGGGGGGGGGGTTGGGGGGGTTATGAACTGCACTGCTTTACATTTTTCATCTAAATTGTCTTTAATGATACTCAAGTTTCATTTCTGCAAGTTATCAAATTCACACCAGTAGCAATATAAAAGATGTGCAAGCAGACAGCCGTTTTTCTTATTTCTTGAAAAAAAAAAACATAATTTGTGCATGGACACATTAAGTAACTCCTTGACACATCTCAAATGCGTACATTCAGCATGTTTTTAGCAGTAGAATCAATATTAAGTTATTTTTTTTTTTTTTTGGTTGAAAACTATGCCTTATAAAATTAAAGCTGTGGCATTGATGATACCAGACAATTAATGCTATTGAATCTGCAGTTTCTTGAAGCATACTTAACTTGATCATGGTCTTAAATGCCAAGAGGCATGCAACGCAAAAAAACATCAAGGCTTTGACATGAATCACTGAATGAGAGCATACTTGCAGGCAGTCTTTCATCCTGACAATAAAATATCCATTTTACTGCAATAACAGAAATCTACACCTTTTATGCAATTACTATTAATCAATCATCAAAGCAATTTAATTTCCCATCTACAGTATTGACTAGTTGCATGTTGGGTAATTTTTCATACTTTTGTTGCCACCGCCCATATTATGTTCATCACTGAAAACATATTCTCAAATGCTTAAACAATTTATTTTTACTTCGGCTTAACTTTTTTAGAAGCTTTTCTTTGTATTTTCTGATTATATCATCTTTTTTGTTTGGTACAAAATTCTAATTTTTTTCTTCTGTGGCCATTAACACAAATTTCCATCACTTTGCTGATTAAATTGCAGTCTCTGTGTTAGGCTGAATGATTCTTTCTCAGTATTTTCGTGATGATTAGACAGTAATGTGTCACATTTTTGCGTTAATTTTGAATAATCTATCGCTGAGTGTGGTAATAAGGCCACTCCGGAATTTACATGAAAACATATAGAGAAACTGCCATATTTATTATCCCCCTGACAGTCTTAGGGGGGTCAAAGGACAAATATTTGAATTTGGCAATATTATTTTTAACCCAAGTTATGCAGACATATGAAACATTTCGTCTGAGGCCTGGGTCCAATATTAGGGGAGTTAGGGAGTTGGGCCGAGGCCAAAAATAAACTTTTTCAGAAAATGGTCATGTTAAATATGTAAAGGCAATAAAGCATAGAACCACATGCAAGTAAAAAGTTAGACCTTAACACACAGGTTGGGTTAACAGGTAAAATATTGAAATTTTGTTGCAATTAAGTATAGTTTTATTGAACTTAGCATGATGACTCTAAAACAAAAGGGTGTACTACATAGTTGGCAACTGAATGATACCCAAGGTGGACTTAAGAGTAAGAGAAACATGAATAATTATAGATTGTGAATTATTCTTCTTGCCATCTGCTGCAAATCTTGGGTTGCATTCACAGGTTTAGATAAACAAAAAATTTCTGCGTAAAATTGTAAATATTTTCTTACCCGTAATTTTAAGCATATGTTTTGGGTGATCAAAAGCACCGTCTCATGGAGACGGTTCTTTTTAGTACCCACCACATATATTTTGGTTGAGAAATAAGAAAATTATTTTCCGGTTACACTCTTTACCAAAGACCTGTTGCAATTTGTAACTTTTTCTGCTACAGATAACAGTTTTGCTTATGATATTATAAACCAAAAGCCTCCTGACGTAAATCATTGCTGTTGATAGAAAGGCAAGAACTAGTTGATAGCCCCTAGAGGCACTAGGCCCCATCCTATCTAAATTGCAAAAACAATCCTAATAACTTTGCAAAGACAGTCACTGTTTCAAGTATTGAGATAATTCATTTATGCAGTGTATCTGTATATTCATATTCAGTTCACGAAGGAACAATTGAATTATTATCTGTGATAAAATGCATCAATTGAATAAAGCACAGTCTACGACAGCAAAATTTACTCTGACGACCAGTCTCGTAAGATGTGAAAGTTCAGACTGGCACTCTCTGAGATATCCTGCCTGGCCTTTTAGGTATTAGATCTTCCACACTTTCAGACTATCTTTTAGCTCACCAAATGCTAAAGGTGAGATATTATGATCAGGTCTTCATCCCCCGTCAGTCATCAGTCTTGCTTTGTCTAAACTTTTTCTGTAAACAACATATCCTCCTGAAACACTGGTCCAATTAAAAATTATTTCACACAAATATTCACATAAAGCCCTCTGCCAAAATTGCACAAATAGTAAAGCTCTGAACAAAATGACTACAAGAGCTGAAAATAGAAAAATCTTAAAACAACCCCTCCTGAACCACTGGCAGAAATTAAAAATAATTTCACATGTCCGCTACCAAAATTGCACAAACTGTTCTGTTCCACTGAACAAAATTGTTACCAGAGCTAAAATTAGAAATGTCTTTTAACATATAAATGATTTTACATAAAATTAGTTCCTCATAATGCCCACAACCGAAATTGCACAAATGGTCAATCTGCTCTGCTTATAAAATGACCGCCGGAGCTAAAAATAGAAATATCTTTAAACTAGAAATGTGTCAATGTGCCTGGGGCCAATGATTGAGAGAAAAAGTCTCCCTCAAAAGATATCACAGAGAAACCATTTTTATATGGGACAGAACATATGTGTGGGGCAAGACAAACGGACAAGGGTGATGCTATATGCCCCAACTCCATTGAAAATGGCGGGGGCATAAAAACATGTCCTGAACCACTAGGCCAAATTCAAAACAATTTTATAGAAATGTTTCTCATAAAACTCTCTATCAAAATTGCACAAATGGTTCCTATCCTATGAACAAATTGGTCAGCAGAGCTAAACATAGAAAAAAAAAACATTTAAACATCATCTTCTACCTAACCACTGACCCAAATTCAAAATGGTATTTACATCTTGATTTATATATAGTTTTTTATCTGCTTGTATTTTATTATTATGTATATTATGTATATTTTGAGGGCCTCATGGAAGATTCGTTATTTCACTTGTCATTATTTGTATACATTAAATGTAGTCACCCCTTTACTTACCACTTACAAATGTTCCCAACAATGCCTGCTTTCAAAATTGAACAAGTGGTTCTGCTCCACTGAGCAAATGAACGAACCTGGGTGGGAGGCATTGGGGTAAAATTTAAAATTGCTCAAGATACATCAAAATTTCAATATTCCAGCTAACCCCTGTAGCTGAGCAGGCTGGTTTGAGCCTAATACATGGCCATAGACCCCGGATGCAGGCCATGTAGCTGAGCAGGCTGGTTTGTGCCTAATATCTGGTCAAAGACCCCAAAGGCAGGCTCTGTAGCTGTGGGGGCTGGTTTGAGCCTAATACCTGGCTAAGACCTTGAAGGCAGGCTCTGTAGCTGTGGGGGCTGGTTTGAGGCTAATACCTGGTCAAAGACCTTGAAGGCAGGCTCTGTAGCTGTGGGGGCTGGTTTGAGCCTAATACCTGGTCAAAGACCCCAAAGGCAGGCTCTGTAGCTGTGGGGGCTGGTTTGAGGCTAATACCTGGTCAAAGACCTTGAAGGCGGGCTCTGTAGCTGTGGGGGCTGGTTTGAAGCTAATACCTGGTCAAAGACCTTGAAGGCAGGTTTTCTAGTGTTGAGGCCCATATTATGTCTCCCTACTTCTTAGATAAAAAGCTTGTCAGATAATAGTGATTGAAAATTATTTTTTTAGTTCTCAGCCAAAACATATGGTGCATTTACTCAAAAGAACCATCTCAATGAGACGGAACTGTTGAGCAACCATAACATATGTTTAGATTGATAGGTGAGAAAATAACTACAATTTTATGCTAGAAAAAAATGCTTTAACTCTTTATCTCCTAGTGGCATCTGCTGATAACTTTTGCAGTTTGGACAAAATGTTGGGCCTGTTCTGGATCCAAACTATTTGACGCTCTGATGGTATTCCTGAAAGAATTTTTTTGAAAAAAAAATGATTTTGGAAAAAATTTGCCGATGACAAAAAAACATGAAAAATTTCCCAAGGGGGGGGGGGGGGGGGGGGGGGGGGGGGGGGGGGGGGTCGGGGGGGGGGGGGCAAAGAGTTAAACTTGTCTTTAAAAATGGTCAGTCTTGTTCTTGGCCATTATCTAATCAGGCCCCCAGATAAGAGTGTGTAACTGAAAATTAATTTTCTTATTTCTCAAACAAAACACATGTTGTGGGTACTCAAAAGAACTGTCTTGATGAGACGGTTCTTTTGAGCACCCAAAACACATGTTTAAACTGATGGATAAGAAAATAATCACAATTTTACGCATTTATTTTTGGCTTAACTGGCCCTTTGTCTCTTAGTGAGTGAAAACTGTGAGGACTCTTGAGAGACTAACTCGAGATGCAGGCTTACTTGCTTGCCTTTGTTTGTTTGTTTGAATTGATTCCTTACGTCCCATCAACAATCTTTCAGTTAAACAAGGATAGGTTCTTCCTGGGTTGAACCAGTACTAAGCTAGAATAAATGTGTCTTGCTCAAGGACAACAACCCAGTGACACTGGTGAGGTTCGAACCCGCGGCCTCTCGGTCTCGAGTCAAGCAATCTACCACTGAGCCACTGCACTCCCTGCTTGCCTCTGTTATAAGGGTCATTTTCATATTATGAGCGGGATCATTTGGAACAATTAATCAACGATTTCTAACTAACAATTGGAAGAATTGTTTCAAAAATATTTACACAGAACCAAATGAGCTGAACAAAAAGGTGCTGACTATGCAAATTTGTCCTGCAAATGGCAAAACAAATAAACCGTAAATGGAAGTCGCAGCAAATTGCTTTAAACTACCATTAATTTTCACTTTAACAAATCTTTGGAGAGAAACAAACCAATAACCACTCAGGTTTCAATTTACAATGACCTTCAAATATGTCTCTGTGAATTTTCGATTAAAAAATTCACCAGCTTTTCCATTCTTCTCTTAAACAGCCTACAGACAAAGAATAAAACAATAGCGCTAAAGAGTATGACGCCAGGATGGCCAACAGGGGACCATTACCAATCAACTGACAATTTAGCAATGATATACAACTAAAGGTCATGACTACAAATCAATGCTGAAGACAATTAGTAAAAATAAGCCTTTGCTTTATCGCCTTTTTGTATATCTTGATTAATATGTTTTTGGAGATGACGCATTGATAAGCTAGGGTTTTTTCATGCAAAATGAACATTTATGTGTCTTGATCCACATCTGAACTAAGGGTGAGGTTGGGGCTGTGAAACCGGTTTATGCCTTCCAGTAAAATATTTTTACTGACCATTCCAAGGCGGTACTTCTTTTGTGGATCATTTGTGTTTCTCATGCTCAATTAATTCACGTCTGTTCATTGCTGCTTTGTGGTCACCTGCTGGGAAAGGGCTGACCTCTTGGTGATGTTATATTGTATTTTTGTTTCTTTCCCATGTGGTATCCTGGGTCAGGTGTGTTACTTGATTGTATCGTTTCCTGATCTTTGCTGTCTTTCTTACTTTACTCATTACAACACAGCCCACACCCATTTATTGTAGACTGACTTGATAGCATGAGAATTAAACTTGTTTATCACTATTCTTGTCAATCTCCATAGCCCAAGTCATATCTGGTCATCAAACCTTTTGAGGATGGCATCTTTTTTATTTCTGAAAAATCCTGAACGCATTATGAGGTTATTTCTGAATTAGCTTTCAAAGCCATCACATAACACAAGTGCATCCATAATGATGCATCAAAGATATTGATAAGTGAATTGATTTCGTCTTCATATTTTCATAACGAACAACAAAGTGTTTATTTGTGTGTGCATGCATGCCAGCAGACAAGTAGACCAAAGAGACTAGTTTGTAAATAGAATGTGTTCTGCATCAAGATTATTTGGACCTCAACGTGAGAATAGCTTCCTAACTTTGTTGCATGCGAAAAACTAAGCCGCAGTCTCACCAGCCTGCGTAGTCTGACAGTACCTTAAATGTTATTTGATCATTAGAAAGTATTATAGCAATTCTTGATACATGCAAAGTTTCCATATTCTGACAAGTCTCTGTAACTGGGCAGATTTTAAGTTGGTCGGAAACTCCTTAGACAGGTTTTCTCACATCAAGGCCAATTTTATACTGGTAAAATCATATGACTCGATAAGCAGATTAGGCAAAATAAAAAAATAAGTGTTTCGCGTAACGGGTCTTAAAATTTTACCTAGGGTGACACACTTTTTTCCAGAAAATCTGAAAAAAATTGTAGGTTAGGCCAGTAAATTAAGGTAGGGTCAGGTTACCCTAAACACAGATATTATTATTTGGCCTTACCAAACTTTTGAGGGGAAAATTATATCTTAATATTATTGTAGGAATGGATGCTTCAAATTAGCACCACAGCAATTTTTTGAGGGGAGAAAAAGGAACATGTCATTTTTGATAAAAAGTATCTCAAAATATTTAGCTATGTGGGCCGCAACGCGAGAAATCCTATCATCTGAGTTTCCGACAAAGTGAGATTCAAACCAGCCTGCTCAACTACAGCAAGTCAGCAACTACCTAGAAAATTGAAATTTCACTCCTAAAAAGTCTAGACACAATACTTTCCAATAAGCGAATAACAAAGGCGCTGATCAGACTGCGCGGATGCGTAGGCTGGTCTGCGCCTTTGTTGTTGGCAAACCCTAGAAGACAGGTTATCTCACGGCGAGGCCTATGTAATAGTGGGTCATTGAAACTCTCAACACCACCATCTCTCAAAGCGTAGTATAATCATGTTCTATTTTTTCTATAACTAGAACAAAATACTTAATTCTATTTTAACAATTAAATGGATAATTTTAGGTTTTTTTAATTTTCTGTCTCTGAAGAATGACATTTAGGTTTTAAGATGTCTTCCAGCTTCCGAGGAGCAGATAAACAAATCTCTACTGAGGATCAGTGTTTTGCATTACAAGGCACCGATGCAGCCATGACAGATACATGTAATTTGACTTATATGGGACCAAAATAGAAGACCAAGGTACAAACTCAGGACCAGCACAAAAAAAGATTGATGCAAGGTATCAATATGCCAGAGATGTATTTATCAGTGCAGTGATTGATAAATGGCTGAAGAATAAGTCAGAAAAGACTTGGGTGGATGTTGGTTGGTTGGTTGGTTTTGTTGCTTTACGTCCCAAGTCAACAGCTATGGGCATTGCGGGACGGTCAGTTCACCTAACCACACTTTTTCCTGGGCAGGCTTGAACAAGCGGTTAACCAGTAATTTGTGCACATACTTTCGCTTGTAACTGACAACAACCCTTCTTGAATGAATCAGCGGAAGGGAGGAGAATGACCGTAGAAATAATTTCATGATCAATCTCCACGAAAGTATGGGACCGGGCCGGGATCGAACTCGCAACCCCTGGATCTGCAGTCAGACACGCATCTATAGCCAGACACGTTACCAACTGCGCTACTCCGCCCGGTTTGGGTGGAAGTGACCAACTTGACAGAGCCTTAACTGATGATCACACATGTCTCAAATGACAAGATTCTTGTCAATCATATATCACAGATAGGATTATAAGTCGCAAAAAAAAATGAGGACACCAAATAAAGAAGTGTCAATATTGAACAGCAGATGATTCACACGAAATGTCAAGCTTTATTTTCCCTATATTTACATTCTCAATGTAGCTGCCTTAGATGAAACCATAATTCCTAGCTGCTTGCATTTCTCGATGCAAAACATTGAACAGTCACGTGGTCTATGTCGCGCCTCTAGGTGGAGTAACGTCAACGTCAACCAATAGCTTTCTTTGTTTATCAACATTCGTGTGACGTCATTCGCGTATCGCCACGACGTTATGTACAGGACTTTCGTTCGCTGGCTGTTCCAACACCTCCGTTACAAATAAAATATATCATTTTTCAAGGATAACTAACGAATTTGGGTGGAAGATAATTAAGCATATTTGATTGATAATATAAAATGTAAATATAAGGATTGAAATTCAGATTTTTAGCTTGCATTGGATGATGCAAAACATTAGCATTTTAATGTCTCCGAGAAGCCCTTCGGGCTTCACAGACATTAAAAAGCCTAATGTTTTGCATCATCCAATGCAAGCTAAAAATCTGCATTTCAATCCTTAAATAAATCAAGATAGAAGTCAAAGTTGCCTGCTGCAGTACCAAGTAAGCTTTGCTGAATGCCATGACGTCATATACTTTCTCACCCAAGTTACAAAATTATTTAAATTAATCAAATACGATATATACACTGATTGAGAAAACTGCTTCTTGAAAGATGAATTGAATTAAGAAATTAAAATTGCCTTACTTTTCTATGGATTTTCTAAAATAAAGAAAATGCTCTTGGAAATACATGTATAAGTCTTTCTAATAAGAATTCTGAGAATCTGATATGTCACCTGCTTTAAGTGCCAACCATTAGGTACCTGTAAATTTCAACTATCAATTGGAAACCAATATTGTCCTATTTTATTAACCTGACACAGGTGCATAATTTCACGGTTAGTGCACAAGTTATTTTTACCTTCCGTCGACTTTTCGGCATTTACCGTAAGTTTTACATGAATTTTGCAATTACTTATACAGATAATGAAACGTTTTGTACCGTCCAACTGACTAGTCAAGTGGTTATGATACAGAGTTTACAACCAAAAGGTCGTGAGTTCGAGTCCATGTGTGTGTGTGTTTTTTTACCTTTTTTTTGATTTGTTTAATTTCATTTATTATAGATGTACCACGACCTCTGAGGAATGAAATTTTGGATCATTCTATTTCAAAAGGTTGATGCGTAAGGGGTAAAATGAGCAAGTCTGTCCGAAACATCTTCTGAGATTATTGGAAAATAGTGTTCCATATTATAGCCAAAACATATGGTTAAATGTATTCACTATACAAGTTGTTTGAACTTAAGTTCAGTGGGAAAACGTCTGAAGAAAAATATGCAGCAAGTCTTGGCACTAAGGCAAAACAGATTTTTTTTAAATATCTGCGATTACTTTAGAAATATGTCAAAAGCACAGAGATTCAACTTCACATATCGAGCGTACGGTAAACGTTCTCGGTGAGGGTCCTACAAAAATAACAATAACAAATGCAAGTATAGATAAACAAATAACTTTGAAGCATGACTATATTTACAAAAATGAATATACAGATCTAGAAATAGGGGTTTCAGGCGTTTTATTACGTATACTATTCTTTTTTGAAGCACTTAGATGTTCCAGACAGACTGACTCAGTGTATGCGTTACGCATCAACCTTTTGAATATAATGATGATGCAAAAGACATTACTCAGGTCGTGGTACATCTATAAAGTTGAAGTTAAACGAATCAAATAAAGAGGTAAAAATACAAAAAAACTAGAGGACCTGAAGGTCCTGAGGCGCTCACCTGATCTCCTTAATAATGTTAAAATAGGTCAAGGTCAACCACAGCTTATAATGGAACAAATTTTGTTTTTACCATATACATTTTGGTCAAGTGATCTAAACAATCTAATGAATAATCCATCAAACAGCCGAGTGATTTCTGAGAAAAAGATGTTTAGATAGATATGTGGCAGTCCAAATGAGTGGCCTTGGATAAAAGGTCACAGGTCAGCTTGACATTTGGTATTTAATAAACCATTGTCTCAATAGGTTTAACTATTATGAATTCGGCTCAGTTATAGAAAATGAACTGTTTAAGATTTTCTCTACATAAATGCATTAGAAATCAAATTTGACCTTGCCATAAAGTAGGTCAAGGTCAACCTAGATTCATTATTTGTGCTAACCTGATTGGGCCCACATCCCTGATCCTACATACCAAGTCCCAAAGCCAATGGCCTTTTGGTTCCAGAGAAGAAGAGATTTAAAGAGTTTTTACCATATATGGGCCTGGTGGCCATGTTAGTCAAATGACCATAACAATTTGTATAAGTTTTGGCTAACTAATCATAAGGAGTTTTCATATGAAATTTGGTTTCAATTGGCCAAGAAATGTCTGAGAAAACTATGTTTTAATATGTTGATGGGACTCCAACATAAGGGACCTTGGTTGAAGGTCAAAGATCAACCTTGACCTTTGAAACTTATTTATAGACACTAGATTGAACATATCAAGTGAGAATAATCACTTTGGCTTCCACAGTATTCAAAAAATCAACTTTTCAAAAAATTTCCCATTCAAATGCATTAGGAAGCAAACTTGACCTTGACGTTAAGCAGGTCAAGGTCACCCTAGGATCATCATTTAAACAAACTTGGTAGGCCCCACATCCCCAATACTACATACCAAGTCTCAAGGTCACTGGCCTTCTGATTCTGGAGAAGAAGATTTTAACATGTTTTTACCATATATGGACGTGGCAGCCATCTTTGTCATGTGACCAAAATATTTTGTACAAATTTTGCCTGACTTATCATAAGGATTCTTCACATGAAATTTGAGCCCAATTGGGCCAATGGTTTGTGAGAAAACTAAGTTTTAATATATTGATGGGACCACAATATGAGCGACCTTGGCTGAAAGGGCAAAGGTCAACCATGACCTTTGAAACTTATTTATAGCCATTGTCTCATTAGTTTCAACATATCAAGTAAGAATAATCACTTTGGCTCTAACAGTATTCAAAAAATCAACTTTTCAAAAAAATTCCCATTTAAATCTATTAGGAAGCAAATTTGACCTTGACGTTAAGTAGGTCAAGGTCAACCTAGGATCATTATTTGAACAAACTTGGTAGGCCCCACATCCTCGATGCTACATACCAAGTCCCAAGGTCATTGGCCTTCTGGTTCTGGAGAAAAAGATTTTTAAAGGGTTTTTACCATATATGGGCATGGCGGCCATCTTGGTCATGTGACCGGGAACATTTGAACAAACTTTCGTTCCCCCATCCTAAGGAGTCTCCATATGAAATTTGAGTTAAATTGGCCCAGTGGTTTCAGAGGAGAAGATCTTTGAAAATGTTGACGGAAGGACGGACGACGGACGGACGGACGCCGGACGCCGGAGTCACTGGTATACTAATAGCTCACCTCGGAGCCTTCGGCTCAGGTGAGCTAAAAAGAAAGAACGTGACTCAAACTCAGGACCTTTGGTTGTAAACTCTGTACCAAAACCACTTGACTAGTCAGTAGTACAGTGAAAACGTATCATTATCTGCAATAGTACTTGCAAAATTCTCGTAAAACTTACGGTAAATACCGAAAGTCGACAGAAGGTAAAAATATCTTGTGCACTTACCGTGAAATTATGCATCTGTGTCAGGTTAATAAAATCGGACAATACCAACAACAAAACCTATGTCAAAAGAAGGGCCATAACTCAGTCAAAATTTTGTTGATTATCTCCAAAATTAAATAACCAACATGACCTGACTATTTTACAACGCTTTACCATTCTGTTCAAATTTGAATATTAATGCAATTCCCTCAAGCAACATATTTTGAAAATTACAGCATAAGGTAGGGTCGTTTTTTCTCCACTTCTTTGCAGTGGGCGTTTATTAGAGACTTTAAAAATTCCAAAATTCATGCAAATTATCGCCATTTTTGATGTCCAAACCAAGGGATGGGCATTTTATATTAGAGCATTAGTGAATATTAAAGCAATTACAGTAATGTGTAAATAAAATCACTTTAAAGTTACATTTCTGGCATTACGTAGAAAACATGACAAATTTGCCATCAGAAATATGAAGCTATTGCAAAACATTATCAATATGTAGGATTATTAAATGACAATTTCCAGAAGAATGGGCCGGCCCATTCTTTCCCTGCGGAAAAAACTAACTGGGGAAAAAACTGACCGTTACACCGGGACACTCATATCTGGCAAACAGCTGAGGCGAGTTCAATAATGCGAGTGCTCGCCGAGCGCTCGTTGATTGGTACCTATCTTTATTCAAAATGTGTAAAGCCTGACATCAGTACAACGAGCGCCCGAGAGCGCTCGCATTATTGAACTTGCCTCAGATATGGGTTGAGGGTTGATATTGGGTATGATAAGAAAATTGTCATATCATAATCTATCCCATCTAAATTTTATGTATGCACATTGATTGTTCCATTTAACTGATGTACAGCTGCTGCAGTTGGAAGCAAGCCGAAGGCTGAGCTATAATTCTACTTGACAGACATTAGCAGACATTTTACTTCAACTAGAAATACACCATTCATTTATGAACATCAAAATGACATATTAAATACGTACTGTGTCCAAGTGGACTGGCACCAGGCATGCCCATCCCTGGAGGATTTGGTCCCGTTGGTGTGGTGGGTACACTGTCTCTCCGTCTCTTGTTGTCCTCCGACAGTGTGCGCTGAAGTCTTCGGATACCGCCATGAAGATGAAATGTACTGGGAATGGGATAATCGTCGAGACTTCTTCTAGTAGCAGGTGATATAGGAGCTGAGCCAACGGATCCAAGATCAGACTGAAATACACGACAAAATAGTTTATTAACCCTTTGTACACTGAATAAGTTCTTCCTTCTGGTTTAATACAATATACTTGGGATGGTCCATTGTATATATACCTGACAAAAAAAGAAACGCACCACTTCGATTTTCCCATTAAGATCTCCTTTTGATATGAAAGTGTAAATTGTCAAGAAATATTCATTTCTGCTCAAATCGTACTAAAACTTGAATGTGACGTAGATGAGTATCTGTACTTTCTAGACACAAAACACAACAAGGCGAAGGGTCAAAGAATTTTGGAGCATTAATTCAACGCTACTGTCTACATGAAACTCCGAGTATGTTTTACATTAGCATAATATGAAAACGATACGTTGTCATTATGTGAGACAACCAATGTGATTATTGATTCCTTTTTTGTTATTCCAAAATACATTATCATCAGTAAGGATCATTTAAATTGATTAAAACAAAGTTGAAGTCTTTAAACGTTTGTAAGGTTTATCTCTAGTGTGGAATCGCTATCCAAAGGGTAGTCACAAAACATGGCCTACCTAGCATTCAATTATTGCAAATGATGAATTTAAAGATAGAATTTGCAAAGAATAAGTGTCTGGGTACAATTTGGTCTACTGAGATGAATCCAATTGCTTTAACTTATCTAGCAAGAGAGCATTATAAAAACGCTTATTTCCTGTGACTTTACAATTTGACCCCCACTTGGTTCAGGACCAATTTTCTTTAACACAATTTCGACGCCTGATTGCACAATTTGTGTGACGCAGCAGTACCTGACATACCTTTGCACTGATAAAAACTAAATTGGCCTATCCCTTGTGATCCTCCTGAGAGTTGAACAGTTCTAAGTGGTGTGTTTCTTATTTTGTTGGATATATCTAGGGGTCAACTCACCTCATTTTGAGAGAGAAGGCTTCCCTGGTTTGGGCATGTGGAACGTTCAAGTGGTGCAGTCAGAACAGCATGAGATATACAGATTGAGGGCAGGCCGGAGGCAGGGAGGCTCAAGCTAACATGGAAGAAACTGACGGAGAAAGACTGCCATGAGTGGAAGCTCACGACAGTTGACTCATGAAAGGAGCACCTGGAGATCAGGTGTGAGATCTGCTATGCGTGCAGCTAGCCAGTTACCTGGAAAGGGGCCCACTGATGTGGATGATGCCCCTGCACCTGCACATCAATCAAAAATCCGAATATGATATGATGTGTCACAGGTTATAATTTCCAAATAACGTTGTATGTCTTTAATCTTGACAAACAGTGCAGGCCCTGATGAAATGCCGCTATAGCTTTAGTGGCATTTCATTAGGGTCTTCACTGCTTGCCAAAGTACCTGTTAAATTTTGAAACTATTAGAGGGTCACTGATGAAGCCTAACTGGCAGAAACTAGCTAGCCTGGCCCAGGAAATATGCACACTCTAGTTTCAGTTCTTTGGTGCAGTCTTTGCTTCCAAAGGATACCCTTTTAAGAACATAATTGAGCAAAAGATCTTTTTTGTGGTCCTTAAATTTTCAGCTTCATTAGCTTGAGCGGCCTTAGCATTTATTTCCTTTAAATTGTCTTACGACTTATTAAGTAATTAGTTGTGCGAGTCTGCACTTTGATGCATGTTTTATTTTCTGTTTAAAAGCCGTTTTACTTCAAAGCATTATTATTTGTATGTGACAAAGATAATCTGCGCATTGCATGTGCATTTCAATATCATGGAAATTTCATGGTGAAAAAAACACCAGAGGATTGCTGTTAAGGATTTTCTGCAGACACAATTTATTTTTCGCAGTTTCTTTAATTGCTTTAAGTCGGCTCTTGGTACATCAGAGATAATTGATATCTACCCACAAAAACAATGTACATCCAGAAAGCCATCAGTGGTAGACGCTGACTGATCAAGATCTACATTGTTTGCTAAGGAGCTGACTGATTTGGAACTCTGTTGTTTTCAGTTCCAATGAAAAATTGATCATTGATTAAATTATGAGGACCCATAATACTTGTTTATTCAGCACAACAGAGTAGAATATTCTGTCAAGTGGAAAATTGTCTTCACACATAACTCCAGACAGCTTCTCTGAGAGAGAGAAAAAAAATCAGTTTTTTTTTCCGAATCAAATTTAACAGAAAGTGCAGACAATGCATCCAATTTCAAAACAGACAATAAGAGTCCATTTTAACCCTTAAAGCGCCATCTATAATTTGAAGCAGACGACAAATTTCAAATTTTGCTACTTTTTCAAAAATGACAAATATTAAAGGCATGATATTTCATGAGAATCGTCTGCTGGCAGACGATTCTCATGAAATATCATTCCTTATTTCATTTGAAAATTAAGAAAGATGTCACGAAATCTGTCGTCTGCTGCAGTCGTGATTGCCGCTTAAAGGGTTAATCAAATTTAACAGAAAGTGCAGACAATGCATCCAATTTCAAAACAGACAATAAGAGTCCATTTTAACACTTCGCAAGCTCTTGATAAATTTTGCCATCTGCGGTTAACCTTGGCAAACAGTTTGTACACAGATCTGGATCCAAACAATTTGACACTGATGGTATTCCTGGATGAATTTGTTGACAATGTTAACTTTCAAAAGAAGCCAGCATACGAGTAAAATGCATGAAACTAGAAAAAGTGTCCATGGGACACAGATGCCCCCGCCTATTGTTTTTATTTCACCTGCAATTAAACATTGGGTATACAATAAGTGAACAGGATACCATTTACATACTACAAACTGAATTTATAGCAACATTATTCTTATAAAACGTGTAATAATATGAGCCTCACGTCATGAGAAAAATTATAAAAAATTAATCTGAAGATTATATGCAAATGTAAAGCATATATTCCGTTCTTGACAAAACAACTGTAAAGTTTAAAAAGGATTTAGTAAAATTGTAGGAGGATTTGTGCTCACAAGGTATCTAATGTCCATAAGCTTCTGTAGTAATTAAACCCAAAAATGACTAAGTTCAAACTGTGAAAAAAGTGACAAAAAATGATATGAGGGTTAGATCCAAATGTCATGCACATCTTCAGTTCTTGACAAAAACACCTGTAAAGTTTCAAAAGGATTGGGAAAAAATTGTAGGAGGAGTTGCGCTCACAAAGTACCTACCTAAATGATGGACGAACGGAAGGACGCACGGAAGGACGCACGGACGGACGGATGGACGGACGTGGGCAACGCTTAATGCCCTTCCGCATTCTACGAATAGCGGGGGCATAAAAATCACCCAGCATGCGAATAGTTGAAATGAAATTCAACTTCTGCTGCAATAGCAAAGTCACATTACAGAATTTACTAATGCACTAGTCATTTGTAACCAGGGGGAACAGCTGAGACTTTTGGTCAAGCAATTCCCTGATAACCCCAACACTGCAGCGACAGCAAGCTGGTAAAACTATGGCAGTTACATCTCCCCCGCAGTCTGTCATGTTTTACGTTGCACTGCCATGTTTGCCATAAAATCCCTGACATTTCCCCCCCCCCCCCCCCCCACCCCACAAAACAAAAAGGCCTAGAAAAGCAGTGCATACCAAGATCCGCGCAGACGGCTTCTGATCAGGATTTTGACAAGCAGAGTTTATGAATTGCAGCCCTGAAAACACATTTTTATTTGAGAACAGAAAGAGTTTACTACATAGGTTTAGATAAACAAAAAGTTTCAGTGTAAAATTGTAAATATTTTCATACACATAGGGTAAAGTTGGGTAAATTCAGACATCAGGTAAATTCGGACACACATTTGCAAACAGTGGAAATCCAGATGAGACGGCTCCTTATGAGCTGTCTCATCAGGATTTTCACTGTTTGCTTTGTTAATTTATTTTTTATTCCAATCACTGAACTATGAAACAAGCAAGGTGACTGTCCGAATTTAGCAGTCTGTTCGAATATACCCGACTTTACCCTAATTTTTAGCAAATGTTTTGGGTGCTCAAAAGAACCATCTCATTGAGACGGTTCTTTTGAGTAGCCACAACATATGTTTTGGTTGAAAAATAAGAAAATTATTTTTCTGGTATGCACTCTTAACTAAAGGCCCTGCCACTATAACAATCTTCTATTTGGGGACACACCAGCATGAATGGGTTCAGATTAAATTTCTAAGAGAAGTGTGTGCTTATGAAGGCTTATATGGTAGCTATATCTGTACTGATGGGAAGGAAGCTTATCAGTTTGAGCAGCTGAGCGAAACTACAGGAAATAAAATGGAACCAAGTCATTAGATGCTTTAATAGAAATGATAGAAAACCTTTTACATTATGTGGGCAAACAACAAAAGTGCTGACCATGGCCAGCCTGCACAGTCTGATCAACACCTTTTTATTTGCATACTGAGAAGAATATACCAATAAATGACAGATCTACATTTTTCTAAATTTTAGCAAGTCTAGGTAGCTGTGCAGGATTATTTGAGTGTCATCTGTTTGCAAACTCAAAGCACGTACAGGTCTAGATAAACAAAAATTTTCAGCGTAAAATTGTAAATATTTTCTTACCCATCAGTTTTTACAAATGTTTTGGGTGCTCAAAAAAAACGTCTCATTGAGACGGTTCTTTTGAGTACCCACAACATATGTTTTGGTTGAGAAATATGAAAATTAGTTTTTCGTTACGCACTCTTAACTTAAGTCCTGCAAACTCAAAAGACTTTTGTTCTGACAAGGCTCAGTGAAAATGAAAGGAAAGCCAAGTCACTTCCATTTTTATCACTGTTTTGCAAGGAAAGCATAGCGCTAGAGATAAGATGTCTTTTTCAATATCTTTTTTACTATTATTTCTTCATGAAAACATTAGTAGTGCATTTCACTGGGATGCTCCCATGCAATGAGTAGACCACAATTTATACATTTTTGAAGAAATAATAAAAATAGATATCTAGCTGATCATCCTTATTAAGCTAGATATTTTTATGTACTATATATAAATACACTAATCCCCAACCTTTATCTTTTACTCGCAGGATTCAACTTATTTAGAAGGAAAAGAATCAATCCTGACCAGCTGGCTTCTCCAACACTTTTTCAAAATAAGGCATATCTACGATTGTGGAAATGGTTTCCTGGGCTACTGGAAACAAAATCAATATGTTTCAAACTCAGATAATATTACAATGTTTCAAGAAACAAAAAGTGTTGAAACAGTTTTGCAGTCTCTTCTGGTTGCTGTTACACTGTTCCGTTCACATCTGAGGCACTGACTGGCAGTCATTTTAATACCTATACTAATACTTAGGTCCTCCAAGGTAGCTAATGAGTTTATTTGTAGAGAGTTTAACTTTGTGGTCGGTCCCAGGTTCTTGTAAAAAGAGCATGGTCGCCTGCGTTTAGTGGCGAAATTTCGTGAACACATTTACAAGCGTATATACCAATCGTGCGTTCATATATTAATCTATGTTATCCTTCATTATATATTCATGCTGTCTTTGGGTTTAAGTCGAAAAGATATAACAATTTGAATACTTTTCTCTTTCTGATTGCTGGAATATTCACAAAAAGCTTGTCAGATTTTAAGCTAACACCAGGGAAGACATACCCTGATCAGACTGCTTCTTCAGAAGCAGTCTGATCTGGGTTTGGTCTGTCTGTTAAAGACTTTTGACAATTAAGCAAATAGTGTTTGAAATTTTTAGAATATCTACCAAATCTATCCAGAACCAGTAGACACATAAGAAATGTTCCAGAAATATATTTGCATAAAATGAAGCCATAATGTCCTGTACGAGACAGTTTATAACTTCAATAATTCTTACATACAAATTTGTGTCATGGTTAAACTTTAAATCTTAAAGTACCGCCAACATTTGCAGCAGACAACATTTTCAATCTTGCTACTTCTTTAAGAAACCAAATAAGGCAATTAAATATCTGCTGATTCACATTCAGCCTTGTGTACCCAGAAAATGTAGAAAATTGACACAAAAAATTATCCTCTGATGCAGTTTTAAGGGTTGTATATAAACAATTTTGATTTAAAAGAATATTCCCTTGAATTGTGGATTCTAATATCGGAAACTGTCTCCAAGGAAATATGCTTTCTAAAATAAGAGAAGCAAAAATTTAATACCTTCACTTTATAAGTAGACTGGCTCCAGTCCTTAAAACAATTTTTCATGAATGTGTCATATCATATACTTGTAGCCAGTGTAACACTGATGGCTCTGTTTTAAGACAGAGCCATCAGAGTTTGACCGGCTACAAGTATATGATGAAAATTGTTTTAAGGACTGGAGCCAGTCTACTTTACAAGTAGACCCACAATATTAACTCTTTCCTAATGCTAGAGGTGACTTTTGTTGTCTGCTGATAACCTTTGCAAACAGTTTTGGACCAAGGATTAATGTGTCTTGCTAAAGGACACAACGCAGTGATGCCGGTGGGGCTCAACCCCGCAACCCCTCGGTCTCAAGTCAAGCACTCTACCACTGAGCTACCTACCCTTTTCATCTGATACTGCCTAACTGTTCCCTTTTTATCTTACATTGCCTAAACAATTCCCTTTTTATCTGGTATTGACTATCTGTACTTTTCACCCATACTAATTGGCAAGCATTTGCAGGCGCCTAGTTAAAGCTTCACAGATCTATGTTACCTAGAAAATTCCTGTCGGTGCTAATTATGTTGACACCTGAAAGATGACCTAGATTCACTTACATAACAGTGCATCAACATGCAAAGAACTGCAAAATAAAGATTTTTAAAAACTCTTTGCATATGGGCCTCATTGTGAGAAAACTTGTCTTCGGGGGTTTGCGAACAACAAAGGCGCAGACCAGCCTGCGCATCGGCACAGTCTGATCAGCACCTTTATTATCCGCTTACTAGAAAGTACCATATCTAAACTTGCCATAAGCTTTCTAGCTAGTTTCTGTATAGCTAAGGAGACTGGTTTGAGTCAGAAACCACAAAAAATTTTAAAACTCTTTGCATTATGGGCCTCAACGCGAGAAAACCTGTCTGCATTGTTTGTTTACTTTTATTGCGGTATAAGGTGTGAAAATGCATAAGCTACTGTAAGCCCAATGTTTACTGTCGTCGCCCTGGGCCCTGTCACCTATTAAACTAACGGTACCGGGAGCCAACTCACGACGGTAAACATTGAAGGCATTATAAATCAACTACCCATTGTTCAATCATGAAATGAACAAAGAATGCAATGTAGCTCACCAAAACAGTGTTGAAAACAAGTTATTACCAAAACAGTGTTGAAAACAAGTTATTATCCTTTAAACTCTTTTTCCTTTTAGGACTCGACTTCTTTTTTTTTCATAATCTATACTTGTGCCCGCATTAATTTATATGCGTGAACTTCTTATAGAATGTTACAGATAAAGTGCATTAGCATTATCTCCCTTACTATTGCTATATTAGTGTTGTCGCCCTTACCATACAAAAAATGTATATATTTCTTAGAACTGCATTTTCATAGAGTACTTTAGATTTTTACGCTTTTAATCATCAGAAATCTCATTGATATGGAAATGGAGGTATATTACGTCATAGTTCATGATGCTATGGTTGATAGACATGTTTGGGCAGCACAGAATCACATTGGTGTGCAGTAGGTGGTGTCAATGTTTCCAAAATTTGTAATAAGGGTCATCATGACCACCTATAACAATGTCAATGATCATGGCTCTCAGGGGAAACAATGCTCCAGAGCACATGCCTCAGTAAATAGAATCCAAAACAGTGTGGACCCTGATTAGAATTTGTTGATCTAGATTCAGCAGCAGTAACGGAACAGGCTGATTGCCCTAAATACAGTCCTATTCTCCAGAGGTGGTTCAGACAAAACTCTATCTGTTATATACACTCAGACATAAGTTAAGCATCACCCGAACATTATTTCAGGGACGTTTTTCGCGTACAATTTTTTAAAGAAGAACAACCAGTTTGTAATATTATGTTACCCTTGTCTTCATGTGGTCTGCTGAACATATCAGAATGTCATTTGGTCATTTTGCTGAATTTCTACGGTGTCCTGTATACACCGACCCCTATTTTAGGGGTGCACCCCTAAAAAGTGTCACAGCTTAACCCAAAATGCTTACTTTGAAATCAAATAAACGCAGAAGTAATCTAGTCATATTTTTTAAAAATATTGCCAATCTGATTCTGCCGAACTCCAGGTTTCATGTCAGTTATAGAGGATCATAGTGAAAGTTAATTGCGTGTTTATAATGTTTGAATTATCACTATATAACAAGCCATTCTTTACACATCCATAACTTTTATTCTTTTAGAGATATGAATCTGAAATTTTCGGACAGAATTTGTCTTTGATATTATAACAATGTGACATTAACACTTGGCATGTCTAAGCGTTTTGAAAATATCATAATGGGCTAGAGAATAGGGACATTTTTAGGGGTAAGTATGCATTTACCATGCCTGTTTGTTTACCTTTGTGATAATTGAATCGAAATTTGCTGTAAATTGTCACCACTTTATCTATTTTAATAAATAAAACAAGAAAATATTCATGACTGGAAAGCTTTCTTCGCTTTCTAGGAAACTATTCAGGTGATGCTTAACTTATGTCTGACTGTATATATGCACTGATAATTTTTAATCACCATTTCATCATCACTGCACCAGTAACTTACTTATTCATGGGGGTGCAAAGGGGAGCCAGATAAAAAATCCCACGTCGAAACATCCTATGCCATTTTTGACACCTCTGATAAAACATTCCACAAAGATTTGCCACCCTGGACAAAACATCCCATGCCATTTCTCCCAGCCTGGACAAAACACCCCATGCCACTTTTGACACCTGGACAAAACAACCTAGAAAGGGTTAAAGGTTTTCAGGTGTGGTCCTTGATTGTATCGATTGCTGATCTTTGCCTTCTTACTTACTTTAAATATATAGAAATGTAAAAACCTACATAAGCTTGCTCGTACTGCTCCAGATCATCATCCGTTATCGAGGTAATTCTCACACGCAGCAAACATCCCCGCCTGCGTACAATCACTGGTACATCTTCCTCAAATATCGTAGTTTCTGTGCTAGATTTCGGTCTCCCATTTCCTGGAGAATTACTGTCCTTCATGCTTATTCATATCCATTACAGAATCTATTGAAGCCATTTTTACTTCTTTGATATCGTTAATATTGTCATTACATATCCATCACAGAATCTATTGAAGCCATTTTTACTTCTTTGATATCGTTAATATTGTCATTACATATCCATCACAGAATCTATTGAAGCCATTTTTACTTCTTTGATATCGTTAATATTGTCATTACATATCCATCACAGAATCTATTGAAGCCATTTTTACTTCTTTGATATCGTTAATATTGTCATTACATATCCATCACAGAATCTATTGAAGCCATTTTTACTTCTTTGATATCGTTAATATTGTCATTACATATCCATCACAGAATCTATTGAAGCCATTTTTACTTCTTTGATATCGTTAATATTGTCATTACATATCCATTACAGAATCTATTGAAGCCATTTTTACTTCTTTGATATCGTTAATATTGTCATTACATATCCATCACAGAATCTATTGCAGCCATTTTTACTTCTTTGATATCGTTAATATTGTCATTACATATCCATCACAGAATCTATTGAAGCCATTTTTACTTCTTTGATATTGTTAATATTGTCATTACATATCCATCACAGAATCTATTGAAGCCATTTTTACTTCTTTGATATCGTTAATATTGTCATTAACACTGCTCTGAGAGTAACCCGTTATAAGAATGTGCAGCAAAGTTTTATCCAAAATTGTATGTAGTTCAACAGTTTGCATTTTGTTTATGAATTGTATACTCCTAAAAGATAGTTACTTACACACACTTTTATTGGAATAGATCCTGATGTCATTTAGAATTAAAGCTGTCTGCTTTGTCATCTGCTGTTGCAAACAGTGTGGACCCAAGTCAGACTGCCCTGGTGTGGGTCTATTATTTCATGTAAGTTAGAATTATTCTGTTGATAAAACAAAAATAGCAGCAGACAATACCACTATTGTTTTTTGTCCTGAAAATGTGTCTGTTGCAGATATTCAAGTGCACTTTAAACTAGATTTTTATTATGGAAACAAACTATATACTAGGCAAAAAAGAAACGCCGCTATTTATGGAAAGTGCTAACTGTACCAGTCATGTAGTTCATTAAATAAAACATGCAGTGATTAGAAAAATTAGAGCACAACTGTGCCAGAGAATGCTCAAAGCCAGTTTTTCAATTCATTAAGACGTTAGTACTACCATGGGTTCCTTAATTTGACGTAAATACTGCACCAAAGTTAAGTTCCGTCAAACCTTGGGAGGTGGGGGTCTTAAACAAATCTCTTAAAACAATTTCTCACAGTTTGAGCCCTGATTTTTGGACGACGAGTTCTTTGGGATGTCCTTGCTGTGACTGACTCCAGATGAAATCGATTTCACAAATGAGACGTCTAGATGTCTCTATCTTGACGTCGCGTCGACACACATCGACGTCCTGGACACGGACGGTGTGATATTGTCCAAATTTGTTGGAAACGATTCTTAAGACGTCCAATCGTCCTGACAAGGCACTGAAATTGCTTGGCTACTATCATTGGCGTCACGTTAGCTTGTAACATTCCTATTGCACGCTCACATTCCACATGTGCCAATTTTGTCACCGTTAATTAGCAATGTGTAATCTTAAATTCCAAAGTTTTTAAATGTTTTTAGACGTTTGGGATGTTCGGTTAGAAATTTCAGTAGTTAGTGCACATGTAAAATTTAATGGACTGAGTGTGCACGTGAAAAACAGGAAAATGGAAAATCGGCCAGTACACTGGCTTGGATCGTCTGACCTCAATAAAACAATGAGGAAAATGTGCAGCAGGCTAAATAGCAAAACATATACAGGAGATGAAATTTGCCACTCTCATTTAACTCACAATATTTTTGATTATTGTATGCGGCGTTTCTTTTTTGGCCGAGTATATGAACCCTGATCAGACTGCTCCTTTTGGCTACCTAAGAACATAAGCAGATGAGAGGAAGAGATGACAAAAGTCGTAAATGGTAAGAAAGGTGTTAAAGTCTCCTTGTGGTTGAGGTGTCAATCATGACCGCAGCAGACTACAAATTTTGTGATATTGTTCTTGATTTCCGCAGGGAATAAAGGCTGGAGATTCATGCAAAACGTCGGCTGTTAGATGATATAGCCTGAAACGGTTTAAAGCAGGAACAAAAATGCTCCAAGTTGTTTCGCAGAGCTTTTATCACCAAACACAGGTGAATTTAAGTTTGGTTTAATAATTTCCAAAATTATTGTCATTAAATTGTGTTGTAATGACTTATATAATAAACAGAATTTCATTCAGGTCCTTTTCCTAATTTATGCAAATCTATGCAGATTTACATTCAGTAATATCTACTTAGCATGTCACATGTCCCTCAATCAATCAAATGCCAAATATTTAATGACCAATATGGATTTATACACACACAAAAAACTTTGTGTTTAATTATTCACTTATTTACATGTATTTAAGTCTACAATTACTTCTTTAATTACCATATTTGACCTAATAGCTTACAGCACACTGTGAAACTAAAATTCAGCAGAAGGCTGCGTGGCACAAATGCATGTTTTCTGTCAAATTCACTGGAGTGGAAAAGGTAGGTCAAGGTCACACAGTACATGCTTGAAGAGTTTACTGAGGACAATTTTTATACAAAGGCTTGGCACTCAGAGCTATCACTGCTGCAGAAAGAAATGCAAACATTTTCACAAAGAATTTGTCAAAATCAGTGGAGAGTGAAAGAAGGTCAAGGTCACCAACAATGTGCTCAAAGAGTTTTTCGAGGACAATAACCATGCCAAGTTTGACACTCACAGCTATCACTGTTGAAGCCTCAGGAACACACTTTTATGTAAATTATACCACCCTTACCAAATTTAGCACAAAATAGCCCGTGCTGTGCAAGGTCTACACTGATGTAGGTGGTATGAAATAGTTATACCATGGGTTGTCTGCCTGTACATTAGATAATCCTTTCGCTAAAGCTTGTGGATTATCTTCTTGTACAGGCAGACAACCCATGGTATAACTAGTACTTGTATCATTGTCTAGATTTTTTTCTTTGATCTTGCGATTCATATATAATTAAACAATGACCTAGAATACTTAGTGGAGTAGGCGGAGCTTAAATATCCATTTAGTTGTACTGAATCTAAATCTAGGCTATGCTCTAACTGGATGAGGTTTTTGTGAGTGCACGGTGTCAGATATCACCAGTCGACATATGCTCTTAGAGAATGTCAAGGACTATAAATATGCATGGTAGCTATCACTGCTGCAGAGACACACTGTTGATGGATAGATGGACATTAAACTCACTCGAGTGTATCTATAAAGTAGGTCAAGGTCACTGAGTCACAGCGTTTCCTCCAAAAGTAAGTCAAAGAGAATAACTTGAACTCTTATTTCACACCCTTCTACAAGCAGGTGTGATTCAAAAATATCATAAAGATATATGGTATGATCGAAGAATGACACATTATAAAATCTTATTTTCAAGAATTTATTTATTCCAAAACAAAAACTTAATCTTTTAAGAGGGATCTAGGTTGTTTTGAATGGCAATGAGTGGGTGGTATTCTGTTAATATAAATGGAGACACTTACTGGACACCTTTGAAAGAGGCTGCATGTACTGAGCTCCAGTGACGCATCTGCCTGTCAAGTCTAGCCGATCAATGACCGCTCTATGATAGCCTTTTGTCATGCTATTCCTCATATTATGTGTAATCTGTACACTTCATTTATAAAGAATCATATCTATCAGACATGCAGACAAATCAAGCCTTGTCTCGGTCACAGCATAAGCCAAGAACTTAAATCAGTCAATAAAATGTATTATAGTTTGTGATGGATCCATATAGATCCTAAAGCATCACAGACAACATTTTTCAACTATTTGAGCTTCTTTAGGAAACAAAGTTAGGCATTATACGGCCCTTTGTGAAATATGTTGATGACTAAGAAAACAAGTTGTCCGAGGACCCCAGCTTGACCCCCTCTGACAGAATTTTCTGGATCCGCCCCTGTACACATATAATTGTTTACCCTACCACTCAATCAAAATCGGGTTATAGCAATGTAAATATTTTGTCATATGACTAATAGTCTAGATATCCTTTTTATGTGCTATTCGATTTTAATAGCAACATCAAGTAAATATAATATTCACACACATGCCTTCATAAAGATTCACTCCATAATATTGAATATTATTATCCTTACATTCAGGAAAAATGTCCTTCAAACTAAATAACATAGACACAACGAGTAAGTTTTGTTATGACATCGCATAAATTTTATCTTCATGTCCTATTTCCTTCCCAACATCCATCTTACTTCACTCTTTGCATGCAGGCCAATTTTTACATTTTTTTTATTTTTGTTTTGTCATTTCTTTTTAAAATGTTAATTCTGAAAAAATCATCAGATTCTGATGATTTTTTTAGAATTAACATTTTCAAAATAAAATTTCATGAATACCATCAGATCTAGTTGGAAAAAAAAATAGGGCTTGATATTGGGTCCACTTGTTATCAGCCGACATCGCTAGCAGGCAAAGAGTTTAAAAAAAAAATTGAAATGGTATCCTCTTTATCAAAGTTTGACTAATCCAATTGGTGTAATCCATCTGTGGTATTTAGACAAATATGGTACCACTATATTTTTTCTATTTATTGCAAAAAAAAAACTCAATTTTCAAAGGCCTGAACAGGCTGCCAGAAAACATGTACATATGCCACACTTTCAGTTCTTTTGTATATTCCTTGCTTCCAAAAGAATATATTTGTGTATTTTGGTATTAATTGCCTGCTGGCTTGTCCTCTGAATAAATATTTAAGCCCCTCCAACTTCTATCATCCTAAACCAATCAGTATACAGTCCATCTAATTTAAATGAAACATGTGGAAAACCATGTAAATCCTGATCAGTCAGTTGATCAGCTCACAAAATAATGACAACCATATTCGACCTGATAAGAGCACTGTGAGTCTGTGTGCATGCAACTCTTTACCCTGTAGATTCAGATAAGCTGGCTTCCTCAGAATCCAGCTGATTAGGATCTTCAGTGTTTTTCATCCTCTTTATGAAATGACAGTAAATGAAGACAATACAATGCGAACAATCCCAAAAGTACTATGAACGTGTGTGATTATTTGGTCAAGTACGGTATGTAAAATTCACAGGTAAAATCAACCTCAGCCTTTTAAGATTTTTAAATATCATTATTTATTAATTGAGATCCAATCCAGCTAACATCCAACTATAGAATGATTAAGAGCGTCTAAACGACACTGATCGAACCAATAATGCCAATACATCCAATTCACCTTGATTCAAGAGTCTTCCTCATCAATATGCGACTAGCATTGGCTGGTGTCCATAGCGCTCATGTCAACAAGAAAAAATTTAATCCATATTAACTGGTCTTCAGTAAAGATGTCATCTATTAGCCAGTAATTAATCTAATTTACCATAAATTTCCTTGTCAATTAACAACAAAGGTACAGTTTTCCCTGAGTCCGAAGATGATTCACAAAAGTTGGCAGCGTTTATCATTAAAAGTGTATATATTGTTGTAAGATTGTTTTGTTTATATATTAATGCTTTATGTCCCTGTCAACAATTTTTCAGTCTCCTGGCCGGTACTAAGTTGTGGATAAAGTGTCTTCCTCAAGGATACAACACAGTGACTCCAGTGAGTCTCAAACTAGCAACACTTCGATTCCCAGTCTGATTAAAGCTCTACCAACTGAGCCAATGTGCTCCTGGAGTGACTAGGTTGTGTGTAATATCAAATTTTTGCTAGATTAATGTTTTACTCTTTTTTCCCTTCAACTTGACTTTAAGAAAAAATTTACCCTGGCCCTGCCTCAGGGAAGGGACCAGCCATCAAACATGTGTTAGGTAAATCAAATGGGTAAATACAGTACTGATTTTATCTCCTTAAGAATCAATATAAGATAACAATAAAACTCCATTAATCACTTAAAATCACGGATGCTATCCTTCCTTCCAATGGTCAGCCCTTTCATGTATGTGGATGTATGCTCGAGATGATAAAATATGTCTGCAGACCTTGTATGATAACTACCCAGTGATCATTTGTGACATATCCAAACTAAGGATCAAACTGTTTGACACTGATCAGACCTATAGTTAAGAGTGCGTACGGTTTGTTTGAATTGATTCTTTACGTCCCATCAACAATCTGTCAGTTATATAGGGACGGGTCTTCCTGGGTTGAACCAGTACTAAGCTAGGATAAATGTGTCTTGCTGAAGGACCATAATGCAGTGACGCCGGTGAGGCTCGAACCCACGGCCCTTCGGTCTCGAGTCAAGCACTCTACCACTGAGCCACTGCGCTCCCATTAGAGTGCGTACGAGAAAAATATTTTTCTTATTTCTCAGCCAAAACATAATAAATTATGTTGTGGATTCTCAATAGAACCGTCTCATTCTTTTGAGCACCCAAAACGTTTGCTAAAAGTTATGGGTAAGAAAATATTTATAATTTTACACTGAAAATTTTTGTTTATCTAAACCTTTGACACTGATGGCATAATAATTTCCTGAAAAACTCTTCTAAAAAATTGATTTCGAAAAAATTAGCAGAGTGAGCAAATGGCATTTATATTCATGAAAAATTTCCCATATGTTACCAACCAGTAACCAACAAAAGTGCAGATAAGCTTGCCTAGCGACACAATTTGATCAGCATTTTATTGTTCCTTGTCCCAAAAGCTGTTCTTGCTATATTCAAATCTTGAAGATTCGAGCGGCCTCCATAGCTGTGCAAACTGATGATGACAACATTTTTGCGACATGTCTAAACTGATTACCATGGAAATTTGATAAAAACTTGTTCATATCACCCAGTTTTGTTTTTCTGCATGCTCTTTATTTTTTTCATGTTATTTTTGTTTTTTCTAAATAAATTTTTTCCTAAAAATCTTTTGGGAATATCATCAGTCTCAAACAGTTTAAATCCAGATCTGGCCTCCTGCACTTTAAAGAAGAGTTAAGGCACTTCTTTGACCTGCTTTCATATTCAGTAATTCAGAATTCAGTTGACAATATGGAAATCAAAGGGGACTATTTCTGCAGCATACTGATTAATGTCAATGCTCATTTCCATAGAATTTCTCAAGGGAATTTTTCTTTAGCTTAACCTTCATTTGACAGCCAAGCACAAATTAGAAATTCACGTTTATTTACGCACAAACTTATCATATTTCCAAATACACGCATAATTCTGACAAAATATATAATTGACCAATGACATATATACCAAATTTCAATGGCATGTATAATACCAATTAGATTGATAATTCCAATTACATAAAATTTCAATGACATGTATAATTCAAAATACATCATGTGTAATTCCAACAACATATATAATTCCAATGGCATGTATAATTCCAATTACATGTATTAAGTCTTCTTTAAAGATAAGGATAATATTTCTCTACAGATTATATCTGGATGAAGAATAAAAGACGACCCCAGAAGTGAAGGTTATAAGGGCCAGCTGGCCAGGAAAAGGGGTCAGGGAACTTGGATGCTAAGGTTGTGAGTTCGAAACCTGTCGACACTCAATCTTTTTTTTCTTTAACTTTTTATTACATAAAACCTCACAACAAACTAAGCCTCTCTCTTTTTTTCTTTATCTAAACCAAGCCCCTGTTTTTTATCTACGCCACATGAAGAACAGTTCAAGTATATTTTAAGAACCATTATTTTATGACCAAGTGTTCTTGAAAATTGTTCTAGAACTGTGCCAGATTGGTTCTAGAATCAAATGATGACAGCTCTAGAACTGTGCAAGATGTGTCCTAGAACTGTGCAAGAATAGTTCATGAAAGTTAATTAAATGGCCAATTTTCTTTTTTAAGAACTTTTCAAGAACTGTTCTTGAACTAATTTTCAGGAACAGTTCAGAACTGTTCTATCAGAAAATATCAGAACCATTGTTCTTAAAGTGTTCATGAAAATTCCTTATGAACAGTTCTTCCTTAAACAAGTTCTTGAACTGTTCTTGAATAGTTCATGAACATAAAATGGGCCATTAAACATTCTTGAACATTTCTAGTAGTGTACCTGAACTTTTTAAGAGCTAATCTTGCACATTTCTTGAACAATTGTTCAAGAACTGTGCAAGAATAATTCTTGAACCGTTCTTAAAATTCTAGCAGGGATGGTCTGGGTCCTAAATGTTTTGCAAAGTTTATTAGTAGATAATGACAATTTTTCTCTGCACTCTCATCTGCTTAATATGTACTTTGGTAGCCTATATTGCAAACAATACAATACGACAATGACCTGATCAGACCTAAGCATATGTCAAGGTCTTCTCCTGACCTTTATTGTCCTATAATGTAAAAGCATATCCTAATGAACTTGCTTTTGTTACACGACTTCTGATTGGATAACGTCAAAAATTTGCGACAGTACTTTCCCTCAATTACATCACATTTCATTGGATGGCATATGGCTTTACGTGGCTTGCAGCGCTCCAATTCAAAACGAAACTGCAGAAGTGCATTAGAATGGGGATAATCATATTTAAAATTTTCATTTGGGCGGATATACGTTCAGAGGTCACGTTTTACGGCTCCGCTCTTGTGTTTGCCTAATTAATTGTTCAGAGAAGATCCCGACCCATTCAGACAAAGTTACAGATTAACTCTTTTTGTCGTCCGCAGAATTCTTCAACATTAATGTTTTCAAAAAGTTATTTCATGAATATAAAAAAGTTCTTTCAGGCGTACCATCAGTCAGTGTCCAGAACAGGCCTGACATTTTGTGGGGCCTGTTCTAGCAAAGGCTATCATTAGACCACACTGGCAGGCAAAGATTCAACCAAAGCTGTGCCAGTACCAGGAACATGTGGGCCTCGACGTGACAAAACCTGCCTTTGGGGTTTCCAACATAGTGAGACTCAAAACAGTCTTCTCAGCTACTGAGACTAGCTAGAAACTTGAAAAATTGCTTGTATCAAGTTTAGATATTATACTTTCCAAAAAGTGAATAACAAGGGCGCTGGTCAGTCTGCATGGATGCGCAGGCTGGTCTGCATCTTTGTTTTTCGCAAGCCCCCCGAAGACAGGTTTTTTCGCCTCAAGGCCCATGCACATTTTTCATGATGATAAATACTGGATATAGGCAATTCAATCTGTGGAATTCTGCCTCACAAATACCACTTGTAAGTTCAGCAAACACAAGCACAAATAAATTTCCTGTTTTTCCAAGAAACTGTTCACAATGTCATTCTAAAATATAGCACAATACAGAATAAAATCCTGATTTTCCAAGATAAGATTCTCTCACAGGAAATAAATAATCACAAAAGTATGATGTTAGTATTATATGCCAGAAGTGTGAGAAAAGGACTCTTTCCCAACGAGCCAGTGCATATGAAAATGATATATAATGTGCAGCTGAAAAGTGAACGCCTAGATCAGCCTGCATTTCTGTGTTACCTCGCCATAGCACACATATGTATACAGCTGAAAATTCAACTAAAATGCAAATATTGTGCCACTGATAAGACATGCATGCCTCTTCAACATAATTCTTTAAAACATGAGATTTGTTTTTAGAGTGATAACAAGGACACTATGAGTAATTCAGTGTTATCTTTAAAGTATGGAATGTGGTAACAACAATGTAATTTACTGTTATCTTTTAAATATGGAATGTGAGATTTGCAAGGGCATGAGTAATTTCCTGTTATCTTTTAAATATTGAATGTAAGATTTGCAAGGACATGAGTAATTCCCTGTTCTCTTTTAAATGTGGAATGTGAGAAATGCAAGGACATGAGTAGTTCCCTGTTATCTTTTAAATGTGGAATATGAGATATGCAAGGACATGAGTAATTCCCTGTTATCTTTTAAATGTGGAATATGAGATATGCAAGGACATGAGTAATTCTCTGTTATCTTTTAAATGTGGAATATGAGATATGCAAGGACATGAGTAATTCTCTGTTATCTTTTAAATGTGGAATGTGAGATATACAAGGACATGAGCAATTAGTAATTTCCTGTTATCTTTTAAATATGGAATGTGTGATTTGTAAGGGCATGAGTAATTTCCTGTTATCTTTTAAATTTGGAATGTGAGATTTTTAAGGGCATGAGTAATTTCCTGTTATCTTTTAAATATGGAATGTAAGATTTGCAAGGACATGAGTAGTTCCCTGTTATCTTTTAAATTTGGAATGTGAGATATACAAGTACATGAGTAATTCCTTGTTATCTTTTAAATACAGAATGTGAGATTTGCAAGGACATGATTAATTCCCAGTTATCTTTTAAATATGGAATGTTAGATTTGCAAGGGAATGAGTAATTTCCTGTTATCTTTTAAATATGGGATGTAGTAATTACAAAGACATAAGTAATTCCCTGATATCTTTTAAATATGGAATGTGAGATTTGCAAGGGCATGAGTAATTTCATGTATCTTTTGAATATGTGATGTGGTAATAACATAGACAAAAGTAATTCCCTGATATCTTTTGAATACGGAATGTGAGATTTGCAAGATCATGAGTAATTCCCTGTTATCTTTTCAACATGTATTGTGATATTTGCAAGGACATGAGTAATTCCCTGTTATCTTTTAAATATGGAATGTAAAATTTGCAAGGACATGAGTAATTCCCTGTTATCTTTTTAACATGTTATGTGATATTTGCAAGGATATATGTAATTCCCTGTTATCTTTTTAACATGTTATGTGATATTTGCAAGGATATGAGTAAATCCCTGTTATCTTTTAAATATGGCATGTGAGATTTGCAAGATCATGAGCAATTCCTTGTTATCTTTTTAACATGTAATGTGATATTTGCAAGGACATGAGTAATTCCCTGTTATCTTTTAAATATGGAATGTGACATTTGCAGGGACATGAGTAATTTCCTGTTATCTTTTAAATATAGCATGTGAAATTTGCCAGGATATGAGTAATTCCCTGTTATCTTTTAAATATGGCATGTGAGATTTGCAAGATCATGAGTAATTCCCTGTTATCTTTTTAACATGTAATGTGATATTTGCATGGACATGAGTAATTCCCTGTTATCTTTTAAATATGGAATGTGACATTTGCAGGGACATGAGTAATTCCCTGTTATCTTTTAAATATAGCATGTGAAATTTGCAAGGATATGAGTAATTCCCTGTTATCTTTTAAATGTGGAATGTGGTAACTACATGGAAACAAGTAATTTCCTGTTATCTTTTAAATGTGGAAAGTGATAACTACATAGACATGAGTAATTCATTGTTATCTTTTAATGTGGAATGTGGTAATATTGAAATTCCCTGTTATCTTTTAGATATAGAATGTGGTAATAACAAGGGCATGAGTAATTCCTTGTTATCTTTTAAACACGTAATGTAAGATTCGCAAGGGTATGAGTAATTACCTGTTATTTTTTGAATATGGAATATGATAACTACATGGACATTAGTTATTCCTTGTTATCTTTTATGGAATGTGGTAATATTGAAATTCCATGTTATCTTTTAAAGGATCATTGACACTTGCTATGGGTAAATGCCTATGGTTTTCAGTAAAAATAAAAGTTTGTCAATCGTACCTTTCTTCACCTTAAAGCTACCCTGACCTGAGTACATTATGGCTGTGAAATTCGTTTTCAATATAAAATGCTTCAAAGATGTAAAATTTTGGATAAAAAAATCAGTTTTACATTATAATATATAGAAATCCGAAAACTTTTTTTAAAATATCATTCCCCCTCGTGTGCCAGCAAAAGCTTTGGCATGTATATGTGTTACCATATTTTACACATTGTATGGAAGTGGCTTGCTGGCACAGGGGGGGAAAGATGTTCAGCAGCCCAAAAACCCGGGACCTAAGCCCATAAAATGCCTTTTCTACCAAATAAGAAATTACTGACAGTAATGAAGTTCTCTAGAACCAACCTCCTAAATTGCTTTGTATTCTGTGCTAGTTTATTATAAAGTACTTAAAGGTTAAAAGTAGAATTAGCAAGGTTTTATGCATTTTTTCATAAGAAAAAATCTCACTGTTATTAAATGACACATTCTTTTGCAAACGTCCTGTACTTATCTATTTGCATGCTAGGGAATTGTTCATGTTTTTATTTTCGTCGGCTGACGTTCTTCAAAATTAAGTTTTTAAAAAATAAACCACCAAGGACCACCATCGAAGTATCAAACAGTTTGGATCCAGATCAAGACCGACATTCTGTTGGTCTTCATATGGGTTCAAACTGTTTGCAAAAGGCTATTGGCAGACAACAAAGTTATCCACTGGCATGCAAAGAGTTATAACAGGTAAATACTGTAGTGTTCAATATATTGTCTCATATCGGGATATACATGTATATATATACCATAAATATTCGGACACTTTAAATACATTTAACATGATATGCCCTTTAAACAAAGCAAAAGAAATATTCAAAGGATCTAGTAAGAATCAGTTTTACTTTCTAATGCTAAATGGGACATTTTCTTTCCTTCAAAAATATTTATTTCTTTTGTTGAGCTTTCATTTTTGTATTATTTACGGTACATGTAGTCAACAATGTACAGGTAAAATCTAAATTATCTCCCCAAAATCATTTTATCACAAAACATATTTTGTTTTTAAAACAATTTCATCAAATAGCGTGATCCGTTGATACTCTGCATATGGTATTTTCAATAGATATCACCATGCCTACCAAATAAATCAAGAAAACGTGCAGAAATCACTTTTTAAAGCACTTTTTATTTTCATGAAATTACAGACCCCCTCCCCTTTCTACCCGCCATAACTCTCAAGTGCGTAAAAATTTTGAAAATATTTTGCTAGCTGGCTCTTGCCATTAGATTCACCTATTGCACTGATACTACATGCACCACACTAGAAGCTCAAAAACAGCGATCTGGGAATCAGAAAAATAGGCGTATAAGGCCCAAACCGTCAATGATCCTTATGAAATGTGGTAATAACAAGGACATGAATAATTCCCCGTTATCTTTTAAATATGGAATGTGAGATTATTCTGAATTTGGGCAAGTGGTTCAGGAGAAGTTGTTAAAAAGATTTCTTATCTGGGGCTCTGGGGGCCTACCTGTTCATTGGAGCAGAACCATTTATGCAATTTTGAAAGAGGGCATCATAGGGAACATTCATGTGAAGTTATTTGAAATTTGGACCAGTGGTTCAGGAGGAGACCTCGCTAAAAGACAAAGTTTACGGACGGACGCACGACGGACAAAGAGCGGAGATGGTGATTAGGTGGGTGTGTCATTTAAATTAAATAGCTCACCATTTACGTTTGAAACAGCTACTGAAATTTCGCTTTCAAATGGCTAATGTACTTTCAGAGAGTAGACAACAACCTACTTTAGTTAAGTGCTGAAAGATGGCAAGCATTTTTCAAAAGCTTATACTTGTTTGTATATATAATCAGCAATCAGTCTCTTTAATTGGCTTTGGCATAATCCATACATATTTTGGCAAAGTATTCCATGGAAAACAAACACAGGAAAAAGTGTTTTGTTTTTTTGACAAACAAATATTCAATTGCATTTCTATATCAAGTTAAAACAGTGCAGATACTGATACGATACATCAACACACGGTGGCTGTTCTAATGAGTTTTTGCAGAAATCACTATAATATGAAATTATCGATCCATAGATTATCCATATTACTTCCGGTAGATCATCAAAAATTGCCATCTTTTTTCTTTCTTTTTATCTTATCATAGGTTTAGATAAACAAAATTTTTGAGTGTAAAATTCTAAATATTTTCTTACCCATCAGTTTTAACATATGTTTTTGGTGCTCAAAAGAACTGTCTCATTGAGACGGTTCTTTTGAGTACCCACAACATATGTTTTGGTTGAGAAATAAGAAAATTATTTTTTCGATACGCACTCTTAACTCAAGTCCTGCTTATAGAAAATGTGTGTAAATGTGGGTACTGATTGGAAATGAGACGCTCTCCTATAACCCAAGCTACCACAACAAATATTTTTATGAACAAATGAAAGAAATACTATCATTTTTGTACGGGGATAAAAATCTTATAAATGTTACGCTTTCCCCAGGGTGGTCATCATCAGGTAATAGATTTTTTCTTGCGTCAACTGCAACCACCTCACAAATTCATTAGCCATAACAAACAGTTATTCATAATATGCAGAATATTGTGTTTTGATGAGAAAAAAAGACAAAAAAATAATCACAAATGTAGGTTGTGCATATATGATGGCCTTGAATTGATAAGTTAATATTTTGTGTTTTTCATCTTAGGGCCTGGTGAACTTGAAAACTAGGTCAAGGTCACCAAGGTTTTGTTGATCAGACATATTCATTCACAACAAATTCCAGAGCATCCAGGACAACATGAAATTAGCATTACTTCTAACTAATATATACGGTAAATGTTCAAAAACTCACTAGACTAGCTTCAAATAAAATGTGGGTTTTAAGGCTGGAGCTGACAAAATGCTGTCAGAAAAGCAATTAAACCTGGGTCTGCCATGTTTGAAGATAGACTTTTTGTGACAGGCAACTTCTGTTCGAAATTGTAGAACATTTACTGTAATGGGTTTTCAAAATACATTTCATATCAAAAGTTCCCCTATGTAATATAAGAATCTATCATAAGTGTGAGGTTAGCATAGAAAAATTGCTCCCGAGGATCAGTGTTTGGCTTCATCAGGCTTGCAGAATGATGACAAATGGCGATCCAGAGGGACAATTTTTTCTATCCTACCCTCACACGATGTAATGAATTCTTTTTCTTGCTCACTACTGTTTTTTTGTTGTTGTTTTTTTTTTTAAATAAGCTTCCAGAAGTCCTTGAATACGCTAAGATGCAATTTCACATGATGACGTTACTTGAAGTCCTGGGTAACATAAGATTTTCTATCCCAGGGTAAAATCTCAGATATCCTTATCCGGTGTGCAAGAAATACTGTTCTCCCATTCTGCAAATGTCAGGAATTTTCTGAAAAAATTGGCACCAACAATCTTCAATCCTCATGACTGAATCAACAATTTCCTCTGAAAACAGTTGGCACAATATGCTAAATTGTGGAGGTTTGTTTTTTCAGATAATTTTTATATGTGTTAACCCTTAAAGCGCCAATCACGACTGCAGCAGACGACAAATTTTGCGACATTTTTCCCAATTTTCAACAAAAAATAAGGTATGATAATACATGAAAATGCCAGCAGACGATTCTCATGAAATATCATGCCTTATTTGTTATCTTTTAAAAAAAAGCGGAAAAATTTAAAATTGTCGTCTTCTGCAAATTATAGGTGGCGCTTTATGGGTTAAGAATCACTTTCGACATTTTTCATACCACTCTTAGACATATCATACATTAAGTGTGTTTTCATTTTTAAATCAACAGCCAACAAAAAATCATTAACCAGATAAAGTTTTCAGAAGAAAACATATGCCCACCCCCCACCCACTGCATAAGTTGACATAGACAATTGGATCAAGGTCATCAAAATCTAATAATATATTAAGGTCCTCAAAATGATGTATCTGTGCCATTTTGGTTGGTTCAGGAGGAAGAGTGCAGAATAGAGTTGGCCCGGGTGACCTTTGACCTTGTATACTAGGTCAAGGTCACCAAAATATGATCATTTATTTAGGTGCTCCCTATGATGTATCTGTGTCAGTTTGGTTGGTTCAGACAAGAGTTTTATGATACTTGTGACCTTGAAAATATTGTCGAGGTCACCAAAATCATATCATTAATTAAAGTCATCCCAATGATGTATATGTGCCAGTTTGGTCCACCACAGGCCATAGAATGCAGACAAGGCTTTTTAAAGTGTTATATTACCCTGTTGTTGAACTTGAAAAATAGGTCAAGGCCACCTGAATCATTCATTAAGATCATCTTAATGATGTATCTGTGTCAGTTTGGTCAAAATCTGGCCATTGGTTCAGAAGATAGAGTGCAGTCAAGTTTTTTCATTAAGTTATATGACCCTTGTGACCTTGAAAATTAGGTCAAGGTTACCAAAATCTAAGGATTCTTTAATTTTGTTGCCAGTCAGAATACAGATATCATCATCATTCATGCAAACTGTAATGTCCACCAATAAAGTTGCCAGATTGCATAAAATATTATTATTGTCTGCAAGTTTAAAACTAAGGGGAGGTAATGGCTGTATGTTACCGTAATATATATTATTTCATAACTGTCTCTTGTTGACATTAGTCTCAAGCCCAGAACCCAGCTATTTCTTACCCTATGAAATAAGTTCCCATAGCATAAAGGCCTGACCTCATTTTTTGTCCCAGGAATATATTTCCTGAACTGGCAATTAATCGCTTTTCGATTCAATGTGAAACTGTCTGTAAATAAACCAGTTTTCAAGGCAATCTCCTCAGGGGGAGCAATGGCTGGCAACAAGTAATGGTTTCACCAAGCTCCAGATTATGGGAAAATTTCAAGTAGTTTTAGTTTAGTAGTTTTTGCATGAAACCAACTGACTTAACTCCTGATCTGTGTCTAGACTGTTTGCAAAAGTTACCAACAGAAGACAAAAGTCGCCGATAGCCAGGAAAGAGTTAGGTTATATTGTTCCTGGCCCCAAGATTATAAAACTTTTTTCATGCTCAACTAAACTGAGCATGAAAATTCAACTGCTTATAAAAACTAAAATACCATAAAGTAAAGAGTTTTTTTGCTTTTAAGTCTCTCACTTGTGTTATTTATCCTGCTCACAAATTTTAAAAATGCCAACAATTGTTGGCATTTTAACATTTATGAGCAGGATAAATTTTGTGCTAAGCTGAGTTGAGCATGAAAAAAGTTTTATAACCTCAAGGCCAGCTAACCTAAAGAGAGGTAACTAGAATGTTGCAAGTTTTATAACCTTGGGGCCTGTGCCTGAAGAGCAAGGGTTAAATGCCAGCAATGTAAATGAAGCTGCAAAGAGACGTCTCTTGGGATGGCTTGACTGTCCCAATTAATGGAACAAATTATTTGTTGCAGAATAAATCAAAGGTTGAGCCAGACACAGGGGACACAACACACTGAATACCATAAATGGTAATGAGTGTATCATTAATTGCGGTCGATTACAGACCAGGAACCCATGGTAACCGACAAATTACACAAGTGAAGTCTTCGGCTGATAATGTTTGTGAACCGTTTGGACCCAGATTGAGGTTGACAAAATATGGATCAAAATGTTTGACACTGTTCATTTTCATGAAAGAGTTTTTGGAAATGGTAAATCTTGAAAAAGATCAGCAGATGCGCTATTCAGAACAGGGTTAAAACTGAAAAGATTCAGAGCATGGCCACTCCCAGGAACTTTGAGGAGATTTCAACCTTCTTCTATGTCCAGTTTTCTAATGGCTAAAATCATTTTGTCAGTTCCAATGAATTGTACTTTTGTTTTAATACCAGACAGTCAGCCTACTCCAATGAATTCTGTTGTTTGACTTTCAATTGTCCTGGCTGTGCAATAAATTGTCTGGTTTATAAATATTTCAAAGGATTTCAACATATATATGCATGGCAGCCATCTTGATCATGTGACCAGAACATTTTGAACCCCATCCTAAGTGGTCCCTGCATAAAATTTAATTCAATTGGCCAAGTGGTTTCAAGGGAAGATGCCTTCCACTCAGATGAGCTAAAATCTGCAAAAATATAAATCTGCCAAAAGGTCCAAATATAAAAACCGCCAAAATTGCTGCTGCAATAATATGTCTTTTACAGTATACAATGGTCCATCCTGACTATTGCATGTAGCTATAGGGCCAGTTAAGCAAAAATAATTTGCGTAAAATTGTGATTTGCTTCTTATCCATCAGTTTAAACATGTGTTTTAGGTGCTCAAAAGAACCGTCTCATTGAGACGGTTCTTTTGAGTACCCACAGCATATGTTTTGATTGAGAAATAAGAAAAATAATTTTCAGCTACGCACTCTTATCTGGAGGCCTGATGTAGCTTTATGGAATATTCCAATGGCCTTAAAAGGGCTAAAGAAGGATGTTGACACCTATATGATAAAGTATCATTTTCATAATACATTTGTATGAGGTGGCTCAGCTAAGTGTTGGGTCTCAATTTTCGACCATCATATAATCATAGGGTTAAGTTCCTTTTTTCTCTAAGACCAACATTTTATTGGTTCTTACATTCTGAGACGAGTTTATGACGTCAATAATGAAACGAATAGTGAGGGGGACAGTAATGAGAGTCTCCGAGGCGAGAGTTTAGACAAGAAATCTGTTGTAATGAAAGTCTCTGAGGCGAGAGTTACAACAAGAAATCTGTTGAAACTGATCCTACTACATGACTTTATAAGGAAATGGTTTGGCATTTCTAATATGAATCTATATAGCACTGCCAACTCTTGAGAACCATAACCCCTGAATTTCAGTTTTAACAAAAGAAAAGGTATAGAGTGGTGTCTACAGCCTTCAGAGGAGATATATTTTGCATGGGCCAATTAAGCACACCGAATGTCATTGTTACTCTCTAGGTACACATCATATTCAAAAATCTTGCTTTTTGGCTGGTATAGTTTTGGCTGGTCTGAGCACAAAAGGGTTTAAGGTAGTTTTCACAAGACAATTTGAGCTGTGCATTTTGATCAGAATCTTTGATGGACCCTCTCTCTGCGTAGTTCAGGGACAAGGAAAACTAAGACTCTGATCAGACTGTGTTTGTTTTGATTCTTTACGTCATGTTGGGATGGGTCTTCCTGGGTTGAACCGGTACCGTGAAGCAGAGGATAAAGTGCTCAAGGACACACAAAACAGTGCCTCAAGTGAGGCTCAAACCTGCATCCCCTCAATCTCAAGTCAAGCACTCTACCAATGAGCCACCACGCTCCTGTGACCATTCTGTATGTGCACACAGACTGATTTGAATCTTCGTTGTACACACATGCCAACCTGAACCTTATGCTGATTACCGGCTCGTTTTAACTGATGCACAATGTAAACTGACAAATCAAACTTTTGTCAGTTGCAGCAGACATCACCAATACATTCACAGCTTTTTTTCAATACTTTAATGATTTTGCGCGGAAACAATTTATTATGGCTTCAGATCTAAAGTCCCAGTTTGCCGATTTTAATATTCTTGATGTTCCACATTTGCCACGATTACCATAGATCATCTAATGCACACCGCAGCTACTTTCCCAAAGCAGTTTCAAGTCTTAAAACGACATATCCTGAACTACTGGTCCAAATTCAACAAGACAAATTCGACGAATTTATATCCCCCGACGAAGGGTTATTTGAGAGAAAAATGTAAATCACAAAACATAAATCCCATTTATCTAACCCTTAGTTCACCTTCAGTATTATTCAGATCATAACAAACACCTGTCAAGTATGTTTTAGTGCTTAGTTTAATAAAAAAAAAATATACTTACATCTGCACAATTTCAATATCTGACCTTTAAACCCAACCCCAGAGGTCAAGGGTGTGTGTAAATTCAAAGTGTTACCTTGCATGTAGGTCTACACTTCTTCCACTTCAATGTGATATGCAACATGAACACTTTTAGAAAATAAAATGACCTTTTGACCCCACCCCAGGGGTCTTTGGTGTGTGTAATGGCAGCATGTTTGCTTTCATGGTGCTGTGTGCTCAATTCCCTTTAATTTGATATGCAACATGACTACTTTCAGTAAAAGATATAGTTTGACCTTTTGACCCCACCCCCTGGGTCGAGGGTGTGTCTGTGTGCAAAAAATTTGCTACCATGTTGCTGCCAGCATTGTCAGCTTTAATTTGATATGCAACATGACCATATTCTGAAAAAGTTTAATTTTGACTTCAGCCCCACCCCCTAAGTCCACCCAACAGGCTCGGACCCAGGCCTTCAAACTGAAATCCGGTTTGATATGTTTCATATCTATTGCTGCTCTGCCTGTATGCAAAATTTCAGCAAAAAATATTAATAATTGCCTTAGTTATTGCGAAATTTAAATATTTGACCTTTGACCCCTTAGGTGGGGTCAAAGGGGGGGGGGGTGTAGAGCTTTGACACTGCCATGCTTATCTACAGGCACTTGGCAATCATGGTCTAATAGTGAGAAGTTGTTAAAGACATATGCGGCTATTTCCAATGCGCACCTTTCCCGCGTATGCAAACGGGGAAAGTTGTCTGGGTCCTGTCTTTCGATCCTTAAAGCTGCATACTCTGTAACTATGAACATTTTTCGAAAAAAAAAATTTCTTTTTAAATCTTTTGCAAAAGTAGAATAAAGTTATGTTGTCACAATAAATCTAATTTCTACAGTTGAAAACTGCATGAAAAAGTGAATTATCTTATAAAAACAGGTGTATTTTCTCTTGTTTGTAATTATTTGTGTCCCTCCAATAATTCTAGACAGGTAATTTTTAACATAAATGCTGTTGTTTTGGCACTAATAATTTGTTAATTATTACGAAAAAGGTAAAATGTATACCTGAATTTTAGTATTTTTACTGTGTTCTTGAAAAATAGAAACATTATTTTTAAAATGAAAATATCAAAAGTTACAGATTATGCAGCTTTAACGGATTCGGATCAACACAGTTTCCGATATTCTTATGTCATATCAGTGTTCCGACATTTTCTTCACAAAATAACTAATTAAAGTGTGTTAGAAATATCTATTGACATCTTTTCAGAACTGATCGTCTCAGCACTAAAGACAGATAAATGTAGCTCAGTCTAAATCGAACGACGTACACAATAACCCTGGTTACGAATACGATAGTAGCCGAGTCTACACTATTTGTATGGTTATTTCGAGCGGCGCACAACCTGACCTCGTGGCCTAGTGGTTAGCGTGTCTGGCTACAAAGCCAGAGGACCAGGATCGATTCCCGGATGGGCACATATTTTCAGTGTGCTTTTTCTTTCTTTTTAACATTTTAATACTAAATTCCTTCATATACTAGTAAAATGGCATCATCAAAACGACCGAAATGGTCATCCCCGAACTTTTTATATTGAATTACGCATGAAACCTATGGGGGTGGGGTTAAATTTGGCCCTCTAGAAAGAGAATTAGTTCGGTGACCCCAGATTTTTATTCTTTTTTCTGAAAGGTATTATAATAGTCCATGAATTAAAAATAGATTTTCAAGATTTTCAATATCAGATTTTTTAATACATGATTTATTCTAAAAACAAATTCCATTTTTCGACAAATTGCCAAAATATATCATGCAGTATCTTGTCACAGCATGGGATGACAAGTAAACATGCACATTTTCTTAAAAGTTTGAGGTCATGGGCAGTAATTTAAGTTAAAAGAAAGAAGCTGGCTGAAGATTACAACCGTTTTAGCTCGATAATTAGGACTAGTGTTATTTTTATATATTTCTAGAAAATTGGTCAAATGCTGTAAACTTCAATATGAGATTCTGAAAAAATAAGCACGGTGACATATCCTTTTTATTTCATAAATGGATAGCCCATGCATAAAACAAACTGTATGCAAAGTATTGAAAATATTTCAATATGGGAAGTATTTAGTAGCATATGTCCTTAAATATAATAGCTTTGATGAAATGTGAAGATCATCACACAAAAAAGCTAATATAGGTTTTGCCTTATAATTGCCTATACTAAAACAAGGGCAATAACTCAAGTGTTAAGCGTTCGATTTTGACCAAACTTATAGGATATCGAGAATCCATGGTACTTATCATTTGTACCAAAAAATGGATCAAATCTGACCATTAGGTACTGAGATATGGTTCCGGACAGACAAAAAGTGTGGACGCAAATGGACGGAAGGACTGGACGGACGGACGAAGCCAAAACTATATCCCTCCGACTTCGTCGTGGGATAACAATTTTTGTCATCCGCCGATTTTTATTTTTTCCAAAATTATTTGGATCCGAACTGTATAAAGGCGTGTAGCAGACAAGGAGCTTTAAACATTTTCGTTTTCAGAGAATGTCAAGTTGTCAACACTAGTTGAAAGCAATCTGTGCTTGATACACGCCCAAGGCGCCTCTCAATTCCTGAAGTGCGGAGAATTAGACAGATTATTGGGAACTAATCAAGTGTGATTAGAAAAATGATGCTGCTGGACACGTCCTCCAGAAACATAATAAATCTACTTATTTTACACCGGTTCCCAATAGTCTGGCGATCACATTCTTATTCACAGACAAGAAATTCCTCAATTTAATTTTGAACTCTTTCCCGTTGACTTTTCTTGTCTGCTGATAACCTTGGCAAACAGTTTGGATCCAGACCAGGCTGTTGAGCCTGATCTGGGTCCAAACTGTTTCGACACTCTGATGGTATCTTTAGGAAATTTTTCAAAAATGTTACTTTTGAAAAAAAATCAGCAAACGACAAAAAATTCTTTAAAAAATTACCTTGCATGCAACCGATGAGTTAAGAAAAGTCCAACTTGTGCATGACCTGCCAAAAATGCAGCTGAAGTATTGTCTGCTAATGCTGTGTGCTGCAATATTTCACTTTAACACAGCATAGAACTTTCATACCAAGGTTATAAACTTTTTTCATGTTCAACTCAGCAAGGCATGAAATTTCGATTGCTCTTAAAATCTAAAATGCTGAATAATAGAGACTTTTCATGCTTTCAAATTCTCAAATGTTGTATTTATCATACTTAAAAATGTTAAAATGCCAACAATTGTTGGTATTTTAACATTTATGAGCATTATAAGTTTCATGCTCAGTTGAGTTGGGCATGAAAAGGTTTTATAACCTTGGCGCCTGGGTTCAGAATGGTGCTATAGCGGCTTCCAAAACAATAATGCTTATAGTCACAAATGGGAGTTTGATTTGTTTGTTTGATTTGATTCTTTACGTCCCAGTCAACAATTTTTTCAGTTATGTTGGGACGGGTCTTCCTGGGTTGAACCAGTATTAAGCTAGGATTAATATGTCTTGCTCAAAGAGGCCGGTGAAGTTCAAACCCGCAGCCTTTGGGTCTCGAGTCAAGCACTCTACCACTGAGCCACTGTTGCTACAAAGGGGAGTGAGAGCATGAAGCACAATTCTGTGCTCACGGAAGACCATCAGTTTTTTGCGGCTACATCTCGAGTTTCTTTTATATCATTGAGGTTTTAATTGTTTTCATTTAAAATGATGGCAGATTCTAGTATTTCCATAAAAATGTTGTCACAAGAGCTCAGATGTCTCTCTCTTGAGAGCAATTCTACTCAAAATCCATAAACATATAGCACTTTAATATATAAAAGGATTACTTGTTTGAAAAGTGCTTAAACCATATTTTACTTGACTCTTCATCTGGTACTTAGCATGTTCAAAAGGATTTGCTTTGATCTGTTTTGACTAAATACATGTATCAGAGGCGAGTTCAAAGATGGGTGTGCTCTTGGGCGCTCGTTGTATTGTTTGCCAGGCTTTACACATTTCAAATAAAGATAAGTACAAGAACAACTAGCGCCTGTGAACGCTTGCATTGTTGAACTCGCCGCTGATCTGTAGTAAACCTAGAAATCATCACAGGGTTGTTCCGAAAGTTCTGATTCTAATTGGTCCACTGTTGTTATATTAAAAGAAAACTGCACAACATTCAAATACAATTGTAAGCACACAAAATTTTCAATATGCGTATATCCTGTGAAAATGCTGATCAAAAGCAACAAGCTTTAAAAGACAATCACCATAAAATATAACTCTGTTCCAGGCCCCCAGATAAGAGTGTGTAACGGGAATTATTTTCTTATTTCTCAACCAAAACATATGTTGTGGGTACTCAAAAGAACCGTCTCAATGAGACGGTTCTTTTGAGCACCCAAAACACATGTTTAAACTGATGGATAAGAAAATAATCACACTTTTACACTGACATTTTTGCTTAACTGGCCCTATGCTGTTCTCAGAGAAAACCAAAGGGGCCATAATGACTATGAGACTTTGGTACTTATTGCATTTGAGCAAAAGCCTCCTTTAAACACCCATGCTGACTCACCAAGCAGGGCTAGAGAAGATCTGAGCCTTCTTCTACATCCAAACTTTGTGTATGTGAGCAATGAAGGCTCTGGCAAGTGTGCACATTTGTGCAGGCTCACCTGAGCCATAGTTGCTTGACAATGCGATAAGTACCAAAATCACATGTGCCGATTTAAATTGTCAATATCATGTTAAACCAGCGTATGATGAATTTGTTATAAAGCCTCCATGTTAACTTTGCTGAAGGAGATAAGGGGCACACAATCAAGTGTTTGGTTTAACCCTTATCCCGCTAATATTTTTTGTCCTGAAAATGTTGCCTGTTTTTCTTACGTCTGCTGCATATATTCAAGCTCACTTCAGACTATATTTTCTCATGGGTGCATACACTATGAACCCTGATAAGACTGCTCCTAGGTCCATATTGTTTGCAATGTAGGCTACTTAAACACACAAGCAGATGAGAGAGCAGACAACAAAATCACGAATGGCAGGAAAAGGTTTGTACTCTGCAGTTTATACTCAACAGTGACATTCTTCTTTATGACCCAATGCTATATCCATGCAACTTGGCTAAATTCCGCCACGTACACTTGTTCTGGAATCTGGAGATATCGTATATAGTCACACTAACACCAACGCTGGCACCTATACCACGGAAAAACACACCCAAAATTTCCCTCTCCCCTTCTGTTGGGGTTTACTCATAATCACACCACTTTACTATGATACTACTCACTAGAGTACTCAAATATGTATTTTTATGGGTTGAAATTTTTTTTAGGCTTTGAAAAAATATATACCAGGGGACCCTTTGGATAGCTGGGGCGTAACTACGAATCTAGAAGCTATTTTTATGTCATTTTATTTTATAACTGTCAAGAAAATCAGCTTTTATTAATAACACTTTTTACCATAGGTTTAGATAAACAAAATTTTTGAGCGTAAAATTATAAATATTTTTCTTACCCGTCAGTTTAAACATGTGTTGTGGGTGCTCAAAAGAACCGTCTCATCGAGATGGTTCTTTTGAGTACCCACAACATAAGTTTTGGTTGAAGAATAAGAAAATTATTTTTCTGTTACGCACTCTTAACTAAAGGCCTGTTTTGCCTTCTGCATATTTTGTTGTTGTTGTTTTTTTTTCATCATCAAGGTCAATAATCTAATGTTATGTGATGTCAAAAAAAGGTCCAGTTATGAGATACAGGTCTGCTGTGTGTTGGCCCTGTATCTAACCCTAACCCAGCTAGTTGTTGGTCTTGGCCAAGCATTTTCATAGAGGCCAATAAAATGGGATTAATCTGATCCATTACTCTCCTATCAACCCAGTTATCAAACCAATGTCTGTATTTGCCCTGCACTTTTGGATCAATGGCTGCTGTATTGGCCCAGTACTTATATATATTGGCCCATAAATGGGAACACTAGCTGCTGTATTGTTTGTTTGTTTTTGTTGCTTTACGTCCCATGTCAACAGCTATGGTCATTGCGGGACGGTCAGTTCACTTAACCACACTTTTTCCTGGGCAGGCTTGAGCAAGCGGTTAACCAGTAATTTGTGCACATACTTTCGCTTGTAACTGACAACAACCCTTCTTGAATAGTTCAGCGGAAGGGAGGAGAATGACCGTAGAAATTATTTCATGATCAATCTCCACGAAAGTATGGTACCGGATCTGCTGCTGTATTGGTCTAAAACTTACATATTGGTCAATAAATAAGATCAAGGTCTGCTGTTTTGGGCATTTACTTTTGGACTGTTTCCTATTTAATATTGACTCAGCTTTGGGACCAATATGTGCTGTATTTCCCCATTTATGTGAGTGACCAGGGACGGTCCGATGTCTGATGTTTTAGTACTTTCCTATTCAACCACTTATGGGACAATTGTCTGCTGAGTTGGCCTAGTACTTTCCTATTGACTCAGTTATAAAATAAAAGCTTACTGTAAAGTATACTCAGTACTTTTGTATTGGCCCATGTCTGCTGTATTGGCATACCAAAATGTAATGGCCCAGTTATGGGACCAATGTTCACAATATGGGCCAGAGACAGGAAACTGGCTTCTGAGGCGGAAAGACCATCATCTGACAGGACTTTAGTTAAGAGTGAGTATCAAAAAACTAATTTTCTTATTTCTCAACCAAAACATATGTTGTGGGTACTCAAAAGAACCGTCTCAATGAGGCGGTTCTTTTGAGCACCCAAAACATATGTTAAAACTGATAGGTAAGAAAAAATTTACAATTTTACACTCAAAAATTGTGTTTATCTGAAACTGTGATCTGATGACCCAGACAGTGATTTTCAATCAGGTTTCGATGTTTTATGCTTTTTTGTTGTCTGCTGATTTGTTTGTTTTCCAAAATCAAAATTTGTCAAAAATTCTTTTAGGAATACCATCAGAGTAGCAAACAGTTTGGATACGGATCAGGCCCGACATTTGTGGGGCCTGATCTGGGTCCAAACTGTTTTTAAAGGTTATACAGGGTTCGTACGGAAATGGGAAAACAGAATTCCAGGACTATTCCAGGACTTTTTTCATTTTTCAAGGGCTCAATTTCTTCCCAATTTTGTATAAAACAACGTGAAAAATGCACTTTTTTCAGCCGGAAACGTCAAAATGAAAAGGCGCACTTGTTTCCTTTGATTCTGGTTCCTGTGGTAATAACCAGGACTACCGCACAAATTGAATAGAATAGAATAGAATACGAGTTGCACCTCGCTCTTCGACGTTATCTAGCGATTTTCATTCTTTTTTTTTGCAATTTTCGCAGGTTTTTTTTGCGCATCCCATGAATTCGAAAGGACTTGTTGTATTATATATTTTTTCAAGGACTAATTCATATTTTCAAGGATGATTTTACAAAATTCCGGGACAAAAGGCTCTTTTTTCAAATTCTAGGAGTTTTCCAGGACCAAGGGCGCATCCCATGAATTCGAAAGGACTTGCTGTATTTTATATTTTTCAAGGACTTATTCATATTTTCAAGGATGACTTCACAAAATTCCAGGACAATTCCAGGACAAAAGGCTCTTTTTTCAAATTCCAGGAGTTTTCCAGGACCAAGGTCAAATTATAGGATTTTTCCATGTCTGTGCAAACCCTACAATGTATGGTAGACATAGTACTTACGTCATCATCAGTGTCTTCCTCTTTAGCTCTGTAGATAGCCTTCAGAAGTCTTTCCTGAATTCCAGGATCAACTATGTTATAGATGTCCCGCAAGTCTTGACGTCTTAGATTCCTAAACAAAAATAAATGTAACTATTATTATAGATTTCAATGCTTTACATTGGAATACATTAGAGGGCATATTTCTAATTTTTTTTAATCAGCTACAAGGCTGGGGTTTACCACTTACAAAACTACCCCAAATACAACATAAAGAGAGCTCTACAAGAATTACTTTTCCTCAAAATGCTAGATAGAAATTAACTTCAATCTATATTATTCACGATCCCAAAATCATGATATTTAACGACACATCAACTAGTGTCAGACTGGGTTAGTAAAGAACGCCAGGCTATCGTGCTTTAATTCCAATCAAAGGGGCACAACTGGTGCAACCAACAAGCCTCAATCTATATCTGAGTTCCTGTTCCTGGGCAAATTATGCTCTACAAATTTTTTTTTGTGGCCTTATGTTCCTTGGCTAAAACCAGTACTGGTCGGGTGGGTTTATGGTTTTATGTCCAGGAGCACCCGAAGGCTCAACGGGCAGTGGTTCTGATTTTAAAGCTTCTCAGAAGACGGGCCACAGCTTAGTCTCATCAAGCTGGGAATCGAACGGTCGGCGTCACCCCTGGTTTACAAGGCGGAAAATAAAGCCAAATTTGTTTGGTTTTGTTTGAGTTGATTCTTTACGTCCCGGTCAACAATTTTTTCAGTCATGCTGGGACGCTTCCTTGGTTAAACCAATACTAAGCAAAGTATAAAGTTGCCTTGCTCAAGCATCCAGTGGGGCTCAAACCAGTGACCCGTAAAATCAGTTGGTTTAAAAAGACTAAGATTCACAATTGTTTAGTCTGTCACATATGTGTATATCTATAGGTTTATTGATAATATTTCATTTCTTAATGGGATCAAACATTGCTTTACCTTTAATTAACTCTGAATGTTGGGTAATTTTGCATGCTTTTTTGTCTGCAGATATATTTTTTTTCATTTTGGGCTATCATAGGGTTTAATTCCTTTCATAGCAGATAAGTAACATGGAAATTCAAAGTAAGAAAGACAGCAAAGATAAGTAAATTATGAGCCTTATATGACTGCTTGAAGAAGCAAGTAATTCTAAAAAAGCCGCCTGTGGCAATTTAAAGGTTAACCCTTAAAGCGCCACCTATAATTTGCAACAGACAAAAATTTCAAGTTTTCCGCTTTTTCAAAAAATAACAAATTAGGCATGATTTTTCATGAGAATCGTCTGCTGGCAGACGATTCTCATGTATATCATACCTTATTTTTGACAAAAACTAGGAAAGATGTCGCAAAAAATGTCCTCTGCTGCAGTCGTGATGATCGACGCTTTAAGGGTTAAAGGTTAACAAGGTTAAGATCTCTGGTTCACAATTATAAAGACTGTAACATAGTTAATAACTCTGACATTGCATGCTGGGTAATTTTTCATAATTCTTGCACTTAAAGCTAATTTTTCACAATTAACATTTTCAAAAATTTCTTGGAGTGTTTAAAAATTTGTGTTCAGATCAGGCCTGAATTTTTGTCAGGCGAGATTTTTTGCATTGGTAGACGATGAAAGTCTCCACTAGCAGGTGAAGAGTTAAATACATTTATTGCCAATATTTCATTTCTTAATTGGGTCAAACATTGCTTAACCCTTATCCTGCTAATATTTTTGTCCAGAAATAGGTTGTCTACTTATCATGACTGCTGCTGCATCTACATGCTTTTATTGCTAATTTATCACAGAAGCAGCCAAACATCAGACTGCTCCCTTATATAATTGAGCCGCGACATGTTATTTCCAACAATGTGGCATTTTGACAAGTGTAGACTCCGTCAAATCTGTGCACAGTAACTGTCTTAACAGTCATAGAATAAACAAGAGACTAGCAAAGGCTATGGTCAGACTGTGCCTATGCACAGGCTGATCTGAGGCTTTGCTGGTCAAACATACCACATTGTTGGAAATATCATGTCGTGACTCATACAATGTATCTGTTGATAACCTTTGCAAACAGTTTGGACTCAGATCAGGCCCGACAAAATATCGTGCCTGACCTGGATCCGAACTGTTGACACGTAGTCTGATGGTATTTCAAGAAAGTAATAATTTTGAAAAAGTCAGCCGTTCTTAAAAAAATTCAACAAATTATGAAAAATTTCTCAGCATGCAAAGAGTTCACACATGAGCTAGACTGGTTCTCTCCCCATTTGAACAACTCGGAACGAGTTTACCCATGAGCTAGCTCTTGAGATTTTGGTATGATCACAGACCAGCAAAGACTCAGAGTAGATCTTGGCAGTTCTTTCACTGCTCACACATGCAATGTATAACTGGCAAAACTTGAGTACAGTCTCAAACTAAGAATAAAGGGCAATGATTGGCTGCTTGCGGACATGTGTCCGCAGGCAACCAATCATTGCCGCTTATTTTGAGTTTTAGAATTAACTCAAGTTTTATCACCTCGGGGCCTGGTTGGGATGAGCTACATGCACATGAAATGTCAGCTCAATTTGTATGAGACACTGATCATGTATACATCCACAAAAACGCTTTGAGGCATGACTGTAATGGTAAATGTATAGAATGAATCGAAGGTCATTACTTATAGGTCGTGGTAGAAGTATAGTACCATATTGAATGAGTCCAGGGCCATTACTTAGAGGTTGTGGAAGAAGTAAAGTACAAGTCCAATTTAGCCAGATCAATCAGGTTTTCTCATGAAGAATTTATAGGCTGTAATATTCACCATGATAGAACATGACTGTAGTCTAGTAAACTAAGTATAAACAATGGCCAAAAAATACTCAAACAGACGTATATACGCAAAGAGGCAAGCTGATCTGGATCTACACCATTCTCAAAACAGGTTGGTCAGGCGAGTTACCAGTTCCACAGGAGTTTAGTTAAGAGTGCGTAAAAGAAAGATAATTTTCTTATTTCTCAACCAAATCATATGTTGTGGTACTCAAAAGAACCGTCTCAATGAGACGGTTCTTTTGAGCACCCAAAACATATGCTAAAAATTATGGGTAAGAAAATATTTAAAATTGTACGATGATTTTTTTTTATCTAAACCTGTGGTTCCACATTTGCAGCAGGAGAATAATAAGGAAAGAACCATTTTAACTCTTTGCATGCTTGGTAATTTTTCATATTTATTGTCGACAGCTGATTTTTCAAAATCATCTTTTTCGAAAAAAATCGTTCTCAAATACCATCAGTGTCAGAGAGTTTGGATCCAGATCAGGACCAACGTCTTGTCGGCCTGAACTGGTTCCAAATTGTTTGCAAAGATTATCATCAGCAGACGACACTAGTAGGCAAAGAGTTACCGTTCCTCTGAACTTTTCTGACAAGAAATCAATGGAAATAATTTTTGTCGTGTTCTTTAGCTCAAGCATTTCATTAACTATTTGTCTGCAAGTAGTGTCTGCTGAGAATCTTCGCAAACAGTTTCGATTCAGATCAATGTCAGGCCAGATCTGGATCCAAACTGTTTGACATTCTGATGATATTCCTGAAAGATTTTTTGTAAACTTTAATCTTGAATAAAAGTGCTGCAGGCATGCATCATACCTCGCCAAGAAATATTTTCAATACAAAGACAATCCATAAATCAAGGGCCATATCTCAGATGAAAAAAATGCCAAAGATAGAGACTGAAAAAAATTTCTAACGTCAATCAAGGGCTATAACTCTGTACTTATTTGTCAAAATTTTACCAATCTGCAATCCCAGAACACTCCTTCACAATATCAACTCTCATATCAAGTTTGAAGAAAATCGGTAAAGAAATGCCAAAGATATGAGAGTGAAAACCAATTTCTAACATCAATAAAGGGATGTAACTCTGTACTTTTTTCCAAAAATTTACCCATCTGCAATCCCAGGACACTCCTTCCCAATATCAACTCTCATAGCAAGTTCGAAGAAAATTGGTTAAAAAATGCTCCCAGCAGAGTGAAAACGATGCGCTGAGGGACGGACATACAGAAAGACGGACGGACAGACACTCGAACGCAATTTTTTGAATGGAAGGTATAACATAATACCCCGCACTTTTTAAAGTCGCAGGGTATAAAAAATAAGAACTAGAATGTTAAGATTTAATCAGGTTGTTTCATCCTATGTACCAGCCTAGGAGATACAGTGCACACTCTTTATACTGACCCTCTTTATAGTAAAATTCTTTCCAACATCAGTTGTATTTGCACAAATGTACAAGAATTTGACATTGCTATCCTGGGTCAGATGTGGTACTTGAATGTATCGATTCTTGACTTACTTTCATTAAAACAGAAATTCAGTTCAACGCCATATTATTTGGGGACAGATACTGTCATTGTAAAGAGGGTTGACTGTAAAAGTACTTACCACATAGATGTAAAGTCTTTCCTTGAACATACAGTTAAAGCTATCCAGTGGGGTTATATGTCTACTTTTATCTTAACTTTCATTAAATGCTGTCTTTTATGTACATGGAAACAGGCCTTTAGTTAAGAATGCGTGCCAAAAAATTAACTTTCTTGTTTCTCAATCAAAACATATGTTGTGGGTAGTCAAAAGAACTGTCTCATTGAGACCGTTCTTTGAGCACCCAAAACATATGTTAAAACTGATGGGTAAGAAAATATTTACAATTTTACGCCCAAAATTTTTGTTTATCTAAACCTATACACTATACATTGAAGATTGAGCATGTGCCCACTCTGGACAGTCTCCTGATCCCATATTTCTTGACTAGGCCATAAGTACCAAAATCCTATGAGCTGGCTTAACTCTTTGCATGCTGGGTAATTTAACATGCTGTTTTTTTTCATCTGTTGATTTTCTAAAATTGATTTCTTTTTCAAAAAAAAAATAATTTCAGGAATGCCATTAGAGTGTCAAATAGTTTGGATCCAGATCAGGCCCGACATAATGTCGGGCCTGATCTGGGTCCAAATTTTTTGCAAAGGTTATTAACCGACTACAAACGGCGATACTAGCAGGTGAATATTTAAATATTTGATATGCGGTTTAAAACACCAAGAAGTAATGAAAAAGGTGTTAAGTATAAAGTTTAATTTGTGTTAAATTTATAATTAACCCTTTACCTGCTGGTGTCATCTGCTGATATCATATGCATGGGTCCAGATAAGGAAACTTTTTGAGCGTAAAATTGTAATTATTTTCTTACCCATCAATTTAAACATGTGTTTTGGGTGCTCAAAAGAACCGTATCATTGAGACGGTTCTTTTGAGTACCCACAACATAGGTTTTGATTAAGAACTGAGAAAAAAATTGTTCAATTACACTCTCTTATCTGGAGGCCTAATCTGCAACAAGTTTGAACCAAGTTTTGTCAGGCTTGATCTAGATCCAAACTGTTTGACACTCTGTCATACCTGAAAGAAATTTTGAAAAAAAAAATTGTTTCAAAAAACTAAGCAGCAGTCAAGAAAAATTCATGAAGAATTTTCCAGCATGCAAAGCGTTAAACAAGATTGCCTGGGGTTGAACTTTTAAGGAGGCATATTAATCTTGGAGACATGTAAACAAATGACACGTATTTACAACTAGATTTGTAAATTGTACAATATATTACGAATGTAAACAAAGACAGAGCAGAGTGCAGTGGCTCAGTTGGTACTGTCATGCCAACCAAGAGTGACAGTGATGTATGTTTTGTTTACAACTGTTAAGTAAAACATTAACTTGACCACATCACTTGAGCTAACGTGAATCCATAGATCACTTGTGTATTAATCCTATCCTGTGGATAGGATTAATACGCAAGTGATGTATCAATTATAAGTCCCTGATTACTTTGTAAACAAAACATGACCTCACTGTCACTCTTGGCTTGCAGGACAGTGGTGTTATAGACTGGGGATGGAAGTGATGCTAGTTTGAAACTCACTGCTGGTGGAGTCACTATGTTGTGCCCTTGAGCAAGACACTTTATCATTACCCGTCCCGACATGACTGAAAATGTTGACTGGAACTTAAAGAATCAAAATAAAACAAACACAAATGAGCCGCCGCATGGGATTCCAACAATGTGGTATGTGCGACCAGCAAAACCTCAGATCAGCCTGCGCATACGCAGTCTGATCAGAGTCTTTCCTTGTCGCTTAAATATTCTTTGACTGTTAAGCTACTGACCGAACATCATTTGGAGTTTCTAAGCTTAAAAGGAGGCTGTACAGGTTTATCTGAGTCTACACTTGTCAAAATGTTGTTGGAAATCACATGTCACAGCACAAATAGACTGTCTACGCAGCAAAGGAGGGAATAGACCTATAACCCCATTGGGTAGCTGCACTCTTGTAGCTGCACATCCACATTTCAAGAGTGACTTTAGGCCAGAATTTTTTTATTAGTTCCTAATGTAATTTTCCGGAAAGTAGAAATAAAGTAAAATTTATTTTCTAGAATTATTTATATATTTTATCCCATGACTCTAAATATTATTTGTTTAGTTGAAAAAAATAATATATTTTTGAGGTTCTGTCTGTGTATTTTTTGAGAGTGACACTGTTAAAAGTGATTGTCCTGTCCAGATTTTTAGGAAAATGATGACATATATAAAGATCTAATACAGACTGTTGGTTTACCTTACTAGTTTCACTGTTTTTTTCTGAAGATATTAAAAAAAAAAAAAAAAAAAAAAAGCTCTGAAAAAAAAAAAAAATTCTGAAAATGACCAGTTTAACTGGCCATTTTCAGATTTTCAGAGCTTTTTTATTTTTTTCGCCACCCCCACCCCCCCCCCCCCCCACCCTAAATCTGACAAAATATTCCGGTAAATCAACTAATAAAATTTTTTGGCCTTATGCATCATGTGATACTATCGGTGTCCTGACACAGGGACAAAATTTGGCAATGGTCTGTTAAAAATTTTCGGTGGGTTAATAAAACAAAAATTCTTGATTGTTCTTTTTTTAGTGCGTTGTTATTTTGTCTGCTTGTACTGGCATTTGCTGGCAGAGATAAAAGATTCTTTTATCTCTGCCAGCAAATGCCAGTACAAGGAGACAAAATTTAAGATGATTCAAAATGGGAAGATAAGCAAAAAGTGATTTGGAATTCATAATAGATACCAACCCCAAACCCCTGCCCCTATTAATCTGAAGCTATTTTTATCAAGACTCAAAAATGTACAAAATCAAGAAATTGACAAACTTGTTTTAGGGTGTCCCAGTATACAGGTAGAGGATAAAAGACATTGTACATGTATGTCAAGGTTAATTACTGTAATGCAACCCCTGTGAATAAAGTATTCAAGGTAAATGCTATTTCTAGTATATATCATTTCAGGTCAAGGTGAATTTAAGATACCTGACTCAGGTCAAAAAAAAGAGCCAAGCCAGGAGACAATCGTAATTATCACATTAATTAAGGCCATCAGATCATTTCTCAACCATAACATGTTGTGGATACTCAAAAGACCTGCCTCAATAAGACGATTCTTTTGAGCACCCAAAACATATGTTAAACTGAATGGGTAAGAAAATATTGAATATTTCACACCCAGGCCTGAATTAAAATTTTATTTGTTTCCCCTTACCCGACGACCATGAAAAAAAGGCCCTACTCAAAAAAAAAAAAATTTAAATTTTCAGTAAAGAATATTTTTTTTTTAATTTTTATTGCAACCGGAGAGATTTGTCCAATGTAAACAGTGTTATCTTAGCAAATTGTTTGTGTATTTAATTTTATTGCCTATTGTAGGACTATACAGTAAAACCTGCCTAAAACGGCCACTCAAAGATACACGCAAAGGTGGTTAAGACAAATGGGCGCTAAATGCAGGTCGAAAGTATTGCAGAATGCTCCATTGGAGCATTTTGCATACTTTTGACCAGCATTTTGCGATGCTTTCTTTGAGTGGCCTCTTGAGACAGGTTTTACTGCATACAATTAAGTTTAATGGGTATCCATTTTGAGATTTTTAGTTAAAAAAAAAAATAGGTTTCCGACCGACCCATACTGGCAAAACAGGGTCGGTTGAGGGGAAACAAAAATATTTTTAAGGTTGACCTCAAAAGTTTTATTTACTTTGTTGGACCTATGAGATGCCAACATTTTTGGTCAATACGGTAAAAGGCTTTAAATTAGATCATTAAGCTAATCCTACCTGAATCTCTCCAAAGACATGTCAGCTGGTAGGTAATAGAGGTAGGATGATAATCCACATCGTCGCATGAAATCAACAAATGGTAGCCTTGATGACACTTGGTGTAGGAGACCTTGATCAGAAGACTTCGGTGGTGAGTGAGACCTCCTTCGCCGGCCACTGTAACATTGAGAGCAACATTAGCTACACAGGTTTAGATAAACAAAATTATCAGCATAAAAATGTAAATATTTTCTTACTCATCAGTTTTAACATATGTTTTGGGTGCTAAAAAGAACCATCTCATTGAGACGGTTCTTTTGAGTACCCACAACATATGTTTTGGTTAAGAAATAAGAAAATTAAATTTTTCGTTACACACTCTTAACTGAATGAAGTCTTGAGCTACCATTGAGAGCAACATTATCCCTTATTCCACTACTATATTTTGTCCTGTAAATGTTGTCTGCTGTGTGTACATGTATTCAAGAGCATTTCAGACTAGATTTTTTCATGGAAATAAACAATATGAACCCTGAACAGACTGCTTCATTGTTAGACGGTGTAACATTGTTTTGACGCTTGAAAACGTTACAAATACATGTAATACATGACTCCCATATTAATCTAATTTTATGTCCCAAGGAAATATATCTATACATAACACATATTGCATTACGGTCAGAATATAAACACTGTACATGCATGTTGATCATCCCTTTTACCAGCACCTTATTATAATAACACGTTACCAAGTGTATTTTGCATGTAATGTTTGCCAATTCTGACCATATGCTTATTTTGCTAGACCTCATTTTTAAATTAAACAATTCTGAAAGTTAATTTCTAACTTTTGAATACTCAGAAACATATTCATTTTTAAAGTTTGAAGTTTATATGTTGGTCAATCTGAGTGCACTATAAGAATATTATAAATATATGTATGTGTAGTTCTTTAAAATTCTTTAAACTTGACTCATTTCAGCTACATGTATACATTATACAAGCACATGTAGAATACAAGTAAAAAACTGAACATTAATGCCTTTTTAATGTCTCTACAAATCATACTTTAACCTTTGTGATGCTAAATAAATTTAAGATATACATCATCCACTTTTCCCCCAACCAGTGCAGTAGTATAACTAATTGTTTAACTATATTACTTAGATTCACATCCTGTATGTAAAGTGTTGATCCAGATCAACTGGCTATTCTCTGGATCTAAAAGGTTTTCAAAAGTGGACACATGTGAATTCAACAAGTGTCAGAAAAATTTGGGGTTTACCCTACAAAGCCCAAATACAGATGTATACTGTATGTAATTGTTAGCCACTCTTGCGTAATACAATCACTGACTAATTGTATAGGCTTCAGTCAAGTTTGAGGTTTTCTCAAAACATGAAGACGTCTATAAAAATTCTAGATTTTAAATTTTTGGAAGTTTACCATCTAGAGGTGAGTTAGAAAAGTAAAGTATATACCTATCAGTTAATCGGTCCATGGAGGTGACAATCTGAAGCTGCTTGTTGAGTGGAACAAAGTGAGAACGATGATCAAGTTCTTGCATGTCATCACTGAACTCAGAACTCTCTCTTAGCTTCTGACAGTCACTATCATCACTGAAATCATCTATCCTGTTCCTTGTCTCAATACTTTTAAGACTTGTACTAGTATTTGTTGGCGATAATCCTGAAGACGACCAGGTGTCATGATCTTCGGATGTGGTTTCTCTGATCAAGCTGAATTTCGGAGGTCTTTGAGATCTACGGGACTTCTCTGGCTTCTCTTCATGCAGTGTGAATCTGATTGGGGTGCTTGTTGAGCTGCACTCTTCAATGTTTATTTCTTCGGCTATTATTGTATCTAATTCACTTGAGATGGAGTCAATGCTGGCGCTTGATTCAGCAGTGCTAGACAAGGAGCTGACAGACAGTAATGGAGCTTGTCCCATTGCTCCTGAAGGCGTGTCATCTCGCTGCTTCAGATGTATCTCTGCAGAAGACTTCACAAGTTGAGAAGGTTTGGGTGTGGAAGCTGAGACATCTATAAAAATACTTGGAGACTCACTGGGAGAATCTGTTGGTTTGTGCCAAGTATCTTTCAGACTTGGTTCCAGCTTTTCTATGGTATGGGATGGGCAGGATATATTTCCAATATCATAAGTACTCCTCACATTCCCTGGAGTTACAAATGAACTCCTTGGCTCTGTCATATCACCCTGTCCTGCTGATACAGTGTCCAATGTAACTTTGGCCTCTTGTTTTTGGATGCTATCAGCCACTTCGCCCACTGTTTCAGCAGCCTTCTTTTTGCCCACTGCAGCATCCTTCAGCTTCTGAAACTCTGCCAATAACTTCTTAGGTGTCTCAGATATCTTATCCTCGCTTTTACTAGAGCTATCACCCACTACTAGACTGTCACTCTGGGACTTCTGTGCTTTTTTCTTAGGTGAAGGAGTTGAAGCTGGTCTTTGTAATTCCCTGGATAAAGATTTTGATGCCTTTTTATCTTTCTTTGACTGTTTCCCTGGGGACTTTTTCTTCGCTTCCAGGGCAAATTTATCTGACAAAGATTTTTTAGATGATGCCATTTTCAATAATCAATCAATCAAAACTTTCACAGCCAATAAACTCTGGCCATCAGGATTGTCCTTCCTTCAGAAAATTTATCTTCCTTGACAAAAACGTAACTATATTGCTGCTCTTTTTCATTTCCCCCTACAAGCCAAACATTACGAGGTAGGCTACAGTGCACACTGGCACTGAAAACAGATCGAAGTCCATCTTAGAAGTTAGAGCAGTTTTTCTATCTTTGCTTTACACAGCTTCTCTAAATAATAGTTTCAAAATCCACATGTTAACAGCATGTAACATTCTTATTTCCTAGATACATGCAATGAATGAAACCCACAGATGACTCACTGTTGTGGTTTATTTTGGTTTCTAAATGAATAGGCATGGTTCTCATTTATTTTAGTGTAAACTTCCCAACCCAACTTAACTGGTTGGCGGTCAAACGCCATTAACATCAATAACTATATTTTCAACATAATGTGGGCAAAACTGGGGGTCAAAACCCCATCTGCAGTCAAAAAATCGACAAAATTAGATGCGATTCTGTGCTAATTTCCTTCCCTCACAGGATTGTGGGACTTCATTTGACATTTCTTTCCGGGTCAAATTTCCGTGGAAACTTCCCATTTATGAAAATTACTTTGTAACAAGAAGTAGCTTTTAAAAAACAAAACCCACAAAAACAAAACCCACATAACGGAATGATTTAAGCGTCCGTCCTGTGGTGCGAGTGCACCTATTTGAGTTGCTGGGTAGTTCGGAGCGGAAGTGGGGAGTTGCTGGGGTGTGGAAGATATATCCGGTTGAACTACAAGACAGAGCAAGGCTCCATTTTCCTTATACTTATTATCATGTGGAATCTGTGCTCCAGAAGAGACTGAAGCGGCAGGATCATCCACTGTTGATAGTAAGTATATTTATTTACAACAGTGGCGACGAGGATGGGATCCCCCATAAGGCTGTAACCAGTGGGTTTGACTGGACTAATGTCCTAACTGGGTCTAGATACGCTTCATCATAATGGCAACTTTTAGGGTAAAGACCCACAGCTACCTTTGAATCCCGTCCATCAAAGGGATGATACGAGTAGTTTCTGGGTCGCAGAAAACTATGACTCCTCCTATCCGAGTAACAGGATTATTTGGAGCAGGTACCAATGGTTCTCTAAGTATATCATTCAACGTCACTGTAGAAACCTCTCTCACACCCCAAAGTTCACGGGCTGTTCATCGAGGTGAAAATGGCTGTGGAAAGCAGCTGGTGGACCTTGTTGAACAACTAGTGGTTGATTTCTTGGTGGACTCTGTCGTTTGGGTCTGCTTGTAGCTTGAACCAGTTCAGCATGTTCGGGAATTCGTAGTTCACTCCGTGGGGGACTCTGTTGTCTGGTGGTTTGAACTGATGTAGCCTGTGGAGCCTGGTTTATCTGAACTCTCTCAATGGTGTTTACACCTGGTGGGCCTTGTTGAGCCCGATCAATAACTATGCAGATATTTTCCGGCTGTCTGGGATGCAGAGTGGTGCAGCTCGGGCTTTGCCCCTGATGATAGGTTCGGAAGAATTCTTCTCAAGTACTGTCGGGTAGCTGACCCAGCAAATAAACAAAGATTCTCCAATATACTAAACATGCTGGAGAGTTGACTTGCGGGAAGATCTCAAATTTATCGGGAATCTGCCATCTAGCAAACTTGCACAAAGCCTTCATATCAAGTTGAAGGGGAACCCAAATGTTAGCCCAAGCGTGAATAATATCTTGTAGTCTAGAGTTCACATGATTCATGAGGGTATAAGGGGTTGCATTTGGACCTAACAGGCTCCGGGCCAACTGTGTTAATCCATTCAATCTTTGTCTATGGGTATTACCCAGTGCTCTATCTTCAGGTTCTAACTGAACAAATAGACTTGGCATGTGAGTTGATTGGACATGGTCCTTCATATAGTTGGTCACGGCACGACATCTTGGCACAGGACAATCTTGGTAACGGCTTGACTGTCGACCCTTCTTTGCAGTGGGTTCCACCACAATCTTATCGGTGATTGGCCGCTTCCTAACCATATTTTCGGCCGGTGGTGCTCTTACTGGTGAAGGACGACTACGTCTTAACACTGTTGAACGGGATTCTTCCCTGTTGGAATGACTTGTTCCAGCTCTAGACGTGGATTGACGTGATGCATCTTTATGTGCGCGGCTAGTCACTGGGCCTTTGCCCTTATCTTGATGAGGAGCACGTACTGGAGAGTAAGGACGACTCTTCCGCGATGACTTTCCGGGCTGTTGCCCATACTGACTTCTTGAAGATCTTATAGGAGATCTCGAAGGCCTATGGTTTTCCTCCCTTCTCTCATCGGACCTGGAGATCGACCTTATGTCTTTTTCTTTGGCTTCTCCAATCCTCCTATTGACACTAGTCGGGCGATCGGCCCTAATAAGTTCCCAAGGGTCTGGGACAGGCACAACTTGCACATCCATTTGGCTTGTTGAAGCAGCATCTGTCCGTAGGCACGGCAAATCCTGCCCCTCCACCACGACACGCCTATCCTTCGCCATTCCTGATGTGGACTGTACGGTTGAAGTTGGTGGCTTGGTTTTTCTGCGTCCAGAGATGAGGGGTTTTCCCGGGTTCCATCTACAGAGGTGGGTATCAACCCAATTTTCCGGGAGACATAGGACGGCCATCCTTCTGGCTTCGTACAGCCAAGAGCAGCTGTTGTTTTTCTTTGCCAGGTCATACTGGCCCATGACGAGTTCCGCCAATATGTCCCTGTCCTGGACAATTCCGATCTGGTTGAAAAGCTCTCTTGGGTCCATCAACACATCATCAAAGTTTCGGAGACGGACCTCCTGGACAACCGTTTCCGCTCTTATTCTTTGACGTCTGGCCACTTCAGTCTCTGGCGATGAAGGTCTATTGGTGACCCGTGTACGATTGAAGAAATTATCAGCATGTCTTCTCATGGTTTCCAGTTTTCTATCGGTCTCCAGCTCTTTCTTACTATTTCGTACTGGAGACTGATGAAGGGTAGTCCCAGAGTGGCGGGAAGATGGGGAGTCTTCAAGGTATTGGCTGTAGATTTCCGGCCAGTTTTCGGGAGTCCTTGGCTCCCCCTCCAAAGTAAAGGGGTGATTCCGTATCCGGTCCTCGGGCTGTTGCCCAGTTTCCATGCTTCCGGCAGATTGGGAAGGATCTTGATCGGGCTGCTGCCCTATATCCCGGCTCCCTGTAGATAGCGAGGGATCTTGATCGGGCTGCTGCCCATTGTTCTGGTCTGTGTGATCTGACCAATGGCTGTCTCTTTCCATTCCTGAAAATAGAAAGAGTATTTTAGTACCAAGTTAGCAGCCATAAGCACCGTTACCCTTTTTGGTAACTGAGGCGCAACCTGGGCACTTGTACTTTTTAATTTGCATGACATCGTTGGTCGTCACTCCCACACAAGTGCCATGAAACCATTCAGTGCAGAAATCGCACTGTATCATCAAATCGCCCCTGTCTGGATTCCTGCAAATACAATAAACGGGCTGATGAGTGCCCACACTGAAATGGTCTTGATCTCTTTTTAGATTTTCTTTGAAATTGTACTGGAACCTCTCTAACCAATCTGGCAACTTTCTATCCCTACAAGGTTTGAGACGATCATGATTAGCTGTAAAAACCACATTGATTAGTTTCACCCTGTAAAGGTAAGATGTAAATCGGTTTATAACAATTCCTGGGCCTTTCCAGGGATGACCCAACTTCTTGCATTGGCCCTTAATTGTTGCTGTGTCTAAAACATAAATTAAATCCCCGACATCATACACCCTGCTGAAAATCTTAAGATCATAATCCCGTTTCATCCTTGCTTGTGTGGTTTTGAGACATTTCCTGGCCGTATCATGCGCTTTTTTCAGAGACTTTTGCAAATGGGCAACATGCTGATCAGTCGACCACTCAGTAATTTTCATTGGGAACAGGAGGTCCACGGGCTGATTTACCTCCCTGCCCAGCATCATCATGTTAGGTGTGTATCCGGTACTTCTATTCACGGACGACCTCAATGCCCCAGCTATCTGTGCTATATGGAGATCCCAGTTTTTCTGTTTCCCATCAACGAAACATCGGACCGCATCCATTAGGGTACGGTTAAAACGCTCCACTTGGCCATTGGCCGATGGTCTGTATGGGGTTGTCCTGGTCTTATGTATCTGCATCGCTTTACACAAGGCAGCAAACAGCTTACTCTCAAAGTTTCTACCCTGGTCACTCATGATCTGGAACGGGTAGCCAAATCTGGAAAAGAAGTCATTCACTACTGCATAAGCTGTAACTTCCGCAGATTGGTTAGGTAGAGGGATACATTCCACCCATTTTGTAAACTGGTCTACGACCATAAGAACATGTTCGTTCCCTCTCTCAGTTTTGGGTAATGGACCCAGAAAATCAAGGTGTACCCTCTCTAGTGGCGCCCCAGCATGGTATAATGTAAGCGGACACTTTGCATTTCGGGCAGGTTTCTTGTTCCGGTTGCATATATCACAGGTAGCCACAAAGTTTGTTACCTGCTGAGCCATTCCATACCAGAAATATCTGTATTTAACTCTAGCCATGGTACGTTCTGCGGACTGGTGACCTGATGAAGGGATTTCATGGCACATTTCCATAACTAACTCTCGAAGACTATCTGGTATTACTAAACGTTTAGGCTGGTCCTCGAACTTGGGTCGTTTCCACAAAAGATCATCTTCCAAATAGAATAGCTCTTTGTTTATCCAGTAAAACTTCGCAGCTGGACTTGCGGACACCAAAATGTGCTTCTCGGGTTCAACCCCTTCCTTGTCCACTAACCACTTGCATAGAGTTTCTAAATCTTTGTCTGTCTTAAGTCCCTCTCTTACTTGATTGATGAGATCAGGAGGACAATTAGTTGAGACCTGTGATATTCGACCTGGTTCGGAGTTTACTCCAGCATCAACTTCTTCATCTTGGAGGCATACATCTTCCATATGAGGACAACAGAGAATAGTTATATCTCCATCTTCTTGCTTAATAAGGTCAAGGTGACACTCACCAAAATCTTCTGGTTGGTCGCAGTGATCTTCGATCTCCCAAGGCCACACTCTTTCAACATCCTTCAGCTCTTGTACTGCCACCTGATCTTGTTCTTCACTGTTAATAGGTCCCTCGACTACGGACTCGACCGCCATCTGACGACATGTAAGTGCCACAACATCGTCTACATCTTCTGTAAAACGGGACCATTTTTCATGTGCTCTGGTACACTTTGTGCATCCCCCACAGGGTAAATCTTCAGGTTTTACCCCTAGACGGTAATTATTGCAGCTACCCAAATCCTCAGACTGGATTCTTGACAGCGCATCTGCATTTTCATGTTTTCTACCTGGACGATGCTTTACAATGAGGTCATACTGACTGAGCTCTTCCAGCCACCGGGCTAGTTGCCCATCAATTTCTCTGAAATTTAACAGCCAACGTAGGCTATTATGATCAGTCCGGACCAGAAATTGTCTCCCTAAAAGATAATGGCGAAACTGCCTGGTGAAGCGGACCAGAGCCAGAAGCTCCTTTCTAGTGGTGCAATAGTTTAACTGTTCAGGGGTCAAAGAAAAACTACCATAAGCTATGACCCTCTCCTCGCCCTGCTGCAGTTGAATCAGCTCGGCACCAATGGCGTAATTTGATGCATCTGTATCTAAAATAAAGAAATCATTATTATTGGGTAGACCCAGCACTGGTGCGGTTGTAAGTGCCTTCTTCAGTTCCTGGAACGCCTCTTGGTGTTCTGATTGCCACTGGAAAGCTTGTTTTCCAGTTAACCTGTAAAGAGGAACAGCAATTTCAGCAAAACCCTTAATAAAGTTTCTATGGTAATTTACCAAACCTAGGAACTGTTCAACCTCCCTGGTATTCTGTGGCGCTTGCCAATCTAGAACTGTCTTAATATCGGTTTCCGTCAGCTCGATGCCATCTTCACTGACTAGTCTACCTAAAAAATCGACTTTCCTCTGAAACAGAATGCATTTCTTTGGTTTGAGCTTGAGCTGATGCTTTCTGAAACGCAACAACACTTCACGTATATGGAACAGGTGTTCCTTAAATTTGGATCCCAAGACCAGTATGTCATCTAAGAATGCCAAAACTATACTCCACATTAAGCCGCGTAAAACTAAGCTCATTACTCGGGCATAAGTCGCAGGTGCATTGCAAAGTCCGAAGCCCATGCGGAGGTGCTCAAACAGGCCATACTTAGTGATGAAGGCTGTCTTCTTGCGATCAGGTTCGCTGATTGGTATCTGCCAATAAGCAGAGTTGGCGTCCAACTTTGAAAACCACTTATTTCCGGCCAAAGTATCAAGACAATCGTCTACCAGAGGTAGAGGAAAAACATCTTTAGTAGTTACAGAGTTTAAAGCCCTATAATCTACACACCACCTTACGGTGCCGTCTCTTTTTCGGACCAGAACCGGGGCTGAGGACCATTCTGAAACAGAAGGCTGGATAACTCCAGCTTTAAGCATCTTTTCTAGATGGACTTCCTCCTCATTCGCAAACCGAGCAGGTGTCCTTCTCATTCTTTGCTTAACGGGTTTAGCCGACCCAGTATCAATGTCATGTGTTATATCAGAGAAACTACCCAGATCAAACTCGGACTTTGCAAATACATCCTCAAACTCGATTAATAAATCTGCAAGCTCATCTTGTTCTTCTGGGTTTAAGTGTTCTATTGATCTCTGAAAAAGATCTCTTAAATGTTCGGGCATTGCCCTTGAATGATCTGACCCGGGGGATTCTCCATCTCCGTCTGGCAGAACGGCATCACGGGCTAATGCCCCAGGTGAACTTGATTCATCCTCATCTCTCTCCCCCTTCATCGGTACAATTTTGGACACATTCACACTGCTTCCCTTATTGGGTTCTAACTCAACATTGCAGTTTATGTCTGATGATTGTGTTAGGGTGTCATTAGTGTCTGAAGAATTCTGAACCTCACTAATCTCTTCAGGTTCGTCTCGTGGAACAGTCAAAATACTACATACAGGTGAAGCCTTTGCGATCTGACTGTTATTTTTCAAGTTAATGTAATGATCCGTTAAGTTTAACATACATACGTGAGGGGTAGACCCCGCCGCATGCAGTGTCCTAGGTATGACTACCTCCAAGTCCTCAACGGGCTCAATCATATATTCTGTCAATTTTTCAGCAATTTCACATTGAAGGCGTACTGCTGAATTAGGAGGAATTCTAGTGGTTTTTCGAATGGTGACCTTTGCCACTTTGTTATCTGACTTAACCACTTCTATAGAGACCCTCTCTCCCTTCTCTCCAAAAACCATGCATCGGTCATTCAATTCCAGGTCTACTTTTTGTCTGAGTAGAAAATCCAAACCTAATAACATATCATCCTGAATAGGAGCTACATACACTGTTTCAGGAAATATGTTTTTCCCTAACTTTAACTGCACTGGTCCTACTACGAAGCCTTGCATAGACAAGTCACGTCCTGCTGTGTACAGAGTTACTCTTCTCAGACATGGCGGTTTTGGATCCATTTCATTAAAAATCCTGTCAGAAATAATAGTTACTTCTGCTGCTGTTTCCACTACTGCTTTTACTGGCACATTCTGCAGGATAATGGATACTCTTAGCATGGAAGATGACATTAGCTGACAAATCACTACATCTTTCCACATGCTGGTATCTACTTCCGTCTGGTCCAATGACCTCTCATCTGTATCACCTAGAATGAAGCTGTTTAGATCATTGGCCTTGTTGTTACCACCGGGGTCAAACCCCTGCATTCCGGAGTCATCCTCCTCTTTCATCCATATAATACCCTGGGGTTCTCTTTCGGACCCCTCCCTATTCTGCTCACCAGATGCTTCATCCTCTAAGCTAACTGTTTGTTTATATTTAGGGACACTCCCTTCATGGTGGTTTTTTGCGGTGTCCAGCACCAAGTCTTTGGGAGTTGATGTGCCAAATTTTTGCATATCCACCCCCTCTACCCAAACTTCATAGCCCCCCAACTGTGAAGGCTGAGAAATTTTATTCACCTGTCCAGTCTCGTCTAAGTCTAATGGTAGGCCTTCTAATTGACGGGTCGCACTTAGGCCTCCTGGTCCGACCCACTGGTGTTTAAATCATCAGGGGTTACTTGTTTTGCATTAAAAGAAACCTTCTTTTTGTTGGGACAATCACGCTTAAAATGGCCTTCTTCGTTGCAATTGAAACAGCGTACAGGTGACAATGACTTTCCCCATTGGGCTCCCACTGTGGAAGGTGAAGGAGACCTACTCCTGTAATTTCTCTCTGTAGCGGATTTAATATCCATAGCATCCACCAATAATTTAAGGGTTTTTTCTATATCTGCCAATCGTTCATTAGTGCCTGTATTTTTACTCTCTTTTGGGCTGCCTGCTGATGGATAGCTAGCCCTCGAACCTGTATATGTGTACCTTTCTCGTTGTGGTGGGCGTGATCCCCTGATTGACTGGTAATTTTGGGGTTGACTGGCAACTAAATTTTGGGGTTGGCTGGCAACTAAAGTTTGTGGGTAATTTTGGGGTTGACTGGCAACTAAAGTTTTTGGGTCCGTTAATGCTGTTGCATAAACGTTGTAATCGGGAACTTCCCATGATTCAACTTCTCCCATCTGTCTCGCATATCTGGGCTTGGCTTGAAAAATTTGGTGGTTAAATTGATACCACTTAACTGCATCGATCGCATCTTCCATGCGGTTAAACATTTTGTTTACCACATACATTCCCGCATTTTTATCAAAGCACCCATGACAGAAACGCATAACTGCCTGTTTTTGTATGTGCTCGTCGGGTAAGTTCTTATAAGCCTTAGTGGCCAAAGTAAGTACCCTCTCCGCCCATTCCTCCATTTTCTCATCCTTATTTTGGAACGAATTCATGAATGCCAATTGGGAGGTTTCCGCTAATTCACGAAATGCAAATCGGGCTTTCATTTTCGCGATTACGTCATAGTATTCCATCTTGGGTGACCGTTCATGCAATGTAGCATAGAACTCTGATGCTTTACCCTCTAACACATACACCAATTTAGTTTTGCATTGGTCAGCCGACCAGTGTTTCTCGTCTGCGTAATTGTTAAACTTGAGATAGAAAGCCTCCCAAGTTGTCTTAGCTGGGTCAAACGTAAGAGATTTAGGTAGCCAATCCGAACTAGACTGTTTGATGTTTGGTTGTGTTTGGCGCTGCGTTGTGTTCGACCCGGAAGTTTGGTTGAGTGCAGTGGGTTGATTTAGCAGAGTTGCTTGATTAAGCATTGTTGGTTGATTAACCGGTGCAGATTGGTTGAGTACTGTGGGTTGTGTTAGCATTGAGGGTTGATTAAGCATTTGTGGTTGATTAATCATTGGTGGTTGATTAAGCATTGTTGGTTGATTCAGCATTGGTGGTTGATTAAGCATTGTTGGTTGATTCAGCATTGGTGGTTGATTAAGCATTGTTGGTTGATTCAGCATTGGTGGTTGATTAAGCATTGGTGGTTGATTCAACATTGTCGGTTGGTTAAGCAGTGTTGGTTGATTCAGCGGTGCAGACTGATTTAACACCGTAGGTTGGTGTGATAATGTTGGTGGGACAAAAACACTTGGTTGAATAAATGAGAATGGCTGAGTTGATGCAACGGGTAAAAACCCAGGTTCAGTCTTAACATTTGAAGGAACACTCTGGTTAGTGCCTTGATAGAACTGAATAGGGGGCCCATTATTAAACTGTGGTTGATATTTACTGGGATCAAACCGGGCATCCCTATTGGGCTTTTGAAATATAGGGTTCTGTAGACCCTGCTGAGATGCTAATGAATAACCGGGATGTGCCCCACTCAAATTATCTGGCGTTGGGCTGCTGTACTGACCCCATGACTGATTTATACTTAACTCACTGGTTTGACTACTGCTAGTTGCTGTAATTGGTGGATTGAGATATTTTGGTGGGGGTCCCGCCAAACTGGATTTGGCTATAACTTGGTCAACAGTAGAGGCCATTGGGTTCATAGTAACAGTTGACGAAATAGGGTTAATAGTACCCGGTGGTGCATATGGTTCAAAGTCAATTTGGTCCAATAAGGTTTGTGTTACACTCAAATATTGAATTTGTTCAAGATCTTCTGGCTTGATGTTGCCTAGTCTGTCTCGCAAATTTAATATTGCATCAGTAAGGGCTCTTCCAATGCCCGGGAGATTCATAAGCTCTCTTGGCAAGCAATAATTTATCTTAACCTTGTCAGATGACATGTTTCTTCAAAACTGCCGAGTAAGTTTGTATTATTACCAAATGTTCTTTGCTGATGCCATTGCTCGAACTGCGAATCATAGAGATCCTGGGATTCCATGTACCGTTTCATTTGCATGATAAAATCATAATATGTGAGGTCAGGTACCAGTTCATTGAGATAAGCCATATAATCTGCTGCTTTCCCGTGCAGAACATATTTCAAATTGGACTTACATTCTTGTGCAGACCAATGTTTATCGTTAGCATACTGCTCATACTTTCTGTAGAAGTCTGACCACTTTGATTTTGATGGGTCAAATGACAGATATTTTGGTAATTGTGTGGAGTTGTAAATTTCATCTTTCCAGTTGCTAAGTAAGTTTCGCACATTTGGATGGTATGTGTTTTGCTGTAACCCATGTGGAAAATGGATATTACATGGTGATGATTGCTGAGGAGGACTGAACTGTGTATTATGATCAACATCGGGTTGTGCCATTTGTGTACCCTGACTGGACTGAAATGTCCATTGACTTAATGCCTCTCTGCTTGGTATGTCACTGTAAATTTGCTGATAACACGGGCTGATAGCCTCAGTCACAGTTGCTAATTGGGTACTCCTGAACCCACATGGGGTATATCCTGGTAAAGCCTCTGTGGGATAAAATGAATACCCCTGTGACGGGTGGTGTCCAGATGTTGACTGTGACGGGCAGTGCCCAGACATTGACTGTTCTCTATCCAAAAAATGTCCACCTCTTCTATCCCAGTCTGGAGCTGTAAACCCTGGGCTTTCTCCCCCTGTTTGTTGAAGAGAGGAAGGGCAGTGCCCTGATAAATTCCATGGATCTGTATCAACAATGTTTTGATAGAACTGTGACATCATGGAAAAGTCTTGCTTTGAAAACTGGTTTCAAATGCATTTAATGTGGAGACAATTTATTAAATAATTTCTTCTTTAGAAATACATCTTCTGTTCTGGACTATGTGTGGGACGAACAAGAGAGGACATTTCCAACGATTAGTAGTCTTTTGCCACCCAGAGATCGTCTTAGTTCTTCATTTGAGAGGGTATTTAAAGGTACATTCATCAGACGTCCCTACAATATATCCGTAATTCCACCTTCAGGGACCAGAGGATACATTTACAGTGTTTCAAGTGCTGGGAGATACATTGGTGTTGAAAATTGGTTGGAGTAATTTCCGAACTGTCATATTGGGTTTACAGTCAAAGTGTTGCCCTTCAACGATCCCTAAACAGAAGCCCGGAGAGCCATCCCTCATTACAGAATCCTGCTAGAAACAGACTTCATATATGCCAATGAGCCTGCATCACAGAACTAACACCAGCATATCTGGGCGATATAGCCCGCATAGATGCCCACCACAGACGTCTATCAATGGAGGACTTGTTTGCCCTCACAGTGGCCAGCAACTTGACCAGTAACCATTACCAGATAGTATTTTGGAGATTAACCCCTAACTCTTTTCATGGTCATCAAGGTTTGTAATGAGATTTAAAGCCAAGATTGTCCTTTTAAAATGCAATATCATCTACACCACAGTTAAGCTAAGGACATTGAAACCCAGATTTGTGATGGGGCTACGGCCCGGACCTTTAGTTTGGATGAGAACCCATTATCTACTCCAAAATATCAGAACAGGGAGGAATGTGGTGCGAGTGCACCTATTTGAGTTGCTGGGTAGTTCGGAGTGGAAGTGGGGAGTTGCTGGGGTGTGGAAGATATATCCGGTTGAACTACAAGACAGAGCAAGGCTCCATTTTCCTTATACTTATTATCATGTGGAATCTGTGCTCCAGAAGAGACTGAAGCGGCAGGATCATCCACTGTTGATAGTAAGTATATTTATTTACAACAGTCCACCCCGCCGTCCACCCACCTGCCCTTCAATCCATGCATGCATCGATTCATCCATGCATCCATCGATTTATCCATGCATCCATCGATTCATCCTTCGTTTCATCCATACATCCTTTTTTTACCGTACAATGGTCTCGGGGTGCCAGATGCTAGCTGTGGT